>CAMTDV010000017.1:92639339-93239339 GCA_947069175.1 Scalesia atractyloides | reverse complement strand
CAACATGAAACCAAAATCACTGCAGTGGAAGATAATGTTCAGTTGGATAAGTTGTTGTCTAAATTTGAAGATGTGTTTAAGACTCCTATTACCTTACCACCAAGAATAGCATTTGATCATAGAATTTTGTTAAAAGATGAGTCACAGGTGGTCAACCTTAAACCATATAGATATTAGTCAACAGAAAAAGATGTGATTGAAAAGTTAACAAAAGAGTTAATGGATACTAGAGTGGTTAGGGGTAGTTCAGTCCTTTTGTAGCTCATGTGGTTTTAGTGAAAAGAAGTATAGGACCTGGAGCATTTGTATTGATTACAGAAGGTTAAATGAGGTAGCAATATAAGAACAACTCCCCAATTCCATTAGTTGATGAATTGTTTGAAGAATTGGGAAATGCATTGTGTTTTCAAAGCCGGATCTTAGGGTTGGATATCACCTAATCCAGACATGATGATGATATCCAGAGAAAACTGCATTCAGAACACACGAGGGCTTGTTTGAGTTGGTAGTAATACCATTTGGGCTTACTAATGCACCTGCCACTTTTCAGGCATTGATGAATTCTATTTTCAAACAGTTCCTAAGGAAGTTTGTGTTGTTTTTCGTTTATGATCACCTTAGACAAGTGTTGTTATACTTGTCTACAGTAATTCTTGGGGCTCTCACATTGATCACCTTAGACAAGTGTTGTTAACACTAAGAGAACAACAATTATATGCCAAAAGATCTAAATGCACTTTTGGAGGGTTATCTCTGGAATACTTAGGCCATATAATTTCTAAAAAAGGTGTGTTAACTGATCCCAAAAAAGACAGCTACTATTAAATAATGCCCAATACCAACTGATGTAAAACAATCAAGCGGATTCTTGGGTTTGAGTGGATATTACATAAGGTTCATCAAATCTTATGGAGTGTTAGCAAGACCTTTGACGAACTTACTTAAAAAGATGCATTTAGATGGTCTGATAAAGCTACTATGGAATTTGAAAAATTAAAAGAGGCTTTAATATCACCACCTGTTGTAACGCTCCGCACTTTTTGTACTTTCCTTATTTAGAAAGTGTAATCGTATTTCTATGGTTGGAAACTTGTATCATACTTTGTATCTTTCATTGCAATCCTTGAAATACGAGATTTTGATCATAATGGAAACTTTATTCAATACTTACACTTGATTCATACTTTGTGAACTTAAATACGTGATTATATGCAAGAAACTCATACTTGAATGCTCAAATAGTCGGTTTTTAAATGCATTTTACTTATACGTCATTCTATTATTCTTAAAATGCTTAAAACCAAGTAAAATTCGAAAACGTAGCTCAAACAAAGCCTTCTGTGCGATCTGGCTCACCTCGCACGAAGTGGCAACCACCTCGCACGAATGGCCACCTCGCACCAGCACTCCTGTCAGCTAACTTTTCCTATAAATAGACACACTTGTTCCCACTTCCACCCTTCCGAACTTTCTCATTTTCCTCCTACTGTTGCAAGATCTTGGCAAAATTATCTCAAGTTTCTAAGTGAGTTTAGCTCACTATATTTCATAACATTTCATGATTTTGCCATTTCTTTTCTTCTACTTTTCTTTTGTACAAGTAAGAGATCTAAGAAACTTATGTTTCAGCTAGTGTGAGAACGTTGGAAGCTTGGGCTTTCTGAATTAAGTTCCACCACCGCTTGTACATGATTTACTCCCTAAAACCAACTCAACTTTCATTAGAGTGACAAAGCTACGACACGTCCCTAAACATTACCGTGTTCGGGATGCACGCAAGTTGTTTGAGTTTTAGTCGACCCTTAGTAGTTTACATTTATGTTATTCATGAGCAACCGAGTTGATAAAACCTTATGCTTTGTTGAATCATACAATGAGGTGTTCGCACCCCCATGCTTGACTTATATGACGTATTTGAAGGACTATATTATATATTATAATATATATATATTATATATATATATATATATATATATATATATATATATATATATATACGGACCAAATTCCCGATGCTAACCGAACAAATGGATAGACATTCTGGACTCAACTCTAAAACTGCCCATTCGATAGAAACCAATGTTAAACGAGTTAAAAACAAGCTCAAACATTAGACTGCCTCACCTCGTATGAAGTGTACATCCACCTCGCCCGAAGTGAGCAGTCACCTCATACGAAGTGGACTGCCACTTCGCACGAAGTGCAACAGTCTCATTATTTTCAACGTATTTTCATATGTACTTTCCTGTAATATGCTATTCCGAACCTACGAATCTACTCCAACTCAGAATACTTACGCACCTTCATTTCCCTCATGTAGGGTAACTTCGTACTCGAAACTTCAACTCGCCTCGCGGATTTCTTAGGAAGCTTTGCAAAACCGTGAGTATACTCGACCCGTGAGTATACTCCTTAAAACCCACTCAACTTTCATTAGAGTGACAAAGCTATGACACGTCCCCAAACGTTACCATGTTCGGGATGCACGCACCTAGCTTGCTCACTCGGTTGTTTGAGTTTTAGTCGACCCTTGGTAGTTTACATTTCTGTTATTCATGACCAACCGGGTTGATAAAACCTTGTGCTTTGGTGAATCATACAATGAGGTGTTCGCACCCCCATGCTTGCCCTCTATGACGTATTTGAAGGACTTTATATATATATATATATATATATATATAATATATATATATATATATATATATATATATATATATATATATATATATATTACGGACCAAATTCCTGATGCTAACCGAACAAATGGATAGACATTCTGGACTCAGACTCTGAAACTGTCCGTTCGATAGAAACCAATGTCAAATGAGTTAAAAACGAGCTGAAACATTAGTCTGCCTCACCTCGTACAAAGTGGACTGCCACTTCGCACGAAGTGCAACAGTCTCATTATTTTCAACGTATTTTCATATGTACTTTCCTGTAATCTGCTATTCCGAACTTACGACTCTACTCCAACTCAGAATACTTACGTACCTTCGTTTCCCTCGTGTAGGGTAACTTCGTACTCCAAACTTCAACTCGCCTCGCGAATTTCTTAGGAAGCTTTGCAAAACCGTGAGTATACTCGACCCCGTTTATCTTTTAACACTTTTGGGTGCAATACATGTACTTTACCAAAAACACACAAACATGCTATGCTTAAATCACAAACATCTTTATCCATACTTACTATGCTAAACTTGAATTCACACATGCTTATTCTTGAAATGCTTATACTTAGTCATTAAGTTCGATTAAGCCTCCCTTAACATGTATAGCACTATAGGAGTAATGCACCCCCATAAACTTGAGGTCATGTTAAGTTATACACATATGGTCTTTTCATTGCTATGATGAGATTACACTAGCGGGAAAATTTGGATTGACTTGTATAATAGCATGCTGGTTTAATGTATGTTAGCCTCGAGAATAGACATTTATGCATGAAGGATTTATTTAAAATGTTTATACTATACTATTATTCAAACTTGTATGCTCTCCAATGCCTTGTGTGTTGAACTATACTTTAACATCTATTGCAGGTTGAATGTTGATGATGATGACTTTGGAAACAAGTAGGATGACTTAGATACTCATCTAAATTTTGTAACAGAAATGTTGTTGTACTTGTATTTCGTTTCAAACATGTAGTTTGATTTCCAACAGTTGTACTTGATTAATATCAATGAAATGAAATTTTGCTATTTAAATACTTGTCACTTATTAGCGTTATGAAGTCTCGAGCAATCTCGTTCATCTCGCCCCGATGTTTCCGCCATCGATTGGGGTGTGACAGATTGGTATCAGAGCCATAACTGTAAGGAATTTGGTAGAACTGCATGATTCGGCCAAGTCAATAGTCTAAGCACCAAACAGACCCCCTTCATGCAAACTGAACTGCTTCGCACGAAGTGGCAGCACGCACAAGTGAGCATACGCACGAAGTGAACTGTTTCCTTGATTAAAACGTCTAAACTTTTCCTATTCTGCTTCTGATCTAGTTCTGTTTCTTAAACATTACATGCCTTTCCTAATGCTACCAAAATATACACTTGAAGACATAAAGACACTCGTATTTTACAAACGAGACGATTTGCATCAAAATAGTCTAATAGCCCACAATTTTTGGTGAAATCCCTCACTCTGCGTATTCGATTTTACACGAAGTTACGCTATCAAGTTAGGAGTAATATCCACATCTTGATGGAAAAACGTCCCTTTCATACTCTGGTGGATCCTAATAGTGAGTAACCACATGTAGGGTACAATGTTAGTAAGTTGGGGTGAAACTCGCACCTTGTTGATTACTCCTACTCCTCGATTTTCAGTCTTGCCAAAGTTTTGAATTTCCGATTGATTAGGGACATGTAGAACTGGAAGGGTAAAATACAGTTAACCGCTCCTTGGTGAGAGTATTTTATCTATTAGGCCAAAACATGTCTCTCCGTAATTTGAAAGGACTTATGACTCACTTTGGAATAGTCAAAATTTCTCAACCCGAAACACTCCAATGTTTTATTAAGCCTTACTTTTATGATACATCAATTTCAATGTGTTTAAAATTTTGAAAGTTATTTGCTTCGATTCAACTTACACGAACTGCACGTTATCCGCAACCCAAAACGATAATAACCCTCGTGAATCAACTAAATTTACACTCCTTATGTCTTTTTATGCGTGATTATGCCATGTAAATACGTGTTATACTTATGCTTTATACGTGACGCTTATGTGCTACGTGAAATGCTTATGCGAGATTATGTGAAAACTTTACGTGAAATACTTATGACCCTCCATGCAATCAAAATGCTATTTTTACAGAATCATTATGATCAAATCTCATCTTTTTCTCTATCTCAACCTTTTAGATGTCCTCCGACGGTGAAAACTCGGGACTCCAAGAAGGTCGTTAGCAACAACAGTGACTGATGACTAAAAAGGAGATGATGATGTTTATGGCCAAGCAGATGGCCAAAGTGATTCCTGGCATCATCAGTCGGATCCAACCTACACCCAAACCTGCCAACAACGAAAATCAGGATAACACGACCGACACTAAGGTCGAAAAGCCTAAACCCTCTTTTACCTTCAAGCAATTCAATTCCTGTAGCCCAATGCATTTCATAGGCGAAGAAGGGGCGACAAAGATGCTTCAATGGTTCGACGCCATGGAAGTCACTTTCGCCAAAGTGGTTGTCCTGACAACCTCTGCACCGTCAACGCACTTGCGTGTTCTGATCGAGAGCTCCCGATTGGTGGACGTCAGAGCGCAATGTGCGAGGAAACGATATAGCTTACGCGCTAACCTGGGCTGAACTAAAGAAACTCATGCAGGACGAGTTTTGTTCTCCCCATGAAGTCCAACAACTCGAGAACGAGTTTTGGAACATAAAACAAGTTGGGAGCTACAACGCTGGTCTAACTGCTAGGTTTAAACAAGGAAACCATACCCATTATTAACTGAAGGGGTATGGTCCCAAAAACCTTGCGCCAATCAAGGAAACCATACCCATTATTAACTACTAAGGAGACTTCGCGCAGACTTCTCTGCCAAAATAGGATTTATTAGAACTCTGCGCCAAATATCTAAGGGATGAAAGGATCATATAACTACCTTGCGCGGGCTCGCGCAAGGTTCAAAGTTAAAACCCGCGCAAGGTTCAAAGTTAAAACCTGAACAATCTCTCTGGATAAATGCTTCATTTAACTACCTTGCGCGGGCTCGCGCAAGGTTCAAAACTAACCTTGAACAATCTCATTGGATAATTCTTCATGCACAAACCTTGCACGGATATTTATATCAGAGCAAGTATCCACCAAACGTTGTGCTAAGCAGCAGGGAGAAGAAAGAAGATCAGTTAACTGACTTGCGCTTCTCGCGCAAGGAAACAGTTAATCCTGAGAAACTTTCCCTTAGCAAAATCCTTGACTTGGTGCAGAAGCAAAGGGAATCTTTTCTGTTATAACAGAATGTACACGTGGCAAACAACAGATGGGTAACAGCTGTGAAATCTTCTAGAGGCCATTAACACCCAATCGTGCAGGCATCTTTTCGGTTATAGCCAATTGCCACATGGCGGCATGTGGACGACTGAGGAAGATCACGGTGATGGCATGCTCACATTTACAAAATACAGTGATCTCATGTTGACACATGGCACCTCCATAACCGCTGATAAGCTCACGATCGTGTGCACTAACGGACTGCCACAAACATTAACAGAATAGCAGAAGATTCCGTTAAAGTTAACATCTCTCTTTTGGCGCCAAACACCGGCTATAAATAAGTGACTTGGAGTTCAAGGAAAGGTATTCACTCTCAACCACTCTCTATCTTACAATACTTTACTTCCGACTACCTGTACTTATTCTCACGCCGGAAGGTGGTCACGGAGAGAACCCCCTTCTCCCTGTGGCGAGCTAACGGTGTTCAGTTTTACAGGATCAGCCGGAGTACTGTTCCATTCTTCATCATCGTGAAACCAAACGGAGGGTTAACCCTTTTATGCAGAGCCCATTCCATAGATCTACTTAGATTCCGGTCTAGTTGATCTAGGGTTTCTTCATTGGCGCCCACCGATTTTTAATTCTTTTTCTCATCTTTCATTTCGTTTCACCTAGATCTGCAGCATCATGGCTGATGGATCATCTTTTCAAGGTACTCGATCGGAGATCCGACGCGTCGTTGTCGGACCTCAGATCGACAGACAAATAGTTGAGGATTTTTTCGGCGAAGCTAATGCTCAGTATGATCCTGATCATGCGAGTATTCCAGTAACGCCGGCGGCTCCTCAGGTTGATGTTACGTCAAATTTACCACCTGGTGAGACTCCATTATCATGGTTAATCAAATCTCAAGCGGCTCTAAACGCTATGTATGCTCAGTTATGTGCCCAAACTGGAACTCTAGCGTTTCAAGCTCCGGTTAACGCTCCCAGGTCCGTGCTTCACCGGCACCTCGAGTTTTGAGTTATAATACTCAAAATCATGCTCGTTCCCCTTCGCACATGTCTAAAGATGGAACAGAAATGTATTCTAAAACCAGGAATGATCCTGTTCGTTCTGGTAATAGAAGGCAAGAAGAAAACATTCAGCGTCGTGCATCTGTCCACTCTCGTTTGGGCCCGCGGTCTTCACAAAAACGAGACACCCAACACGATGAACTCGATAAGACCTATGAGGAAGGGGATAGTGCAAGTATTTTCAATCGAATATCTGCAGATCATGCTAGTCACAAGCCAAAAGTACGTGCATTATACAATCCAGAAGCTGAGCATGATTACAATTTGGTGTATCTCCCAATGAAGCAGCTGAACAATCAAAATTTACCAGGAGATAGCACTGGCTTCGTTGGAGTGAGCAAAATTACCATCCAACGTAGGAAAGTTTAACGGTTTAACCGATCCTGGCGATCACATGCGCCTCTTCACCGGTGCAGGGTTACTTGGATGCTGGACATTGCCAATGTGGTGTCATCTTTTTGTACAAACTCTTACCGGCGCTGCGCGCCTTTGGTTTGACAATTTGCCGATAAGTAAACTTTCCTCTTGGAATGACCTAAAGGAAAAATTTCTTACACACTTCAGTCAGCAACGACGATACGTGCACGACTCCTCAGATGTAATGAACATCTGGCGCAGGGACGATGAGAACATGGAAGATTTTATTACGCGTTACAATAAAGAGGTTTTGGAGATTGGAGATGTTCACGAAGACCTTATACGCGCACAGTTCAAATACTCGGTAAGGTGTGACGAAATGATTAAAGTGCTTTCCGGTACAACAGGCCTTCCAAAGAGCTGGGATAAACTCATGGCGACAGCCAAGGTCTACGCCAGACTGAGCGCAACTTGAATTCTAACAGGCCACCTCTACCTCAGAATCGTCCGCAAGACCTGAGTAGAGGTAGTCGCAAGTATAAGAGAAATTGGAAAGAGTCATGTCAGAATTCGTATTCTCCTTATTCACCAATTGATGCGCGTGCAACAATCAACAAGATAACAACTCAAAATGCGATTAAACAAGAGAATAGGGAATGCAGTGGACTCCCTTGACGAAATCTCCCGCTGAAGTTCTTAGCACTGAGAATAATCAGTTCAAGCAGCCACAACCAATGAAAAATAAAAAAGGGCAAGACCCAAATTTGTTCTGTGACTATCATAGAGACACATGCCAAACAACAGATAACTGCATCAGTCTGTGCACGGAGATTGAAAAAGCATTAAAGAGTGGGAAGCTTACACATCTACTCCAGAATGTGAGCAAAGAGATTAAATAATTACGCACGGGGATGAAGGGCCTAGAAACAAGAAAATGAAACAGCACGTTTCCATGATTCAAGGAGGCTCGTCGCGCAAGTTGTAGCCTTCAACACTTTCAAAACAACACATGGCACGAGCAGCAAGTCATTTTTCCTATCGCTCCAGGAGGTCCTCAAGAAGACCGGCCAGTAGTTATCACCGGTATCTTTGGACACTACCAAATAGATTATATGTTTATAGATCCTGGTAGTTCCATGGATATTATGTATGAGCAGTGCTTCAAGCAGCTAGATCATGAGGATAAGGCACGCCTAGAACCAGTTGATTTCCCGTTAACTGGATTCTGTAATGAGGCTGTCTTTCCTCTAGGACAAATTCTTTTTCCTGTTACTTTATCTGATGGGAGGTGTTCTCGAACGAGTAACTTCAACTTCATGGTGATGCCGGCAAATTCCCATCACGATGTACAACTGATTTTAGTATGATTACCTCCGCTCCACATGCTGCTTGTGGTTTTCCAACACCAAATGGTATAGCTATACTTTACACGTGGAAAGAAATCATGTCAATTGACGAACTAGTTATGAAGGCTGTCCAGACATTGCCAAGTAACGAACCAGAAAAATGGGTACTCAACAATAAGTATCCTGAGCAAACAATCTTGTTATGGCCCTCAGTCAGATTGAAATTCGTGCAAAACTTAAACTACTATTGTTCCGCAACAAGGACATTTTCGCCTGGACACCTGCCGATATGGTCGGTGTCCCACGCGACGTTGCGAAACATTGTCTGAATGTATTTCCATCAGCAGAACCAGTTGTACAGAAAAAGCACAGCCTCGGGTCAGAAAAGACAGAGGCGATGAACGACCAAGTCACCGAGTTATTAAATGCTGGTAATCTGCGTGAAGTCAAATACCAGACCTGGTTGGCAAACCCAGTCATGGTAAAGAAACATAATGGCGGATGGCGGATGTGCGTAGATTTTAAAGATTTAAACAAGGCGTGTCCGAAAGATTGTTATTCTCTTCTCGAGATTGACAAAAAGGTTGACTCATTAGCTTTCTTCCGCTGGAAATGTTTTCTAGATTGTTATAAATGTTATCATCAGGTCTTAATGAAAAAAGAGGACGGAGATAAAACAGCTTTTCGCACGGAGAAGGGCATTTTTTATTATACCAAGATGCCTTTTGGTCTCCGCAATGCGGGAGCTACTTATCAAAGATTGATGGATGCAGTTTTTGGAGATGATATCGGGAAAACTGTGGAAGTCTACATTGATGATTTGGTCATTATGAGCAATTCAGAAGAAACTATGTTGGAGAACATCCAACGAACTTTTGATTCCCTACAAAAGGTAAATTTATAGTTAAATCCAAGCAAATGCTCCTTCGGCATGGAGGAGGGAAAAGTTTTGGGTTTCATCGTCACCAAGGACGGTTTCAAGGTTAATCCTGAGAAGGTCGAAGCAATACAAAAAATGTCTTCTCCTAATAACATCAAAGAGATGCAACGTTTGGCTGGAAGGTTAGCTGCGCTAAACCGCTTCCTCGCCAATCATGCTGCAAAGTCTTATCCATTTATTTGAACCTTACGCAATTGTACGAAGAGCAAAGAGTTCGCATGGACTCCGGAAGCTGATCAAGCTTTCCAGCAAATGAAAGATTGTTTAGTTCAACTTCCCACACTTACTGCTCCTCGTGAAAAAGAACCCATGGTCTTATATCTTGCTGCATCTGAGGTAGCAGTAGGTGCTGTCTTGTTGGTAGAACGCGAAGGAGTCCAGTCTCCAATTTATTATATCAGTAAGATGTTGAACGATCTAGAGACGAGGTATTCAATTATGGAGAAATTAGTTTTAGCACTGGTCCACGTCTCGCGCAGGCTGTGAAGATACTTTTCAGGAATGTTATTACAGTTTTAACATCCTTTTCACATTGGCCAAGTCTTGACCAAGCCAGATGTTTCTGGACGACTTGCGAAGTGGGCAATAGAATGGGGGGGGGGGGTTATAACATCTGTTATAAACCTAGATCAGCTATCAAAGGTCAAGTTTTGGCAGATTTCATCGCTAAAATTCCTGCTGATAAAATTGAAGAATGTCAAGCAATTCAAAACCCAGTCCCAGTCATAGACAATAGAGCCTGGACACTGTTTACAGATGGCGCGTCAAACAGTGATGGGGCTGGAGCAGGTCTTCGATTAATGAGTCCAGAGGGAGCAGAAATCACATATGCAATTCGGTTGGATTTTAAAAGCACCAACAACGAGGCCGAATATGAAGCTTTCCTAGCAGGCTTACGCCTCGCTATCAAAATGGGTGCAACAAATTTAAAGCCCATGTTGACTCATTACTAGTTGCTGAGGAAGTAATTGGGACGTACGATGCAAAGGGAGATATCATGGCTTTGTACTTGGCGCAAGCTATACTCTTATAGCATAGTTCCAACAATTTAAAGTCACACACGTCAAGCGAAGCAAAAACAAACATGCTGACGCTCTAAGTAAACTAGCAGCAACTAGTTTTAAACATTTGGCAAAGGAAGTTCGCATCGAAGTTTTAAGTAATCCATCAGTCCCTCTCAGACAAGTAACAATGGTCGAAGTAGGAGATCCATCATGGATGTCTCCAATAATGATGTATCTGTTACATGGTTCATAACCAGAAGATAAAGCGCAAGCACGTAAGTTACGGTACAAAGCCCTCAATTATGAAATCGTTGACGGTATTCTGTACTGACGCTCTTACATGGGTCCTTCGCTCTGCTGTGTTAACAAACATGATGCATAGTACCTAATCAGGGAGGTTCATGAGGGCCTATGTGGTATACATTCTGGGCCGCGCATGGTAGTAGCCAAAGTGAAAAGCACAGGGTATTATTGGCCCGGAATGTACGTTGACGCTATGGAGATCTTGCGCAAATGCATGTCTTGCCAAAGGCATGCCCCTAAAACGTTGCACCCAAGGAATCCTTTGGTACCCGTCACTACAGCTTGGCTTTTCAACAATGGGCCATTGATTTAGTTGGACCATTTCCAGATGCGCCTGGCGCAGTCAAGTTCATCATCGTTGCGGTCGATTACTTCACTAAATGGGTTGAAGCTAAACCCTTAGCTTCTACTATAGCGATGGTAATTCGAAAATTCATCTGGGAATACATTATTGCCGGTTTGGTCTGCCCATGCGCATCATTACAGACAACAGTCCAAATTTAACGGCTAAAGAGTTGCAAACGTGGATGACAGAAATGGGAATCCAACATGTCTTTGCTTCTGTTGCGCATCCACAAGCGAATGGTCAAGTTGAAAGCATAAACAAACAGTTGGTCGATGGTACCAAAGCCCGCCTTGGCACGACACGGCGAGGGTGGGTTGTCGAATTGCCTAGCATCTTGTGGGCACACCACACCATGCCCAAGATTAGCACTGGAGAAACTCCTTTTAGCCTTGTGTACGGCACGGAGGCTGTGATTCCTGCCAAATTGGGTTACCATCTCCAAGGATTCTAGCTTTGGAAAAACAAGATAACGAAGAACAAAGGCGCATCGATCTAGACTTATTGGAAGAACGACGAGAGAATGCAGCGATTCGCGAAGCTAAATACAAGTCTCAGCTTGAAAAGTATTACAACAAAGGGTACGCATCTGCTCCTTTTTGCCTGGTGACTTTGTTCTTCGTGATAATGAAGCGTCGAATGCCGAAAAACCGGGGAAGTTAGCCCCACGATGGGAAGGTCCTTACGTGATAAATGAAGTATTGGGAAAATGTACGTACACTCTGAAGCGTATGGACGGATCCAGTGTTCCTCGAACCTGGAACGTCCAACAATACGTAGATGTTATATGTAATCTCAGTCCTCTAAGCAACTTCTGGGCGTTGCGTAACGAGACTGCTTACCTTATTTCTTATGTAATCTTAGTGGCAGCCATAGCTTTACGCTTTATCAGTATGAATAAAATACTCTGTCACTACTTACAGTCTTGTATATGTTTATTTACAAATGCATGCAATTCCTTTGGATAAACAAAAACACAAACTCATGAGCCACAAGATAACTTAATACTTACGCTCACACATGAGAAAAGAAATTGTTCATTTGTCTATCCTACACAAGTAATTGGTCACATGCAAACATTGTAAAGCTAAAATATATCGTATTCACATCAAAAGTACTTGCGCAGCAGCGCAACGTTAAAATAATTACAAAATAAAGAGTTACAAATTTCCTACTCTGTGGTTTCTTGCCCGCCTGCTTCCTTGTCGTGGTGAAGATTTCCTTTAGTCTATTGACAAAGTTATCTTGCTGCAGTGCGGCATCCAAAAGGTCCATAATAGGAATCTGCAACTGATCATATTTTTCCTTAGCAGCAGAATAAATGGTAGCAGTATTTAACCCATGCGTGGCAGCCCGGCTTGTATCCCATTAGGTCTTCAGTGCATGTGCCACGTGCAAAGTACACTCCCTATAGCCCTCGGCATGCCCGTCATTGCGCGCTGCCATCATCAACTCTGCCACTCTCTCATCCAACTCCGTGGAGTTAAGGATGGCATTTGCGATCTGTATACAAATACAATCAATATATGTTGCGACAATCAAACCATACATATATAAAGAAAAGTGAATATTACCTCCACAATCCCGTACTCCCGCAACCAGGTAAGCTGGTTCATGAGGGACTCGGTCAGGCATTCTGCTGTAGCGCGAGCGACCTCCATGTCGTTAAGTTTTTGTTCACCTTCAGTTAAACGGCGGGTCAACTCGGCTTTCTCTGTTCGGTGAAGGTTGATATCTTTTTTCAAAACGTCAACCTCATCTTGCAGTCGCGCCTGGTCAAATAGCATAGAAGTTAGATCATCAATCTCTTTATTCTTAAGAAGGAGAGTCATTTTAGTTGATACCTCATTCTGCTCGCTCCTTTCTCTACGAGAGCGCGCCTCTTCTGCTGCCGCAACTGCATCAGCCTTCTCTTTCTTGAGTTTCTCAATTTCGTTGCCCAGAGATATCTTTTCTTGGTTATCTCGATAGCAAGCCTTCACAAAGCGCTTGCGCTCGTCAGCTTATTTTGCAGTAGCGGCCTCACATTTGCGCTTCCAAGACAGCGCAGACCACTCCTCGGTCTTCTTTTCATCCTCAAACTTCGCTTTTTCAGCCTCAAAATCCACGATCATCTTTAACGTCTTCTCTTTTTCAAATTTGGCTTTCGCCTTGTCAACCTCAACCTCATCCCACTCCTTGTTCATACTGCGCCATTCGCGCACGATCCTATTTATAGTGGAAGAGGCAATGGCAGACTCTTGCAAATATGACTCATATGTAGCCTTGTGGTCTTTCTCTTCTTGGCGCTTCACCTCCGCCGGAGGGAAGATGTTTTCCTTCCACATAGGAATCAAAAATTTTTTAGGCTCTTCTTCTGGAGCCACCTTCTCGATGTTTTCGGGGTTGATGGGGTCAGAATAAAAAATAGGTAACTCTTGCTCCACTTTCGCCCCCTCAACATTTTCAGGCCCGGCGATGGAATAGCAGATGAGGTGGCCGGCGCAGCCTTCACCATTTTCTCTGCAAGTATATTAAAAAATACCAAGTATAAGATTCTGCACAAATTTTCTGACAGAAATGCGCAACAAACCGAACATACCAGGTGAGAACTTCTTTGCAAAGGCATCCAGATTGCCTTTCTTGCCAATGCGCGGGCGCGCAACCTTTGTTGGAATAGGAGGTTTATAGTCCGACTCCTTCCTCTTCTTGGAAGTGCGCTTCAACGCCTCTTCTGGGCTTGAAGGAATTTCCAAAGGATCGTCTGGGTTCGAGGCAGGAGGAGAGGAGGTGTCAATGGGTTCTGGCTTTGGTTTCCTCAAACCTACAGGCGCAAGACCATCTAGTGACTCTGACACCACCACATAATCACACCAAGGGTCAGATACGAGACGCAGTACCTTTCTTACCCTCAGCTTTCGCAGCAGCTGATGGTTTGGTTTTTTGATCTGGTTTAGAAAGAGGAGGTGCAGCAGCTGCAACACAGTTGGCTTCTTCTTCCTCTTTGAGTCAGGGTCTACGCCCAAGTTTAGCAAATCACCTACATAATCAATAATATTGAACAAGGGTTGCGCCATTAGTTATATTGCAATATCACTTAGAAAATATGTTCAAGAGTAACATTGCAATATCAACTTAGGCCTTGTAAGAATTTAATTACCAGTCACAGAAGACGATTGCGCTCCAGATCCTCCTTCTTCGGCAGCTCAAAGTTCCCCAAGATTTGTGAGAACCAGGTATCCTTACCCTCAGCAATGGGCACGGCGGCCATTTTCCCTTTTTCTCTCTTGAAGGATATCAAGTAGAGCGGCGCAACTATATCACACATATTTTTGCATCAGTACATATCTAGTAAAAGATGTTACCAAGAAGTTAAACGGTCACGTACCAATTCCATCTTCAGTGTACACCGGTTTTTCCCGGCGTTCTTTTTTCAGAAAATACTCATCCCAGCAGCGATGAGGGCCCTCTCCGGCAAAACAACATTGGGCACATCTTTAGTGTCCTGGTACCACACCTCATCGGCAGGTATGGGGAGGGTTTCCAGCTCTATATCCTCACCGGCCCGGAAAGTCATCTTCATCGGGATTACTGCCGCCTTTATAAAGAAAAAACTTCTGTTTCCAGTCGTGGTAAGATTTGGGTGGCACTAACAACAACCGTTTTGCTTGCACACGTTGTTGGAACGAGTAGAATCCCAGCGAACAATGCAACTGATAGAAGACCCGAAACTTCTCGACCGTCGGTACGATCTGCATCGACCGGCAAACAAATTCAAAGTGCCGGATCCTCATTATCCCCATCGGATTCAGTTGGGAAATATGGAACTTATAGTAATTAAGGATCTCCAACATGAAGTGGGTCACCGGAAGCCGGAAATTTCCCTCGGCAAAGTATCATAGAAAAGAGTAATATAACCATCCGGAGCATCAGCCGCCGTGGCATTCGCTGCCGGAAAAAAACGCCTTTCAAGATGGAGCGAACAAGAAGTTGGTAGCCAGATTGTCAAAATCCTCCTTCGACCACTTCAATGGTGGTAAACTTGACATCGTTGGCATATCAGCAGAGCTTGCACCGATGGCCATAACTCAAACTTCGAATAACAATCAGAAAACTTTGAAAGTCGCCGGAAGATATGAACACAAGATTTTCTTTCTCTAGATATGATTTGGTGAAGAAGCAAATGGATCGTTGATCCCTTTATATACTAATCACAATTAATGCGAGATTTGACTGCAGCGACTTTTGCGACAGTCACGTATCCCCAGTAACTGCAGGGGCGAGTGGGGAATAGTAACCGCCTCACGCGCGCGAGTGTCGCCTAAAAAACATTAAATGCTGTAAGATTTGTACTGTTGACAGCCTGTCAACAGTACCACCACGTCTCCAGAACGTGCATCCTCACCAACTACATCATTCGGATAAGTGACACGTGTCCAAGTATATTTGAAATTCAAATACTTTTTCAAAATTCACTTACGAAACGTCACCAAGATGCACAAAACAACAAAAAGCCAATACTTACCAAGCGCAGCACATTTATCTCAAGTGAAGTGTCCACCTACTTTTTATTCCTACATAGGAGCAACACTGGACTTGGAGGGCTTGAAGGGGTATGGTCCCAAAACCTTGCGCCAATCAAGGAAACCATACCCATTATTAACTACTAAGGAGACTTCGCGCAGACTTCTCTGCCAAAATAGGATTTATTAGAACTCTGCGCCAAATATCTAAGGGAGGAAAGGATCATATAACTACCTTACGCGGGCTCGCGCAAGGTTCAAAGTTAAAGCCTGAACAATCTCTCTGGATAAATGCTTCATTTAACTACCTTGCGCGGGGTCGCGCAAGTTTCAAAGCTAACCTTGAACAATCTCATTGGATAATTCTTCATGCACAAACCTTGCACGGATATTGATATCAGAGCAAGTATCCACCAAACGTTGCGCTAAGTAGCAGGGAGAAGAAAGAAGATCAGTTAACTGACTTGCGCTTCTCGCGCAAGGAAATAGTTAATCCCGAGAAACTTTCCCTTAGCAAAATCCTTGACTTGGTCAGAAGCAAAGGGAATCTTTATGTTATAACAGAATGTACACGTGGCAAGCAACAGATGGGTAACAACTGTGAAATCTTCTAGAGGCCACTAACACCCAATCGTGCAGGCATCTTTTCGGTTATAACCAATTGCCACATGGCAGATCTGGACGGCTGAGGAAGATCACGGTGATGGCATGCTCACATTTACAAAATACAGTGATCTCATGTTGACACATGGCACCTCCCTAACCGCTGATAAGCTCACAATCCGTGTGCACTAACGGATTGCCACAAACATTAACGGAATAGCAGAAGATTTCGGTAAAGTTAACATCTCTCTTTTTGGCGCCAAACACCGGCTATAAATAAGTGACTTGGAGTTCAAGGAAAGGTATTCACCCTCAACCACTTCTCTCTCTATAATACTTTACTTCCGACTACCTGTACTTATTCTCACGCCGGAGGGTGGTCACGGAGAGAACCCCTTCTCCCCGTGGCGAGCTAACGGTGTTCTGTTTTGTAGGATCAGTCAGAGTACTGTTCCATTCTTCATCATCGTGAAACCAAACAGAGGGTTAACCCTTTTATACAGAGCCCATTCCATAGATCTACTTAGATTCCGGTCTAGTTGATCTAGGGTTTCTTCACAAACTATTGAGGACGTCTATCGCCTCACAGCCCAATTCAACATAACCTGGTTATGGAAGGAGCCTTCGAAACGAAGGGTTCAACCAAGTCAGCTCACCAAGCCACCACCGAACCAACCCCGGAACCCACACCTACTAAACAACAGGAACGGTAAGAAGCGGAAGGCTTCGAACCAAAAATTGTGTGGTTGTTACTCCGCCAAACCCTCCTCAACAACAACTCGCTCTCACCCAAAACCCTGAGCCAGCCAAGCGCGCATACACTGGGACTCAACCCAGGTGTGCGACCTGCACTTACCACCATCCTGCCCATGCACCTTGTCGCCTTTGCTCAATCTGCAATAGGTTTGGACACTTCAGCACGCACTGTCGAAGTGGTCTAAAACCCCAAGACAACCAAAACCAGATTCAAGCTCCTATCAACAATCAAGCCCCTGCAAACAATGGGCGCACCTGCTACAAGTGTGGCGGCCCTAATCACCTCGCCAATGTTTGCCCGCAATGCAACACCAACAGCAACCAGCAACAGCAAGCTCCGTGTGGCAGAGCCTTCATCATCACCGTTGCTCAAGCACATAACAACAATGGTGTTATCACTAGTACGTTTCTCGTAAAAGATGTTTTTGCTTCGTGTTTATTTGATACTGGTGAAGATAAGAGTTTTGTATATATAAAATTTGCACCACTGCTTAAGTGTAGACGTTCTAAGTTGCCCAAATCATTCGCGGTTGAAATCGCTAACAGTAAGTCCATCACTGTTGATTATATCCTTTCTAATTGTTCCTTGAATCTTAACGATCATACGTTTTCCATCGACCTCATACCCATGCAATTGGGTAGCTCTGACATCATAGTAGGCATGGATTGGCGTAGGCTAGTTCGTGTTGAAGTTGTTTGTTCTGAGAAGTCTATTCGTCTTCCTCTTCCTAATGGTGATTTCCTACACGTCTACAGCGAGAAACCCTCCAAAGGTCTCAAGCTTATGTCGTGTACACAAGCGAACAAGTATTTACGCAAATAGTACTTTGCTTTTCTTGCTCATGTTGTGGAAAAGAAAGACAAAGGCCCAAGCATAAGTGACGTTCCTGTCGTTTGTAACTTTCCTGACGTCTTCCCTAAGGATCTTCCTGGTCCTCCTCCTCCTCGTTCTGTTGACTTTGGTATCGACTTAGTATCCTGGCGCTACGCCTGTCGCTAAGTCCCCTTATCGTTTAGCACCCTCGGAAATGCAAGAGCTATCTAGCAAACTTCAAGAACTACTTGATAAAGGCTTTATACGCCCAGTATTTCCCCTTGGCGCGCTCCTGTTCTATTCGTCAAGAAGAAAGATGGATCTTTTCGGATGTGCATCGACTATCGTGACTCAATAAGCTTACAGTAAAAATCCGATATCCTCTTTCTCGTATTGACGATCTTTTCGATCAACTCCAAGGCGCAACCTGCTTTTCCAAGATTGATCTCCGTTCTGGTTATCATCAACTTCAAATCTTCGAAGAAGATATACCCAAAACCGCAATTCGTACACGTTATGGTCACTATGAGTTCGCAGTCATGCCTTTTGGTTTGACCAACGCACCTGCAGTCTTCATGGATTTGATGAATCTCGTGTGTAAACTCTATATTGACCGTTTCGTGATCGTCTTCATCGAAGACATTCTCATATACTCCAAGACACAAGAAGAACACGAACGACACTTACGTCTTATCCTTCAGCTGTTGTGTTCTGAACGCCTTTACACCAAATTCTCCAAGTGTGAATTTTGGTTAAAGGAGGTTCAATTCCTTGGTTACGTCGTCAACGAACTTGGTATTCACGTCGATCCCATGAAAATCAAACCCATCAAGAATTGGATCGCACCTAAATCTCCATCTGAAATTCGTTCATTCCTTGGATTGGCAGGTTATTATCACCGATTCATTTCTAACTTCTCGAAAATCGTTGTTCCCCTCACGTCTTTGACTCAAAAATATAAACCTTTTGTTTGGGGTTCCGAACAAGGGGAGTCTTTCCAAACTCTCAAGGACATACTTTGTAATGCTCCTATCCTCGCTCTTCCCGATGGTAACGACGATTTTGTCTTGTATTGCGATGCTTCAAACCAAGGTCTCGGTGGCGTTCTTATGCAACGGGAAAAGTTATCGCTTACACGTCGAGGCAACTCAAAATTCATGAGAAAAACTACACTATTCACGACCTTAAACTTGGTGCAGTAGTTTTTCCATTGAAGATATGGCGACATTATCTTTATGGTACCAAGTGTGTTGTCTTCACCGACCATAAGAGCCTCGGGCACATCTTCAATCAAAAGGAACTCAACATGCGTCAACTTCGCTGGGTAAAGTTATTAAACGACTACGACGAGATTCGCAACCACCCTGGTAAAGCGAATGCTGTAGCTGACGCACTTAGTCGCAAAAATCATGCGAAGAGTATTCATTGTTACCAACTCCTTAGCAACCTCCAAGATCGAATTCGTGAAGTACAACACTCATCCATTAATGAGGACAATATGTACAACAAGATGAAGTGTGGTGTTGAAGATTAACTCGTATCTAAATTTAATTGTATGTTGTATTACCTCAATCGGGTCTGGATCACGAATCGTGACAACCTTCGTGACTTCTTAATGAAGGAAGCTCACAAATCCCGATATTCCATTAATCATGGCGCCGACAAGATGTTCCAAGACCTGCGTATGTCTTATTGGTGGCCTGCCATGAAGAAATATATCGTTCTCTACGTGTCTAAATTTCTCACTTGTTCCAAGGTTAAAGCCGAACATCAACGTCCCTCTGGCTTACTTGAACAACCAGAAATTCCCGTCTGGAAATGGGAGAGTAAGATATGGATTTCATCACCAAACTCCCTCGCACTTCTTCTGGTCACGATAGTATTTGGGTTATCATTGACCGTTTGACCAAATCCGCTCACTTCCCTCCCATTCGTGAAGACTACAAAGTCGAGAAATTGGCTCGTATCTACATGGATGAAATCATTTGTCGTCATGGTATCCCCATTGACATCATTTCTGACCGTGATGGTCGTTTCACTTTGGTCTTTGGAAAACTTTCCAAAAAGCTCTCAGTACTCATCTCAACTTTAGTACCGCTTTCCATCCTCAATCTGACAGTCAAACCAAGCGTACGATCCAAATTCTAAAGGATATGCGAATGTGCCGATCCTATTGGTAGAGTTCTTGCGTAATCGATTTTGGTGGCAACTGGGATTCGCACTTACCGTTGGTAAAGTTCTCGTACAATAACAGTTATCACGCTAGTATTCAAATGACACCATTTGAAGCTTTGTATGGTCGAAAGTTCCAATCCCTCATTTGTTGGCATGAGATCGGAGAAGCTCAAATCACTGGTCCTAAACTCATACAAGAGACGACGGACAAAATCTTGCAATATATGTGATAACCTGCTCAAGGTTAGAAGTCGACAAAAGAGCTACGCTGATAAGAGACGCAAACCTTTGGAATTTAACGTTGGTGACCACGTACTTCTCAAGGTATCCCCTTGGAAGGGCGTAGTTCGATTTGATAAGAAATGCAAACTCACTCCTCGCTTCGTAGGTCCTTTCAAAATTCTCGAAAGGATTGGCAAGGTAACGTATCGACTCGATCTACCTCAAGAACTCAGCAATGTTCATCCAACCTTCCATGTTTCAAATCTAAAGAAGTGTCTAGCTGAAGAAGGACTTCAAGTTTCACTCGACGATCTTCAAACCAACGAATCCTTGCATTTTGTGGAAAAACCGATCGAAGTCATGGACAGAGGAACCAAGCAACTACGGCTCAGCCGCATTCCCATAGTCAAAGTTCGATGGGAAGGCAAACGTGGCGCTGATTTCACTTGGGAACTCGAGAGTGAAATGAAGGCCAAACATCCACATCTCTTCGTTGAGTCTACTTCTTGAATAAATTTCGAGACGAAATTTCCTAAAGGAGGGGAGACTGTAACGCTCCGCATTTTTGTACTTACCTTATTTAGAAAGTGTATCTATAGTTGGAAACTTGTATCGTACTTTGTATCTTTCATTTCAATCTTTGTAATCCGAGATTTTGATCATAATGGAAACTTTATTCAATACTTACACTAAATTCATATTTTATAAACTTAAGTACGTGATTATATGCAAGAAACTCATACTTGAATGCTTAAATACTCGGTTTTTATATGCATTTTACTTATACGTCATTCTATTATTCTTAAAAATGCTTAAAACCAACTAAAGACAAAAACGTAGCTCAAAACAAAGCCTTTTGTGCGATAGGTGGTCTCGGACATGAAAGGGTGTCTGAAGGATCTAATGTTGTGGTATGTACCGGGGTCTGGCTCACCTTGCACGAAGTGGCAACCACCTCACACGAAGTGGTCAACCACTTCGTACGAGGAGAACCTCGCACGAATGGCCACCTCGCACCAGCATTCCTGTCGGCCAACTTTTCCTATAAATAGATGCACGTGTTCCCACTTCCACCCTTCCGAACTTTCTCTCTTTCCTCCCACTGTTGCAAGATCTTGGCGGAATTATCTCAAGTTTCTAAACTATATTTCATAACATTTCATGAATTTTCCATTTCTTTTCTTCTGCTTTTCTTTTGTACAAGTTAGAGAGCTAAGAGGCTTATGTTTCAGCTAGCGTGAGAACGTTGGAAGCTTGGGCTTTCCGAATTCAGTTCCACCATCGCTTGTACATGATTTACTCTCTAAAACCAACTCAACTTTCATTAGAGTGACAAAGCTACACACGTCCCTAAACGTTACCGTGTTCGGGATGCACGCACCTAGCTTGTTCACTCAGTTGTTTGAGTTTTAGTCGACCCTTAGTAGTTTACATTTATGTTATTCATGACCAACCGAGTTGATAAAACCTTATGCTTTGTTGAATCATACAATGAGGTGTTCGCACCCCCATGCTTGACTTATATGACGTATTTGAAGGACTATATATATATATATATATATACGGACCAAATTCCTGATGCTAACCGAACAAATTGTCACACCCCGACCCGCAGCGGAATAAAAGTCGGGGCATAATTGGGTTAACACCAAAGCTCATGATGTTTACTAAGATGTTTCATATTTATTAAATTCAAATTACAACTTAAATATCCAAAACAAAATTCATACAATTACAAGAAAATGAAACTACATAATTATTCCAAAGCATAAACTTGTTTATTCTTCTAGGCCTTCCTAAGTGTTTCCTGTCTCAGCTGGATCACCTGTATCCTGTGTAAAACGGGGGATATTTTGGGTAAACAAAAGTTGGCGAGTGAACCTTGATAAAACATTTTTACTAATTTCTTGTTTTATTTAATAAAGAAAATTCGTGCAATAATCACATATGAGCAAACATATATAGATAAACAATCGCAAAGCACTTTGGATGAGTATATGACATGAATGATGATGTATGTGAGATCAAGGCTCAATCAAACGGAGCCATCTAATGAGGCTCCTGATGCTCAACCCGTATCCCACGGGGAACTGATGGGCCTAATGAAATGCGTGCACTGAAAATGATAAATCCAATCTACATATAATTCACACAACAATTGATACACATTTGATCACGGATATGATGTATGCACGGGTGTTTAAATAAAATAAAGGAATTATACGACACATGATACACCCAAAACATGATTAAAACGGGGAATTGATAGAGATTCACTCACAGTGGGTGCGTTCTTTGATGACAATGAATGCGCACGAATTTATGATTCAACCGACGAGGGAAAAACTAACCTAAATAATAACGAGATGATTCGATAAATAAATAAATTTTATTTGAGATTAATATTTTAATTAGTGCTCTTAATGGGATTCTTAGATCTATTTTTGTGAGTTAAGTGAAATTTTCTAACTTTAAAAAATCTTATTTTTAAGTATTTTTAAACAATTTTTCAATTAAATAAAAAAATAAAAAAAAATAAAATAAAAAAAGGGGTTGACTTGTCAGGTCTGATCGGTCAGACACATGTTTATTCAGTCGGTGCGCAGGATCGAACTCGGGACTTCTCATACGCGTGCACGCAGTTCTACCAACTGAGCTACGTGTCTAACCCGAAATATTCTCTGTTTTAATTATATATATACACTAATTAGCCTTAACCTTTTTCAGTGTTTAATAAAAATGATTTAATATGGCCGAACCGGTTGCAGAGACCCGCAGTCGAACTCGGAACCTTCGGTTCGAGTGCGCACAGCCCAACCAGTTGGGCTGTGTGTCTAATCTGCTTAACTACTGGATTATATTCCTCTTATATACATTCTGTAGGTTGCTCTGAATAGGTTTTAAAAATGTTGGTTTTATTTCAGAAAGTCGGAAGCATGCGTGATCGAACTCGGGACGTGCATATTGTATTTGCACACAGTCCACCGTTGGACTGTGTGTCTAACCCGTTTGAATATCCGGTTTTAATTATATTAATACATATATTCGACTTCGTCTTCTTCACTTTGAAGAACATAGAACAGTAACACCGACTGTTTTGTTTAATCGACCAACAAAACTTATAATTGATTGAAATGAAATAGAAAAAGAAGATTAAGGAATAAGATGTACCAAAACAGAGCGTTTTCTTCAGATTTCCGGCAAGTGTCGTCGGCTCTGATTTGTGATTTCGGGCTGGATGAACTGTTTTAACAGTTTCGATCATTGTGTTAAGCAATTAGATTACAATCAAGAGATAGCAAGAAGGTTTAGACAATTATACCGTCTGATGGACGAATGCGGTTTTCTGATCAGTGATTCCGGCGATATTCCGAAGAAATTGAAAATCTCCGGCGACGAGCTTTGGAAGAAATGAAACTTCGGAAAGAGAGTGCGGTTCTGAGCGAAAGGTTTACGAGATGTTTGAGTGGGTATTTATAAGGAAGATCAGCTGATTTGAGTTTGAATTTAGGTCCAAGTTCGCGTCAATGATTTCCGTCGGTTTTATGACTGAAATTGATTGCGGCAATCGGTTATAACTGATGTCGAAATCAATTTGTGCGTTTCAGTCAAAAGAAAAGTAGCCAAAATCGCGGAGTGTCGGTTTTTCCGGTGATAGCGAGTTCTGGGCGCGCTAATAGATTTTGACTTTCGGTTTTTATTATAAATATTATTTGTTTAGTATTTATCACAAACGAAACGTGTGTGCGAAGTGGTGTGGTGTGTGTTTGTCTTTGTGGGTGACCCGGGTTCGAAACCTGGCTACCCTTATATTTATTTTTTTTGATACTTTTTATTGTTAGTTATAAATTATGGGTTTTTAATTTTAAATATTTATTAATTAGGTATTATTTAGAATAAACTGAACAATAAATACTCAACGAAACATATAACTGAATATTTGATTAATAAACGAATCGGGTTTTGAAACCCGTTTTTCGACGAATGTTACCAATGATGCATTCTGACTCAGACTTGAAACTGCTTCGATAGAACAATGTCAACGATTAAAAACGAGTCAAACATTAGATGCTCACCTCGTATGAATGACAACCACTCGCGAGTGAACAGTCGCCATACGAAGTGGACTGCCACTTCGCACGAAGTGCAATCGTCTCTTTTTTCACGTATTTTCATATGTACTTTCCTGTAGTATGCTATTCCGGAACCTACAATTACTCACTTAGAATACTTACGCACTTCATTTCCTGTGTAGGTAACTTGTAAATCGAACTTCAACTCACTCGCGGATTCTTAGAAAGCTTTGCAAAACGTGAGGTTTTGTAACGCCCAGCATTTGTTCTTTAACGTAATACGGTTCATATAGTATGGAAGTAAGTATATACTAGGGTTAACTAACCTTGTTTGTTATATTTAAGTAATGATGCAAACATGAAATAGTTTGCATTTTAAAAAATCCATAGTTGGGGTGCAATGGGTATGGTCCAAAAACCTGCACCAATCAAGGAACAAACCATTAATAACTTCTAAGAAAACTGCGAGCAGACTTCTTTGCCAAAATAAATTTATTAGAACTTTGCGCCATACAGAGAGGAAAGGTATTTAACTACCTTGCCGGGCTCGCGCAGGGTTTCAAAGTTAACCTTGAACACTCTATTTGGATAATGCTTCATTTAATTACTTTGGCGGGCTCGCGCAACGTTAAAAGTTAACCTTGAACACTTCATTTGATAATGCTTCATTCAATACTTGCGGGGCTGCATAAGTTCAAAGTTAACCTGAAACATTCTCGTTTGATAATGCTTCTATTACTAAACCTTGCGTGGCTCGCGCAGGTTCAAGTTAACTTGACATTCTCGTTGGATAATGTTCATGCCAACCTTGCACAATATTTAGTATCAAAGCAAGGCATCCACTAACGTTGCGTAAGCAGCAAGGAGAAGAGGAAGATCAGTTACTAACTTGCGCTTTCGGAAGGAAACAGTAAATCCTAGAAACTTTCCTTAGCAAATCTTAACTTGGTGCAGAAGCAAAGGGAATCTTTCTGTTGTAACAGAATGTACACGTGGCGAATAATAGATGGGTACAGTTGTGAAACCTTCTAGAAGCCATTAACCCAATTCATTTCGGTTATAACCATTGCACATGGCAGATCTGGATGTGAGGAAGATCACGGTGATGGATGCACATTTATAAGGTGTGATCTGTGTTGACCGGCACCTCCCTAACCTGATGAGCTCACGATCGGTGCACTAAGGATTGCTAAAACGTTACGGAATACAAGATTCTGTTAAAGTTAACAATTTCCTTTTGGCGCAAACACGGCTTAATAAGTAACTTGGAGTTCAAGGAAAGTATTCATCTCAACTACTTCTCTCTTACAATACTTACTTCGACTGCTGTACTTATTCTCACGCTGGAGGTGTACGAGAGTCTTTGTGGCGAGTCTACGGTGTCTGGTTTTGCAGGTCAGCGGATATTGTTCTTTCGTCATCTATCGTGAACAAACGAGGTTAACCGTAGAGCATTCCATAGGATTACTTAGATTCAGATTAGTGGATCTAGGGTTTCTTTTGGCGCCCACGATTTCAATTCTCTCACCGTTTCATTTCGTTCATTAGATTGCACATCTGGCTGACGGATCATCTTTCAAGGTCTCGATCAGGGGTTCGAGTTGTTGTCGACATAGGTCGACGGACAAATAGTTGAGGATTCTTCCTGTTTGAGCTAGCTCAGTATGTCCTAATCATCAGTTTCCTGTAGCCAGGACTGTCCACGTGATGTTACGTCGATTCTACACTCTGGAGTGACTCCATTTCGTGGTTAATCAAATCTCAAGCACTCTAACGCTATGTATGCTCAGTTATGTGCTCAAACCGGACTCTAGCTTTTCAAGCTCGGTTAACGCTCCTGGGTCTGTGCTTCGCCGCACCTCGAGTTTTGAGTTGTAATACTCAAAGTCATGCTCGTTCCCTTCGCGCATGGGTGAAGATTGGAACAGAATGTATTCTAAAACTAGGAATGATCTGTTCATTCCGTATAGAAGGCAAGAGACAACGTCAGCGTCGCCTTGTCCTCTTGTTTGGCCCGCGGTCTTCGCAAAACGGAACCCAACACAATGAGCTCGATTAGAACCTTGAGATAGGGATGTACAAAGTTTTCAATCGAATATTGCAGATCATGCTGGTACAGGCCAAGTACATGCTTAGGTATACAACCAGAAGCGAGCATGATTACAATTTGGTGTATGCCCAACCGAAGCAGCTGAGCATCAAAGTTTACAGAGAGATAGATGGTCCGTTGGAGCGAGCGAAATTACCATCCAACGTTGGAAAGTTTAACGGTTTGAGCGATCCTGATGATCACATGCGCCTCTTTACCGGTGCAGGGTTACTTGAGTGCTGGACATTGCCAATGTGGTGTCACTTATTTGTACAAGCCCTTACTGGCACTGCGCGCCTTTGGTTTGATAATTTGCCAGCAGGTAAACTTTCCTCTTAGAATGACTTAAAAGAAATTTTTTTTACACACTTTAGTCAGCAATGGCGATACGTGCGTGACTCCTCAGATGTAATGAACATCTGGCGGAGGGACAATGAAAGCCTCGAAGATTTTATAACACGTTACAATAAAGAAGTGTTGGAGATTGGAGATGTCCATGAAGACCTTATACGCGCACAATTCAAGTATGCGGTAAGGTGCGACGAAATGATTAAAGTGTTGTCCGCTACAACTGGCCTTCCAAAAAACTGGGATAAAACTAATGGCGGCAGCCAAGGTCTACACCCAGACTGAGCGCAACTTAAGTTCTAACAGGCCACCTCTACCTCAGGATGTCCGCAAGACCTGAGTAGAGGTAGTCGCAAGTATAAAAGAAATTGGAAAGAGTCAAGTCAGAATTCGTACTCTCCTTATTCACCAATTGATGCGCGGGCAACAATCAACAAGATAACAACTCAAAAAGCGATTAAGCAGGAGAATAGGGAACGTCAGTGGACTCCCTTAACGAAATCTCCGACTGAGGTTCTCAGCACTGAGAATTATCATTTTAAACAGCCACAACCAATGAAAAACAAAAAAGGGCAAGACCCAAATTTGTTCTGTGACTATCATAGAGATACAGGCCACACAACAGATAACTGCATCAGTCTGTGCATGGAGATTGAAAAAGCATTAAAGATTGGGAAGCTTACACATCTAGTCCAGAATGTGCGCAAAGAGATTAAACAGATTACGCGCGAGAACGAAGGGCCTAGCAACAAGAAAATGAAACAGCACGTTTCCATGATTCAAGGTGGATCATCGCGCAAGCGTAGCCTTCAACATTTTCAAAACAACACTTGGCGCGAACAGCAAGTCATTTTTCCTATCGTTCCAGGAGGTCCTCAAGAAGACCGGCTAGTAGTTATCACCGGTATCTTTGGACACTATCAAATAGACTATATGTTTATAGATCCGGGTAGTTCCATGGATATTATGTACGAGCAGTGCTTTAAACAGCTGGATCCTGAGGATAAGACACACTTGGAACCAGTTGATTTTCCATTAACTGGGTTCTGCAATGAGGCTGTCTTTCCTCTAGGACAAATCCTTTTTCCTGTTACTTTATCTGATGGGAGGTGTTCTCGAATGAATAACGTCCACTTCGTGGTGATGCTGGCAAATTCCCATCACGATGTACTGTTGGGACGCCGCGTGCAACGTGATTTTAGTATGATTACCTCCGCTCCGCATGCTGCTTGTGGTTTTTCGACACCAAATAGTGTAGCTATACTTTATGCGCAAAAAGAAATCATGTCAATTGAGGAACCAGTTATGAAGGCTGGCAAGACATTGCCAAGCAACGAAACAGAAAAGTGGGTACTCAACAATAAGTACCCTGAGCAGACAATCTTATTAGGGCCTACAGTCAGTATTGAAATTCGTGCAAAGCTTAAACTACTGTTGTTTCGCAACAAAGACATTTTCGCCTGGACACCTGCCGACATGGTTGGGGTCCCGCGCAACGTTGCAGAACATTGCTTGAAAGTATTTCCATCAGCAGAACCAGTTGTGCAGAAAAAGCACAGCCTCGGGTCAGAAAAGACAGAGTCAATGAACGAGCAAGTTACTGAGTTGTTAAATGCTGGTATTCTGCGCGAAGTCAAATACCAGACTTGGGTGGCAAACCCAGTCATGGTAAAGAAACATAATGGCAGATGGCGTATGTGCGTAGATTTTAAAGATCTAAACAAGGCGTGTCCAAGATTGTTATTCTCTTCCTGAGATTGACAAAAAGGTTGACTCATTAGTTTCCTTTCGTTGGAAATGTTTTCTAGATTGTTATAAAGGTTTTCATCAAGTACTGATGAAAAAAGAGGACGAAGATAAAACCGCTTTTCGCACGGAGAAAGACATTTTTTGTTATACCAAGATGCCCTTTGGTCTCCGCAATGCGGGAGCCACTTATCAAAGATTGATGGATACAGTATTTGGAGATGACATCGGGAAAACTGTGGAAGTCTACATTGATGATTTGGTCATTATGAGTAATTCAGAAGACACTATGTTAGACAACATCCGACGAACTTTTGATTCTCTGCGTGAGGTAAATCTAAAGTTAAATCCCAGCAAATGTTCCTTCGGCATGGAGGAGGGCAAATTTTTGGGTTTTATCGTCACCAAAGACGGTTTCAAAGTTAATCCTGAGAAGGTTGAGGCAATACAAAAAATGTCTTCTCCTACTACCATCAAAGAGATGCAACGTTTTCCTGGAAGGCTAGCTGCGCTAAACCGCTTCCTCGCCAATCATGCTGCAAAGTCTTATCCATTCATTCGAACCTTGCGCAATTGTATGAAAAGCAAAGAGTTTGCATGGACTCCTGAAGCTGATCAAGCTTTCTAGCAGATGAAAGATTGTTTAGTTTAACTTCCCACAATTACTGCTCCTCATGAAAAAGAACCCATGGTCTTATATCTTGCAGCATCTGAGGTAGTAGTAGGTGCCGTTTTGTTGGTAGAGCGTGCAGGGGTCCAGTCTCCAATTATATTATATCAGAAAGATGTTGAACGATCCAGAGACAAGGTATTCAATCATGGAGAAGTTAGTTTTAGCATTCGTCCATACTTCGCGCAGGCTGCGAAGATACTGTTCAGGACATGTTATTACAGTTTTAACACATTTTCACATTGGCCAAGTCCTGGCCAAACCAGACGTTTCCGGACGACTTGCGAATGGGCAATAGAATTGGGAGGTTATAACATCTGTTATAAACCTAGACCAGCTATCAAAGGCCAAGTTTTGGCGGATTTCATCGCTGAGATTCCCGCTGATAAACTTGAAGAATGTCAAGCAATTCAAAACCCAGTCCCAGTCATAGACATTAGAGCATGGACACTTTTTACAGATGGCGTATCAAACAGTGATGGGGCTGGAGCAGGTCTTCGATTAATGAGTCCAGAGGGAGCAGAATTCACATATGCAATTCAGTTGGATTTTAAAAGCACCAACAACGAGGCCGAATATGAAACTTTCCTAGCAAGCTTACGCCTCGCTATCAAAATGGGTGCAACAAATTCAGAAGCCCATGTTGATTCATTACTAGTTGCTGAGCAAGTAATTGGAACGTACGATGCAAAGGGAGATATCATGGCTTTATACTTGGCGCAAGCCAAGGCTCTTATAACACAGTTCCAACAATTTAAAGTCACACACGTCAAGCAAAGCGAAAATAAACATGCTGACGCTTTAAGTAAACTCGCAGCAACTAGTTTCAAACATTTGGCAAAGGAAGTTCGCATCGAGGTTTTAAGTAATCCATGAGTCCCTCTCAGACAAGTGACAATGGTCAAAGTAGGAGATCCATCATGGATGTCTACAATAATGATGTATTTGTTATATAGTTCTTTACCAGAAGATAAAGCGCAAGCCGTAAGTTACGATGCAAAGCCCTCAATTACGAAATGATTTACGGTATTCTGTACCGACACTCTTACATGGGTCCTTCGCTCCGCTGTGTTAACAAACATGACACGCAATACCTGATCAGGGAGGTTCATGAGGGGCTATGTGACATACATTTTGGGATGGTAGTAGCCAAAGTGAAAAGCGCAGGGTATTATTGGCCCGGAATGTACGTTGACGCGGTAAAGATCTTGCACAAATGCATGTCCTGCCAAAGGCATGCCCCTAAAACATTGCGCCCAAAGAATCCTTTGGTACCCGTCACAACAGCTTGGCAATTTCAACAATGGGCCATTGATTTAGTGGGACCATTTCTGGATGCGCCCGGCATAGTATAGTTTATCATTGTTGCGGTCGATTACTTCACCAAATGGGTTGAAGCCAAACCTTTAGCTTCTACTACATCGATGGTAATTCGCAAATTCATCTGCGAATACATTATTTGCCGTTTTGGCCTGCCCATGCGCATTATTACAGACAACGGTCCAAATTTAATGGCTGAAGAGCTGCAAACATGGATGACCGAAATGGGAATTCAGCATGTTTTCGCTTCTGTGGCGCACCCGCAAGCAAATGGTCAAGTTGAAAGCATAAACAAACAGTTGGTCGACGGTATCAAGGCCCGCCTTGGCACAGCACGGTGGGGGTGGGTTGACGAGTTGCCTAGCATCTTGTGGGCACACCAAACTATGCCCAAGACTAGCACTGGAGAAACTCCTTTTAGCCTTGTGTACGGCACGGAAGCAGTAATTCCTACCGAAATTGGTCCCAAAAACCTTGCGCCAATCAAGGAAACCATACCCATTAATAACTTCTAAGAATGCTAGCTTTGGAAAAACAAGATAATGAAGAACAAAGGCGCATCGACCTAGACTTATTGGAAGAACGACGAGAAAATGCAGCAATTCGTGAAGCTAAATAAAAGTCTCAGCTTGAAAAATATTACAACAAAAGGGTGCGCATCTGTTCCTTTTTGCCTGGTGACTTTGTTCTTCGCGATAAGAAGCGTCGAATGCCGAAAAACCGGGAAGTTAGCCCCACGATGGGAAGGTCCGTACGTGATAAATGAAGTATTGGGAAAAGGCGCGTACACTCTGAAGCGTATGGACAGATCCAGGGTTCCTCGAACCTGGAACGCCCAACAACTATGCCGATGTTATATGTAATCTCAGTCCTCTAAGCAACTTCTGAGCGTTGCGTAACGAGACTGCTTACTTTATTTTATTATGTAATCTTAGTGGCAGCCATAGTTTTGCGCTTTATCAGTATCAATAAAATGCTCTGCCACTACTTACAAGTCTTGTATATGTTCATTTACAAATGCATGCAATTCCTTTGGATAAACAAAAACACAAACTCATGAGCCACAAGCTAACTTAATACTTACGCTCACACATGAGAAAAGAAATTGTTCATTTGTCTATCCTACACAAGTAATTGGTCTCATGCAAACATTGTAAAGCTGAAATATATTATACTCACATCCACAATTCTTGCACAACAGCGCAACATTACAAGTTATCACAAAGTAAAAAATTACAAATTTCCTATTCTATGGATTTGGTTCCCGCCTGCTTCTCTGTTGAAGAAAAGATCTCTTTTAGTTTATCAACAAAGTCGTCTTGCTGCAGCGCGGCGTCCACAAGGTCCATAATCGGAATTTGCAATTGATCATATTTTTCTTTAGCGGCAGAGTAAATGGCGGCAGTATTTAGCCCATGTGTGGCAGCACGGCTTGTATCCCATTCGGTCTTCAGTGCATGTGCCACGTGCAAAGTACACTCCCTATAGCCCTCAGCATGCCCGTCATTGCGCGCCGCCATCATCAACTCTGCCACTCTCTCATCCAACTCCGTAGAGTTAAGGATGGATTTGCAATCTATATACAAATACAATCAGTATATGTTGCGACAATCAAACCAGACATATATAAAGAAAAGTGAATATTACCTCCACAATCCCGTACTCCCGCAACCAGGTAAGCTGGTTCATGAGGGATTCAGTCAAGCTTTCTGCTGTAGCGCGAGCGACCTCCGTGTCGTTAAGTTTTTGTTCGCCTTCAGTTAAACGGCGGATCAACTCGGCTTTCTCTATTCGGTGAAGGTTGATATCTTTTTTCAAACTATCAACCTCAGCTTGCAGCCGCGCCTGGTCAAATAGCATAGCAGTTAGATCATCAATTTCTTTATTCTTAAGAAGGAGAGTCATTTTGGTTGATACCTCATTCTGCTCGCTCCTTTCTCTGTGTGAGCGCGCCTCTTCTGCTGCCGCAACTACATCAGCTTTCTCTTTCTTGAGTTTCTCAATTTCGTTGCGCAGAGAAATTTTTTCTTTGTTATCACGATCACAAGCCTCCACAAAGCGCTTGCGCTCGTCCGCATATTGCGCAGCAGAGGCCTCACACTTGCGCTTCCACGACAGCGCAACCCACTCTTCAGTCTTTTTCTCCTCCTCAAACTGGGCCTTTTCCGCCTCAAAATCGACGAACATCTTCAACGTCTTCTCTTTCTCAAGTTAGGCCTTCGCCTTTTCGAGCTCAACCTCATCCCACTCCTTGTTCATGCTGCGCCATTCGCGCACAATTCTTTTTATTGTGGAAGAGGCAAGGGCAGACTCTTGCAGATATGACTCGTAGGTAGCCTCGTGGTCTTTTTCTTCCTGGTGCTTCACCTCCGCCGGCGGGAAGATGCCCTTATACCACTCCCTACAGGAGTGCCAATCAGTGAAAACATCACCCTGCTTAACTTTCCACACGGGCTGATGAATCACAGAGGCCCGCCTCTCAGAATAAAAGCGATAATAATAATCCCCAGGCGTCTCCTCTGGGCGAATAGGCGACTCCTCCTCCGAATCCTCAACAAACACAAAGCCTTCACTTTGTGTTGAAGGTCCGGCTCCCTTGGATATCAACTTTGACGGTTCCCCAACATCTGTAGCCGTATCTTTAACCTGCTCGCCAGCAGGATTCTCAGCATCAAAATTTTTGGGCTCTTCTTCCGGAGCCACTTTCTCAATATTTTCCGGGACGATGGGGTCAGCATCAAAAACAGGAGTTCCTTGCCCCGCATCTCCCTCCTCAACGTTCTCAGGCCTGCGCGGCGATGGTATAGCAGATGAGGTGGCCGGCAGCCTTCGCCATTTTCTCTGCAAAGCATATCAACAAATACCAAGTATAAGATTCTGCGCAACTTTTTGACAGAAATGCGCAACAAACTAAACGTACCAGGTGAGAATTTCTTTGTAAAGGCATCCAGATTGCCCTTCTTGCCAATGCGCGGGCGCGCAACTTTTGTTGGTGTAGGAGCTTTAGTTTCCGCCTCCTTCCTCTACTTGGAAGTGCGCTTCAACGCCTCTTCCGGGCTAGAAGGTACTTCCAAGGGATCATCCGGGTTCGCAGCTGGAAGAGAGGAGGTGTCAATGGGTTCGGGCTTCGGTTTCTTCAAACCTACAGGCGCAAGACCCTCCAGTGAGTCCGACACCACCACATAATTGCACCAAGAGTCAGATATGAGACGTGTACCTTTCTTGCCCTCAGCTTTCGCAGCAGCTGATGGCTTGGTTTTTTGCTCTGGGTTGGAAGGGGAGGCGCAGCAGCTGCAGCAGCAGTTGGTTTCTTCTTCTTCTTCGAATCAGGGCCTACGCCCAAGTTTAGCAAATCAGCTACATAATCAATCATATTGAGCAAAGGTTGTGACATTAGTTATATTGCAATATTACTTAGAAAAAATGTTCAAGAGTATTATTGCAATATCAACTTAGGCTTTGTAAGAACTTATTTACCAGTCTTCGAAGATGGTTGCGCCTCCAGATCCTCCTTCTTGGGCAACTCAAAGTTCCCAAAGATTTGTGAGAACCAAGTTTCCTCACCATCAGCAATAGGCACGACGGCCATTTTTCCTTTCTCTCTCTTGAAAGAGACCAAGTAGAGAGGCGCAGCTACACAACAAACATTTTTGCATCAGTACATATCTATTGAAATATATTGCTAGGAAGTTAAAAGGTTGCATACCAGTTCCATCAGGCTCAACTGAGAAATGTGAATCTTGTAAAAACCAAGAATTTCCAACAAGAAATGGGTCACCGGAAGCCGGAAGTTCCCTTCGGCAATAATCGTAAAATAATGTAATGTAGCCGGCTGGCGCATCAGCCGCCGTGGCATTCGCCACCGGACAAAACGCTTTTCAGGACGGAGCAAAAAGAAAATTGGTTGTAAGATTATCGAAATCTTTCTTCGACCACTTTAACGGTGGCAAACTTGACGACGACATCTCAGCAGAACTTGCACCAGTGGCCATAACAAAAACTTTGAAGAATACTTCGAAAATTTTGAAGATCGCCAGAAGATATGAACATAAATTTCTCTCAAGATGTAATTTGGTGAGGAAACAAGTGGATCGTTGATCCCCTTATATACTAACCGCAATTAATGCACGATTTGACTACATGACTTTTGCGACCGTCACGTATCCCCAAGTAACCGCAGGGACGAGTGGGGAACAGTAACCGCCCCACGCGTGCGAGTGTTGCCAAAAAACATTAAATACGGTAAGACATGTACTGTTGACAGCCTATCAACAGTACCACCACGTCTCAAGAACGTGCATCGTCACCAACTACACCATCCAGATAAGTGACACGTGTCTAAGTATATTTGAAATTCAAATACTTTTTCAAAATTCACTTATGACACGTCACCAAGATGCATAAAGCAACAAAAAGCTAGTCCTTACCTAGCGCAACACATTTATCTTAAGTCCAGTGCTCCACCTACTTTTTATTCTTACATAGGAGCAACACTGGACTGGGGGACTTGAAGGGGTATGGTCCCAAAAACCTTGCGCCAATCAAGGAAACCATACCCATTAATAACTTCTAAGAAAACTGCGCGCAGACTTCTTTGCCAAAATAAGATTTATTAGAACTCTGCGCCAAATATCCAAGAGAGGAAAGCGTCATTTAACTACCTTGCGCAGGCTCGCGCAAGGTTCAAAGTTAACCTTGAACACTCTCTTTGGATATATGCTTCATTTAATTACCTAGCGCGGGCTCGCGCAAGGTTCAAAGTTAACCTTAAACACTCTCGTTTGATTATGCTTCATTTAACTACCTTGCGCGGGCTCGCGCAAGGTTCAAAGTTAACCTTGAACATTCTCGTTTGATAATGCTTCATTTAACTATCTTACGCGGGCTCGCGCAAGGTTCAAAGTTATCCTTGAACATTCTCATTGGATAATGTTTCATGCACAAACCTTGAGTAGATATTTATATCAAAGCAAGCATCCACCAAATGTTGCGCTAAGCAGAACTAACTTGTGCTTCTCGCGCAAGGAAACAGAAAATCCTGAGAAACTTTCCCTTAGGAAAATCCTTGACTTGGTGTAGAAGCAAAGGGAATCTTTTCTGTTGTAACAGAATGTACACGTGGCGAATAATAGATGGGTAACAGCTGTGAAACCTTCTAGAAGCCATTAACACCCAATCGTGCAAGCATCTTTTTGGTTATAACCAATTGCCACATGGCAGCATCTGGACGGCTGAGGAAGATCACGGTGATGGCATGCTCACATTTATAAGATGTAGTGATCTCGTATTGACACGTGGCACCTCCCTAACCGCTGATGAGCTCACGATCCGTGTGCACCAATGGATTGCTAACAAACGTTAACGGAATAACAAAAGATTCCATTAAAGTTAACAATCTCTCCTTTTGGCGCCAAACACCGGCTATAAATAAGTAACATGGAGTTCAAAGAAAGGTATTCACTCTCAACTACTCTCTCTCTTACAATACTTACTTCCGACCACCTGTACTTATTCTCACGCCGGAGGGTGGTCACGGAGAGAAGCCCCTTCTCCCCGTGGCGATCTAACGGTGTTCTGTTTTGCAGGTTCAGCCGGAATATTGTTCTATTCGTCATCCATCGTGAAACCAAAAGGAGGGTTAACCCTTTTATGCAGAACCCATTCCATAGATCTACTTAGATTCCGGTCTAGTTGATCTAGGGTTTCTTCATGGGCGACTAAACGTGAACAACTAGAAACTACTTTTGTTAATAAAAAGAAAATAAAACACAACACACACTTGTGTGTGTGTCGTCCAGAACAAGAAAAAAAGGGGGGAAGAACCCTAGTTCTTCAAAATCTTCAAATTGAAAGGAGAATTCAACTTAAATCTGATGCATGAACATGGATTCTTGATCATCTAGACAAGATAAACATGAGGTAAGTTGTAATTTATGATTTGGTGATCTTTTGTGAAGTGGGTTATGATCAATCCACGAATTCGTATGAAATTGAGGATGAATATGTGTTAACCTCATCACAGGGAGCGTATGAAATTTAGAGGATTTATCCTCATAAACTTTCTGTTTTCATGGAGCTTTAAGCTCACAAGTGATGCAATCCTTGAACTTGTTCATGTGTGTCTACCTTGGTTAGCTTGGGCTATCCTAACTCTAAGACCACACATCACTTGATGATTTTCATCATTATCCCAAGTTAGTTTGCTAGCTTGAAAGTGTCACAACCGCGTCTAGCCTTTGACGTGTGTCAAAGTGTGCTCACCGGGTTATATTTCACTTGGCTACTTGGTATCATGGTGACACATCTTTACATTCATGTTATTTACTTTCTTGTATGTTATTATCTTGTTCTAAAACCCTCCTTGTTACCTTTGGTGACTCGTGAAATGGTGAACAATCATATGAGGTCCAAAGTGGATGGTTAATCCTCCCACCTCCTACTTGACTTACATGATACTAAGAGGTTCCAAAGTGGATGGTTCATCCTCCCACCTCCTACATGATTATATAACTATATGGAACTATATTATAATCCTAAAACGAAAACCTTGATAATGAGCTTACGATCAACTATCAAGTTATTAAGTTTAACACTAAAGTATGTAATTCCTTGTCACGGTTCTAATAGGTCCCGAACCTATGAAATCACATCCAACGCGTAAGAGTTACTATAGTGTCAAGAACGAGTGTTACATCTTAGTGAATACGTTCGTATCATAATACTTTATCAAACTTATTTTTAATCATGCTCGAATACTCCTCATGACCCGTCTAAACTCTATACTCATACACCTCGTTTCCTCTTGTAGGATAATTCAGCGTCATCCTCGAACCAACGTCTTCACGGATTGTCAAGTGTAGAAAAGACTAACAAACCGTGAGTACACTCGACCCACTTTCGTTTGTAACACTTTTAGGTGTAACATGTTTTACTTATACAAAAATCACGAACACTTAAACTTTATGAAACACACAAACAATCCTATACCCATGAATACTTGAACCATATACTTGTTGCTTGTCTTGGATATTCGTTATGCTATGCTTTAGTCATTAACTATTTTTAGCCTTCGTTTGACATGCATAGCACTATAGGAATTCACGCATCCACCTCCATCGTGTTATTCGTGAGGTCATGTTAAAACATCGTGCTTGCGTGAAGGGTTTGATTATTAGTATTGCATGCCTTGATATTGCTCTTGTATAGATTTAGTTGCCATATGGATTGTTTAAACTTACTCGTATACGTATACTATGCCTAAACTTGTGTACTCGCCTTTGCTTTCGCATTGACATTATCTTAAACATGTTACAGGTTGAAGGAGATGATGCTATGAAACAATATAGCAAGGACTAGATACAAACAAATTAGCCGTTAGGTTTATTGTTGATGTATCAATTTTGTTATGACTTTGCAAATGTTATTTTGTTTATTTGTTTTGTTACATTGATGTATTTGAAAATTTTTATGAAATGAAATATGGTTTAATTAATTATTATCACTTATTAATGTTGTGAGCAATGAGCAATCTCATTTTCGTCTCATCCCGATGTTTCCGCCATCGGTTGGGGTGTGACAGATTGGTATCAGAGCCATAACTATAGGGAATTAGGTAGAATTGCCATGTTCGACCTAGTCTATAGTTCTAAGTACCCGTTTTGACCATTCTTGTTTATGCTTAAAACTTTATGCTTCCTACTTTGCTTCTCTCTTTTCTTTTAGTCTTAATACATATACATGATGTCTCTCCTAAGACACTCTTACACAATACACGTTTGGACGCTTGAATACACTCGTAACACAAACGAGACGATTTGCACCAAAATAGGTCCAATGACTTACAATTTTTGGTGAAATCTCTCATTTCGCGTATTCGATTTTTCACGAAGTTATACCATCAAGTTAGGAGTGATATCTACATCTTGATGGAAACTTCCATTTCATACTCTAGTGGATCTTACAAACGAGTCGGAATATGCTCCTCATTTAGTAAGAAACAACCACACTTAGGGTACGAAATCGTCAAGTTAGGGGTGAAACCCGCACCTTGTCGATTAAGTCCCATTCCTTGATTTTCAATCTCGCCAAAGTCTCGAATTTTCTAATCGATTAGAGACATGTAGTAACTGAAAGGGTAAAATACCATTAGTCGCTTCTCGATGAGAGTATTTTACCTATAGGCTAAAGCACGTTTTCTCTAATTTGAAAGGAATTGTCGACAATTCTCTACCCGAATCATTCCCATGTTTTATGAGCCTAGTCTTTTATGTGACTCAATTTTTATGTGTTTTAATACTTGTTACCTCGTTCATTTCAAAACCATTACACACTCGCACGTTTATCGTAATAAAAAACAAAACTAATCCTCGTGAACAAACTAAATTTATACTCTTCATTCGTATTCATACGTGATTATACATGCTATACTTGTTGAATCCATGAATTGTACGTGAAACTTATGTGAACTTTATTCATACTCATGCATGCAAAACCTATTTTCTTTTATTACGATCAAGTCTCATGCTTTTGTCTTGTTTACAACCTCTAGATGCCTCCTTTCCGTAACTTGTTGAACCACCACAAAAGGTCCAAGAAGTCGGGTTCCAAGAAGGAATCCAACAACGAGGACTCGATATCAAAGCAAGAACTGATTGGGCTCGTTTCGGAGCAAATGGCCGGGCAAATGGCTAAGATCATACCCGACATTGTTAGCCAAATCCACACCATACACGCCGAAGCCACACCTAAATCATACGCTGATTCCAAAGCCGATACCCCTAAACCATCTTACCAATTCAAGCATTTCATGGCTTGTAAACCAGTGGAATTCACTGGCATGGACGGTGTTACCGCCATGATCAATTGGTTGGATTCAATGGAGCTTATCTTCCTTCAGGGCGGCTGCCCTGAGGAACTCCGAACCCTTAATGCCACTGGGGTCTTTCGCAAGAGAGCCCTCGAGTGGTGGACCACCAAACGAAACACGCGTGGCAATGAAGCGGCCTACACGATGCCTTGGGAAGAGCTTAAGGAGCTCATGAAGGAGCAATTTTGTCCTCCCCATGAGACCCAGAAACTTGAAAACGAGTTCTGGAATCTCACACAACAGGGGAGCGACGCTAAAGGATTGATCGCGCGCTTCAAACAGTTAAGTATCATTTGCCCTGGGCAAGTCGATATTGTTCCCAAGTCAATCACCAAGCTCATCCGTTGCCTCTCACCGGTGATCATGAACCATGTACCGCGGCCAACCCGAAAACCATCGAGGAAGCCTATGCCATAACCATCCAGCTCAACCATAATTGCATACTTCAGGGGGCCTACGAAAAGGTCCCTACGAAGCATGCACACCAAGCCGTTGCCAACACCACCGAATCACCTACCCCTCCAGCCAAAAAGCCCCACAACAAGAACAAGAAGCATAAGGCTTCTTCTCAAAACAACGCGGTCGTCACTCCGCCTAACCCTGCACCCCTAAATGCCATCGCCACTACCCAAAACAGCGATCAACCCGCACGTGGTTACACTGGCCCTCATCCTCAGTGTACTACTTGCAACTACCACCATCCCGTCGGTACCCTATTTCGACAATGTGCCAACTATAATAGGTTGGGACACCTCTCCAACTTTTGTCGCCGACCCCAGAGCCAGCAAACCCCAGCCCTATTATCCAATCCTAACCCTAACCCAAACCGCCAAGCTCAAGCGACTCCTACTCGAACTTGTTACAATTGTGGCGATCCTAACCATTTCGCCAACGTTTGCCCGAAACGCACCAACAACCAACAACAGCAGCAGTCTGAGCCTGCAAAAGGACGAGCTTTCGCTCTCACCTCAGCTCAAGCCGAAAGCTCGAATGACGTCATCACTGGTACGTTCCTTGTGAACCATATCTATGCTACTTTTATGTTTGATACTGGCGCAGATAGAAGTTTTGTGTCTGTTGAATTCGAACCCTTGCTTAAGTGCGAACGAACTAAAATGCTTAATCCTTTTGCTGTCGAAGTCGCTAATGGCAAGACCATCTCCGTTGACTCCGTTCTTTCTGGTTGCTCTCTAATCTTAAACGATCATAAGTTTTCCATCGACCTCATACCTATGCAAATGGGTAGTTTTGACATCATAGTAGGCATGGATTGGCTTAAGCGAGTACGTGCCGAAGTTGTTTGTTCCGAGAAGTTCATTCGTCTTCCCCTACCTCAAGGTGATTCCCTACACGTCTATGGCGAGAAGCCTTCTAAAGGCCTTAGCTAATATCGTGTATCCGAGCTCGCAAATACTTACGCAAGGAATATTTTGCCTTTTTGGCACACGTTGTGGAAGAGAAAGACAAAGGTCCAAGCCTAAGTGACGTTCCTGTTGTTTGGGAGGTTCCTTCTGTTTTTCCCGAGGATCTTCCTGGTCCTCCGCCTCCTCGAGCCGTTGATTTTCGTATTGACCTCATTCCTGGCGCAACTCCTGTTGCGAAGGCTCCCTATTGTTTAAGACCTTCGGAGATGCAGGAGTTATCGAGCCAACTACAAGAACTTCTTGATAAAGGCTTTATACGCCCTAGCACTTCTCCTTGGGGCGCTCCCGTACTCTTCGTCAAGAAGAAGGATGGATCATTTCGCATGTGTATTGACTATCGTGAGCTCAACAAGCTCACAGTCAAGAACCGCTATCCTCTTCCTCGGATTGATGATCTCTTCGATCAATTACAAGGCGCAACTTGCTTTTCAAAGATTGATCTCCGTTCTGGTTATCATCAACTTCGGGTTCTCGAAGAAGATGTACCTAAAACCGCTTTCCGCACACGATATGGAGACTATGAGTTCGTGGTCATGCCTTTTGGTTTGAATAACGCACCCACCGTATTCATGGACCTTATGAACCGTGTGTGTAAGCCGTTTCTGGGTCTCATGGGGAGGACAAAATTGCTCCTTCATGAGCTCCTTAAGCTTATCTTCCTTCAGGGCGGCTGCCGTACTCTTCGTCAAGAAGAAGGATGGATCATTTCGCATGTGTATTGACTATCGTGAGCTCAACAAGCTCACAGTCAAGAACCGCTATCCTCTTCCTCGGATTGATGATCTCTTCGATCAATTACAAGGCGCAACTTGCTTTTCAAAGATTGATCTCCGTTCTGGTTATCATCAACTTCGGGTTCTCGAAGAAGATGTACCTAAAACCGCTTTCCGCACACGATATGGACACTATGAGTTCGTGGTCATGCCTTTTGGTTTGAATAACGCACCCACCGTATTCATGGACCTTATGAACCGTGTGTGTAAGCCGTTTCTGGGTCTCATGGGGAGGACAAAATTGCTCCTTCATGAGCTCCTTAAGCTCTTCCCAAGGCATCGTGTAGGCCGCTTCATTGCCACGCGTGTTTCGTTTGGTGGTCCACCACTCGAGGGCTCTCTTGCGAAAGACCCCAGTGGCATTAAGGGTTCGGAGTTCCTCAGGGCAGCCGCCCTGAAGGAAGATAAGCTCCATTGAATCCAACCAATTGATCATGGCGGTAACACCGTCCATGCCAGTGAATTCCACTGGTTTACAAGCCATGAAATGCTTGAATTGGTAAGATGGTTTAGGGGTATCGGCTTTGGAATCAGCGTATGATTTAGGTGTGGCTTCGGCGTGTATGGTGTGGATTTGGCTAACAATGTCGGGTATGATCTTAGCCATTTGCCCGGCCATTTGCTCCGAAACGAGCCCAATCAGTTCTTGCTTTGATATCGAGTCCTCGTTGTTGGATTCCTTCTTGGAACCCGACTTCTTGGACCTTTTGTGGTGGTTCAACAAGTTACGGAAAGGAGGCATCTAGAGGTTGTAAACAAGACAAAAGCATGAGACTTGATCGTAATAAAAGAAAATAGGTTTTGCATGCATGAGTATGAATAAAGTTCACATAAGTTTCACGTACAATTCATGGATTCAACAAGTATAGCATGTATAATCACGTATGAATACGAATGAAGAGTATAAATTTAGTTTGTTCACGAGGATTAGTTTTGTTTTTTATTACGATAAACATGCGAGTGTGTAATGGTTTTGAAATGAACGAGGTAACAAGTATTAAAACACATAAAAATTGAGTCACATAAAAGACTAGGCTCATAAAACATGGGAATGATTCGGGTAGAGAATTGTCGACAATTCCTTTCAAATTAGAGAAAACGTGCTTTAGCCTATAGGTAAAATACTCTCATCGAGAAGCGACTAATGGTATTTTACCCTTTCAGTTACTACATGTCTCTAATCGATTAGAAAATTCGAGACTTTGGCGAGATTGAAAATCAAGGAATGGGACTTAATCGACAAGGTGCGGGTTTCACCCCTAACTTGACGATTTCGTACCCTAAGTGTGGTTGTTTCTTACTAAATGAGGAGCATATTCCGACTCGTTTGTAAGATCCACTAGAGTATGAAATGGAAGTTTCCATCAAGATGTAGATATCACTCCTAACTTGATGGTATAACTTCGTGAAAAATCGAATACGCGAAATGAGAGATTTCACCAAAAATTGTAAGTCATTGGACCTATTTTGGTGCAAATCGTCTCGTTTGTGTTACGAGTGTATTCAAGCGTCCAAACGTGTATTGTGTAAGAGTGTCTTAGGAGAGACATCATGTATATGTATTAAGACTAAAAGAAAAGAGAGAAGCAAAGTAGGAAGTATAAAGTTTTAAGCATAAACAAGAATGGTCAAAACGGGTACTTAGAACTATAGACTAGGTCGAACATGGCAATTCTACCTAATTCCCTATAGTTATGGCTCTGATACCAATCTGTCACACCCCAACCGATGGCGGAAACATCGGGATGAGACGAAAATGAGATTGCTCATTGCTCACAACATTAATAAGTGACAATAATTAATTAAACCATATTTCATTTCATAAAAATTTTCAAATACATCAATGTAACAAAACAAATAAACAAAATAACATTTGCAAAGTCATAACAAAATTGATACATCAACAATAAACCTAACGGCTAATTTGTTTGTATCTAGTCCTTGCTATATTGTTTCATAGCATCATCTCCTTCAACCTGTAACATGTTTTAAGATAATGTCAATGCGAAAGCAAAGGCGAGTACACAAGTTTAGGCATAGTATACGTATACGAGTAAGTTTAAACAATCCATATGGCAACTAAATCTATACAAGAGCAATATCAAGGCATGCAATACTAATAATCAAACCCTTCACGCAAGCACGATGTTTTAACATGACCTCACGAATAACACGATGGAGGTGGATGCGTGAATTCCTATAGTGCTATGCATGTCAAACGAAGGCTAAAAATAGCTAATGACTAAAGCATAGCATAAAGAATATCCAAGACAAGCAACAAGTATATGGTTCAAGTATTCATGGGTATAGGATTGTTTGTGTGTTTCATAAAGTTTAAGTGTTCGCGATTTTTGTATAAGTAAAAACATGTTACACCAAAGAGTGTTATAAATGAAAGTGGGTCGAGTGTACTCACGGTTTGTTAGTCTTTGCTACACTTGACAATCCGTGAAGACGTTGGTTCGAGGATGACGCTGAATTATCCTACAAGAGGAAACGAGACGTATGAGTATAGAGTTTAGACAGGAGATGAGGAGTATTCGAGCATGATTAAAAATAAGTTTGATAAAGTATTATGATATGAAAGCATTCACTAAGATGTAACACTCGTTCTTGACACTATAGTAACTCTTACGAGTTGGATGTGATTTCATAGGTTCGGGACCTATTAGAATCGTGACAAGGAATTACATACTTTAGTGTTAAACTTAATAACTTGATAGTTGATGTAAGGTCATTATCAAGGTTTCGGTTTTAGGATTATTATATAGTTCCATATAGTTATATAATCATGTAGGAGGTGGGAGGATGAACCATCCACTTTGGAACCTCTTAGTATCATGTAAGTCAAGTAGGAGGTGGGAGGATTAACCATCCACTTTGGACCTCATATAATTGTTCACCACTTCACGAGTCACCAAAGGTAACAAGGAGGGTTTTAGAACAAGATAATAACATACAAGAAAGTAAATAACATGAATGTAAAGATGTTCACCATGATACCAAGTAGCTAAGTGAAATACAACCCGGTGAGCACACTTTGACACACGTCAAAGGCTAGACAGGGTTGTGACACTTTCAAGCTAGCAAACTAACTTGGGATAATGATGAAAATCATCAAGTGATATGTGGTCTTAGAGTTAGGGTAGCCCAAGCTAACCAAGGTTGACACACATGAACAAGTTCAAGAATTGCATCACTTGTGAGCTTAAAGCTCCATGAAAACAGAAAGTTTATGAGGATAAATCCTCTAAATTTGAATGTCACACCCTTGTTTTTAAGGCCAACTAACCATATAAGTGATTATGAGCATTAGGACATAGGAATGTATGAAGAAAACATGAGTTTTCTTCCAAAACATGAAGAGTCAAAAAGATGAGAATGAGCAGAATTTTAGGTGCACTTTGGACCTCACAAATGGTGAGGTTTCACCTTAGTTTGCCCAAGCAAACTTGTGAGAACCTTCCTAGAGGTTGTACAAGTGTGATAGAAGAAGAAACAAGAAGAAAATTGAAGTAGAAGTAAGTTAAAACTCACTTTTTATGGCTGGAACTCTAAGAAACATGGCTGAAACTCAGCTGAGTTTGGGAGAGTTTTTGAAGTGTTTGGAGGCTTGCAAAAGTGGAAAAAAGGAGTGGGGAAGTGTTTTTTTTTATAGGGAAGGGATTAGGGTTTAAGTGGGTTGGGCTTTGGACAAGATTTGGGGGAGTTTAGACTTGAAACTAGTCCACTAAACCCAGCCCAAAGCTGAAAAATAGAGGCTGCCATTTTTTTTTCTTATTTTTTGTTATTTAATGTTATATATTAGGTTAATAGATATTATGTATTATGTACATAACATGTATTATCGTGTGAAAAGTTATTTCGGGAGTATGAACCTCATAATTTAGAGTTTTATTAGCGAAAAGAGCGGGTTTTAAAGTTTTAAAAATTTCTAAGATGGTTACAAGTGTAGATTTCATAATTATACTTTTTGCGATCGAGTAATCAAGTGTCTCGTGTGAATGAAGCATGTACGTATTAAGAATACACGATAAGGATTTACGATTTAATTCATGTTTAGAAATCATGTAATGAATGTATGCACGAATCAGTGCATATATAATGTCTATCTCGCATCAAATATAAATTTCATTACAATCAAGTCTCGGATTTACAACGATTCGAAAATGAGATACAATTATAAGATGACAAATTTCCGAAAATATGATTCCGATTCGTCCTTTCTAAAAATAGAAAGTTGCAAAAGGCGAAGCGTTACATATAAGCATTTCAAGTATAAGCATGTGTGAATTCAAGTTTAGCACAATAAGCATGGATAAAGATTGTTTGTGATTTAAGCATAGCATGTTTGTGTAATTACCCATAGTAACCATACGTTGGCTCACCAGGGTTGCTTCAACTACTACCAATTCCTAACAATGTGTTTTCTAGAATTTCTATGGATTTCATTGGGGGATTGCCAAAGTCTTAGGGAAAGGATTCAATATTAGTGGTGGTGGATCGACTTACAAAGTACAGTCATTTCATAGCTTTAACACATCCTTATCCTGCAGCTTAAGTGGCTCAAGTTTTCCTTGATCAGATATTCAAATTACACGGTTGACCAGATTCTATAGTTTTAGATAGAGATCCTATCTTTATAAGTCAGTTTTAGAGAGAGTTTACTGCTTTACAAGGCATTCAATTGAACTTGTCCACTGTACATCATCCACAAACGGATGGACAGACTGAAGTGGTACATAGCTGCCTATAATCCTATCTTCGGTGTATGGTTATAGACAAGCTGACAGTATGGGTTAAATGGTTATCGATGGCCGGATTCTGGTATAACACTAACTTTCATACTGCACTGGGAATGACCCATTTTCAGGCTTTATACGGATATCCTCCTCCATTTTTTGTGCCTTATGTTCCAAAAGATGTAAGAGTTGAAGTTGTGAATGCATTATTGATGGAAAAGGGAGGAAATTATCAAATTGTTGAAATGTGCTTTTCTAAGGGCACAAAAGAGAATGAAACAAGTTGCTGACAATCGTAGAAGTGAAAAGGAATTTAAGGTGGGGGATCATGTCTATGTTAAATTGCCTCCTTGTGGTCAGACTACTCTAAGGTCTTCTCATTTCAACAAGTTGGGACCTAAGTACTTTGGACCTCTTATGATAATAGAAAGAATTGGTGTTGTTGCTTATAACTGGACTTACCGGATGATGCTCAAGTGCATCCGATGTTTCATGTTTTTTGTTAAAGTTGGTTAGAGGGAGTACTGAGCAGTCTATTCCTTTACCTCAGAATCCACAGTTCATGTTTAAACCTTTGCAAGTGCTTGATAAGAAAATGGTAAAACGTGGAAGTAGAGCTTCGGTCAAATGGATTGGTTCAATGGGACATTTTACTTATCACCGAAGCAACGTGGGAAACTTTAGAAGACTTGCAGATTCGTTTCCCATATTTTATTTTTTGAGGTTAAAAAATGTTTTAGGGGAATGTATTGATATGGTGTAAAATGTCAAAGGATTAAATGTGTCAATGTTTCATAATGTAAAGTCCATGGACTTATGTGTCATTTAGCTAAAGTGCAAGGAGGTAGTTAGTAAGAAAGTGGTCAGGCTGTTAGGGTTAGTTAACCAGCTGCATAAAGACAGTTAGTCAAGTAATGAGAAGTTAGTCGATTGCTTGGTAATTCTTCTCTGTACTTTCTTCTTCATTTCGATTCTTATCACATGCTGACTGGGATGCCACATGTCGGATCATACACAAGGGAGGGGCATTATCATAATGCCCTAGTACACATGGTCTAAGTGTTTATGTTTTTGGATATGAAATGAATATCGGAATTGCTCCCAAACTCTCTTTTGTTATGATTTGTCATTATATTGTTCTTAACTTATCTCCTATTCTTCTAAAATTTCCCAAACCCAATTTGTTTCATATCAAATTCCATCTCTAGACATAGATTATACTTGAGGACTTAAACCCTCTACAAATTTCAAAAAGAATTGATTCAAACAGTGAGTATTGGGTTTTACTACGATATATCGACGTGATGGACTCAAACCGCCATTATGCAAGCTATGGCACAAAAAGAATTACTCTTTGAATCAGTTGGTGACACCATATATCAGTTGCTTGCTGGATTTTCTCATGTGAAATCTCTCTCAATATGTCTTTCATTCAAGTAGATACAATTTCTTTTTTTTGCACATTGTTTTTGTTCATCGATATGCAATAGCAAGATTGAGGCATGATTTTAGTTTGTTCCAATGTTTATTTTATTTTGATGATTCTAACTCGTAATTATTACGAGTGACACTCAAAAAGCTCGTGATAATAGTAGATTAATATATACGAAAGAAAATAATGAAAAACGAAAAAAAAACTTCTGTAAAACTCAACAGATAGTAAAAAAAGTCATCAGCAAAACATAAATAAACCAAAAAAAGAAAAAAGACACTAGAAAAAAACACTAGTTAAAAATCGGTAAATATAAAATTTCAGAAAAAATTCACATTATACTAAAATTAAGGGTTAAATAGTCATTCAATATAATTTTAACAATATAAATAAAAATTAGTAAATTTGAAATTATGAGAAGATATATACAATTTAACTTTTTGGTCATAGGTAACATGAAATTAATAAAGTTACATATGCAATTGCATTTGTAAGTTACACATCAAAAGGAAACTTTTACTTATGGATATCAATTTCAGAATTTTGAATTTTCTTTTTCATTTTTAGTTCCTCGTGATGATAATTAAAAGAAAAGTACAGAAACGCTAGAAGGAGGCTTGAACCTCCGACCTTGTGGTTAACAGCCACACGCTCTAACCAACTGAGCTATTCCAGCTTTGTTTCTAACACTGTAAAAAGTCCTTAACAACTAAACTAGATTGTTGATTGGGCTTCAACTGTATATGGGCCTTTGACAAAGGAATGTTAATAACTTGAAAAATACAGCTTGGTTTAGAATTCTTATATTTAAGGGTGATTAAAGTTAGGAGCAATCAAAACGAACGAAGACCGACACTAGCCCGATTAATCTATGGTCCGGTCCTCACGTAATTAGCTTCACGAATTTTGTTTTTCAGGTCTGTCTGATTCGAAACTAAAAGAAACCAACTCACATTCCCATCTTTATAAACCAAGTTTTTGGTCTTTCCTTTGAGTTTTTTACGGAATACCTTTTGTATCTTTTACTTTTTATCTGTAGTTTCCTACATTTACAACAATAAGTTTTAGGACAATGGAGACTATAGGTTGCTACGTCTATACTCAAAGACATAAAGTTACACCCAATGGCGGACCCAAGAATTATTTCCTAGGGCTGCGAACGAGGGGTTCAACTAAACTTTCAAGGGGTGTTTTTTTTACTATAAGCGTAGTTTACTTCGCAGCTACCCAAACCGACTCTCTTTCGCCTCTCTCAAAAACTCCTCTCCTATCTCTCTCTTCCCTCCACTTCACAAAGCCTTTTTCAATAGTTCTTGCAAAAGAACCCCACCACACATAATCTAAAAGAAAAAAAGGCTACAAAAATCTTCTATATATAGTCTCCTATTCTAATCACATAATCATATCTATGGAAATTCACAAATATTATTCATACAATCACTCTCTAGTTTTTACAAAGATACACAAGTTCCGATTCAAAATCAAATTTTTTTATTATTTTTTTTTTTGCATATTTGTAAAATAAAACCCTATATGTCTAAAAAAAACAGAAAATATTCCTGATGCTACTTTCCAAAACCAAACCCAACACCAAGTCACCAACTCTTCAAAACTTGTTAATATGTGTAAAGCAACCAGCCATACAAGTCATGCATGCATGCAGCTACTTGGCTCAATCTTTCTATTGCCAACTCCTTATGTGTCAATCTCTCATCCACCCTACACTTCTATAAAACCCTAATTCCATCCACCACCATCACCACCACAACCACCACCACTACCATCATCATCCACCACCATGTCTATCCTCTCTCTTTCACTAGCCTTCCTCTTACTCTTCCATGGCACCTGCCTTGCTCTCCGACCCTTCCAACAAACCCAAAACCAGTGTCAGTTCCAAGGATCAATGCCCTTGAACCGAATGAGCGTGTCGAAGCCGAAGCCGATTATACTGAGTTCTTCGATTCCGGCGACCAGCAGTTCCAGTGTGCTGGAGTGGAGGTCATCCGCCACCACATCCAGCCACAAGGACTTGTGTTGCCTTCTTACATAAACACCCCCCTCATGGTCTACATTCTCCAAGGTAATTAATTAATTACAACGAAGGGTCCAGAGGTTCGTTGACCCTGTCGCTAAAATTTATTTGATTTTTATTTATAAATTAAGAGTTCTTTTTCCTTAAAATAAATGAGTTATAATTTGAGACCCTCTAGTTATAACCGATAGAGAATAAAACCTCCACTAGAAACATGAGTTATAATTTAGTAAAAAGTTCAGGTTTGTCACTGAGTGACTAAAAAGTTCTGATTCCGTCATTGAGACTATGACTAGAAAGTTATGTTTCTGCAAATATGGCTTATGACTAAAAAGTTCTGACCCCGTTGATGTGACTTGAGACAAAAAGTTTTGATCCCATGCAGACTAAAAAGTTCTGATTCTGTCAATGTGACTGTGAGACTAAAAAGTTCTGTTTCCGTCACTGTGTGACTGTAACATTGATTTTGGGGTTGATGTTTTGTATTATGTTTCAGGAAGGGGTTATCAAGGAATAATGTTGCCGGGGTGTCCGGAGACGTTCCAGTCATCACAACAAATGGAAGAACGGTCGTTCCAAGATCGCCACCAGAAGATCCGCCATTTCCGGGAAGGTGATATGATTGTCATCCCTGCCGGAGCGGCTCACTGGATGTACAACGATGGACAAGAAGAGATTGTTGCTATTGTTATGCTTGACTCCACTAACGAAGTTAACCAGCTCGACCAATACCACGGGTATTTTTTATTTAACTATTTATATCTTGAAAACCCTAAAAGATGACCCTCCAGATAGTGATCTATTTGAGATCGCATAACTAAAATCTTGAATCGGGTTTAGCTTGAATGAGCCGAACCTTAAAATAAACTTGTTTAATAAACGAGCCAAACTTGAGCTTCATTTATATTTATCGAGCTAAAGCAGACTCGCGAGCCTATTTAAACTTTTTAATAAAAATTATTCACATTTTATCGAGCTAAAGTAAACTCGCCAGGCTAATTATATATATCTTTTTATAAATGATTTGACTTCACTTATTGAGCAGAAGTATGCTAGCAAGCCTAAAAATAACCTATTCTAACAAAATATCTCAAGTCTCAGTTTCATTTATCGAGTTACATGAGCCTAAATGAACCAGTTATGTACATTATTTTATATTAAGCTAAATATAAATAATATGTATTATAATATGAATTGTATTGATTAACAAAAGATACTAATTAGACGTGTATATACATATATAATTATCAATTTATATTGATTAAGAAACAAAAGATTTAACAATTGATAATAAAAACTTATAAACAAGTTCGACCTTTACTTATCGAGATGAAGTAAGCTAGTGAGCCTAAAAATAAACTTTTCTAACAAACAAGCTCAAGTCTTAGCTTTATTTATCGAGCTAAAGAGCCTCAACGAACCCATTATTTACAGTATTTTATATATAAACTATATAATACAATATGTATTATAATATATACAAAAATTATAATTATACTTACTCATATATAATTATGAATTTACATTGATTAACAAACAAAAGATTTAACAATAGATAAAATAGTAGAGCTTAAGCTTGAAAAACTACTCATGGGCCCAGCTCTAGATTAGAAATGAAGCTTGGAACGTGTTGAGCTCGGGCCTTGTTTACGCAACTTGCCTCAGTTGTTGATCAATGATCACTATAAGCTATAAACTTTCTTTGGTGATTGTAGAGATTCTTCCTGGCCGGAAACCCGAAACAAAGCGGTCAAGAGACACCGGAAGAGGGTTCCGACAACATTTTCCAGGGATTCGATCTCCAAATGCTTTCAGAAGTCTTCCACGTTGACCAAGAAACAGCTTCAAAGCTTCAGAGCCCAGATGACACAAGGGGTCACATTGTGATGGTGGAAAGAGGCCTTCAAGTTGTCAGACCGCCAATCCGAATTCAAGAGCAACAACAAGGGCCTGCTAATGGTTTAGAAGAAACCTTTTGCTCAGCTAGATTCACAGCCAACATCAACGATGCTTCGCGTCCGGATTTCTTCAACCCGGAAGCCGGTTGGACCACTTATCTCAACAGCTTCAAACTGCCTATTCTTCAGAGGGTGCAACTTAGTGCAGAAAGAGGTGTTCTTACAATGTAAGTTATTAGTAGTTATATTTAGCTACACTACTAAATAATAATACTATACTGAGAGAATTTCGTCGTAAAGGTAGTTACCGACTAGATTCCGTCGGTAAATTTAAAAAATATACTGTTTTTTAATTCCGTCGGTGAAGGTGGTTACCGACTCGCTTTTGTAGGTAAATTTGAAAAATTAAAAATTATTATTTCGTTGGTAATCACTCGGTAAATTATCTCATTAAAAATTATTATTTAATTTTTCAGGTTTTCGTGGAATCTGTGCGTAATAACCTACCGATTTTTGCATAGGTGATTTTGATAGAATCGGTCAGCAGGGGCGGATCCAAGGGTGTTTTCGGTGGTTCCTGGGAACCCCTCGATTTGGAAAAATTAGAAAAAACAAAAAAAATAATGGAAATCTTGTATAATTTGGAAAAAAATAGTGAGAATTTTGTAGGTAAATTTGAAAAATTAAAAATTATTATTTCGTTGGTAATCACTCGGTAAATTATCTCATTAAAAATTATTATTTAATTTTTCAGATTTCGTGGAATCTGTGCGTAATAACCTACCGATTTTTGCATAGGTGATTTTGATAGAATCGGTCAGCAGGGGCGGATCCAGGGGTGTTTTTGGTGGTTCCTGGGAACCCCTCGATTTGGAAAAATTAGAAAAAACAAAAAAATAATGGAAATCTTGTATAATTTGAAAAAAAATAGTGAGAATTAGTGGGAACCTACTATAAGGAACCATGTGCAAAATAATCCTAGATCCGCCAGTGTCGGTCAGTAAATCTAGTTACGGACTAGCTTCCTTCGGTGTTTGTATAAGGTGGTTACCGACTAGATTCCGTCGGTGTTGTGTGTATTTATATAGGATGGTTACCGACTGAATTCGGTTGGTTTTGGTAAATTATCAGGAAAATAAAAAATATTTATTTATTTATTCGGATTCGTGTAATTTATCGGTAATTACCTAAGGATTTTTCCATCAATGATTTTTCGCTAGTAATATTAATCTGTAGTAGTGTAGCGTAGCAAGTCGAGAATAACACAATCTACTCAAAATAAATATCATCTGATCTTTGGTTTTTGCTTTGGGTGCAGAATGCTGTAATGTCGCCATACTGGATGACGAAACATGAGGATGCAGATAGTGAACAACGAGGGACAAGCCGTCTTTGACGACATGATCCGGGAGGGACAGCTGGTGGTGGTGCCACAAAATTTCGCGGTAATAAAACAGGCTCAAGAACAAGGGTGCCGGTGGATATCTTTCATGACTAACGACAACGCCATGATGAGCACCTTGGCGGGTAGAACATCGGCTATTAAGGCGATGCCAGTGAGCGTGCTCATGAACGCGTACCAGATGTCACCGGAGCAGGCGTGGAGCTTGAAGAATAATAGAATGGAGACAATGATGTTCCGCCCACGTTTTAGGTACTAGATTTTGGGCATGGATGTAAGGAATAAGATGGTTAGGTTATGTGTAACGTAAAGTTGTAACTTGTAACCCATCTATGTGGACAAGAAATAAGAGGTTTTAATAAAATAAAACGTGTCTTTTTTGGACAGTTGGATGACTGAATATGGCCCAAGTAAATCTGGGCCTGGTATACTAAAGTTTATTAATGATCCATGTCTATGACTCTATGTTGGGCCAAGCGAATTTGGCATATGATCAATGATGCGATTTTGCAAAGGTTATTTTGGGTGGTTTGGTTTGTCAATTTAATTATTACTTGGACATCTTTATGGTTTTCAAAATTTTGTACCCAAACCAAACAAATTAGGAATATGCAGACTGATCTAAACCAAATCAAATTCGATTCGGTTTGTTTCGGTTAAAAACCATATAAACCAAATTTAACTAAATTGTACCTAAGTACTTTTTTTTCATAATTTATATTTATGTTTGTGTTCCAACTTCCGAACACCGCACCTAATTTACACTTAATAATATATAAATAAAAGAAACTTTCATTGCGAAATAAAACAACACATCCATAAAGTAGTCGCAAATACAACCACAAAGCTAAGCTTCAAAACATAGATCATAGAAACTATAAATAGTTAACAAGTCTAATGACACAAAATATAAATAATCTTCAAACATGAGCAATTAGAGAGGGAGAGAGTAACACAACCGGCTCAAGAAGATGTAGAAATCCTTAACCCTAGTTTCTGTTATTTTAGAAATAAGTGGGTTTGAGTTGGCTTTTAGATTTACATTTGGTATTTTGGGCTGCATAAAAAATAACATTTTTGGGCTAATAAATTGTATATTTATTTACTAAATATTATTATTTTTATTTAATAATAAATTAAGTTAAACGGTTTATTCGGTTATCCAAATAAACTGAATAAACCAAATTAAAAAAATGTGGATCCATAAACCGAACAAAAAACCATATTCACAATTCGGTTTCAGTTAGAAATCAAACCAAAAACCGAATTCGTTATTCGGATCGGTTTATTTGGTTACGGTTATGCTTCGGTTTACGGATTTTATTTGGTTACGGTTTTTTCTGAACACCAATGTTTTCATGTATATATTTTTACTTTTCTTTATAATTTTATGTTTAAAAATCATATACATATCATTATCAGTAACATTTGATATATATAATAACATTAATCTCAAATAACAATTTTGCATCTCATATTATAAATTTCTTTGATATTTCCAAATTTAAGTTTAAAATTTAAGGGATTCAAGATTGACATTATGACCAAAAAGAGTGAGAAAAGCCTTTACATCCACTAAGATATATTTGGCCTAACATCATAAATGGGCACACAACTTTTTCCAGTGAATCCCATCACCTATGACATTATATTTCAAAATGGTATCAAAAGGACCACTTTATACCAAATCTTGTATTTTTTTTTCCAATGAAGGAAAACTTGATGGCCGTGACTAGAACTAGGAGGATAGTAAAATCAAACCTTACATGAGTACTTGTTTTAAAATTTTGAGATGGTTAATAGACCGGTAAGCATCTCCATTATAAACATACAACCAAGCTAATTGCTGATGTGGCCGGATGATCGTGTTGGAGGTGTCATTCAAAGGTGTCTGGGGGTGCTATGTCCGATTTTCGGTATGCTCACAAGCAAGTTATGGTGTGCCTCCGCTTTGATTATAATATATAGAGTAAACCTCAAATTATAACATTGTGGTATGGGGCAAAATCAATTTAAATGCCCTTAAGAAACCTTTTGTAATCTACAACCTTCACTTTTGAAAAGCCTTACAGGTTACAATCCTTTGTGAGTTAACTGTCAAGTTGACTGTTACCAAGTAGTTAAAATGATGTTTTTGCCCCTAATCTTTATTATTATTATTATTATTTGTTGTTGTTGTTGTTGTTTTATTATTAATAGATAAATTTAACAAATGTTGACCATCTTTTTCATCCGAAGAAATTTCAAAACACCAAATTTCAAACCACTTTTTCAAGATATATGTGTAAATATTATACATAAATCTAATAATTTATTTTAATTTTAAGTAATTTGAAATTTTAAATTGTGGTAATTTTGAATTCCAAGTTTGTTTAATTTTTTTGTATGGAAATGTAAGTCTTAATTTAAAGCTTATGTTTTTTTTTTAAATTTAGGATATGATTTCCAAAAATATTATATTATTTTATATAATTTAGCAATTAAAAAATATGTATAGAAAAGGTGGTGAAATATGACGTGGTAGCTATATAACGTGTTTGTAGGCATACAAAATCCTTATCATTAGGCACTCCACATACGTGAGGGGAGAAAGAAACTGGCTCAAATGCCACATCATCCATGTCCAAATCGAATTTATTCGCTCTGAATACCTATTCTTTCTTTCACTTTCTCTAGAAGAATTTTTTTGTTATTCTCTCTCATTGTCGTATCACCAAAAACCTTGCATCTCTTCCATTAGGCTAATGATAAAGGATTTATTGATGGAGACAGTCTTAGGGTGCGAGCGCACTTAAAAATGAACTCTAATGATCCCACCAACGAGATAGTGTCATGTCATTATTACCCAAATTGAAATAAACCAAAATTACAAGAGACACTGCAAAGATATAAATCAAAAGCGCATATAGAATCCTAAATTGTTGAGACAATCATCATCTTCGGCTTGCATATTGAGTTCACCATAAAAAAATCTCATCCCAGATCCTATCCCGTGCCATTTATGACACCCATCCTATCCAACCCGATAAACCTAAGCCCCATCCTGAATGTGCCTCCTTCTCTCATAGAGATTTTTTAAGATAAATTTTATAATTTCATAGTTTTGGACAAATATAGGATTAGGGATCACCCTAAGCTAATTTCAAACCCGTTCAAACATAACTATATTAATATACTAGGTTAAAACCTCGTGTATTACACGGGCTGAATAAATGAGTGTCTTTATGATTAAATTATGTTATTCTCAAATCGCTTGAGGAGCTTAGTGGTCGGGTGAGTATAAATAAGTTTTGTAACTACCTAATCATTGCTTTTCAAAAAATTTAACTATAAAATATAACATAAAAAATAATCAAAACATTGATATTCTCATCTTTTCCATAAATCTTCAGTCGCATAATAATGTAATAAAATTCCAATGGTAGAACCAATCATTTTAAAAGATTAGTATGACAATATGATTTTCGATAGTTAATATAAATTATTATTGGTGATAAATAACACAAAGACACAATTGCACATATAAAAGATTAAATTATAAAGTTATACTCTATTTATTTCACACGTATATGAAAAACAAATATATTTGTAGAGATATAGATATTATAAAATAAACTTAAATAAATACTTTTATTAAATGATAATGAGTTTAGACATGAAAATAACGCTAAGGATTCACCATATAATGACATGTGTCTCACATTTTACTATATTATATAGTAGAGTAGATATATTAGATTAACTAATATATTATATATTATTATTATTATCATTATTATTATTATTATTATTAATCAATAATATTAAAAATGTTATTACTAAACTTATGGAGAGAATGCACATTATTTGGAATCTTTTATTAATAATTAGATTAGATATTATACTAATTATATTATATTGTATTTGATAAATTTATATTAGTTATAGATAATTATTAATTAAACTTGATCTAACTATATTAATTAATATTATACTATATTATACGTTTATCTCTAATTATATTAATTAATATTATACTATATTATATTAAATTTTGTGTATAATAGAAAAAATAATATGTAATATTATTATTAAAAGTGAGGAGGCATCAGAGAGTGACACATGTACAAAAAGATTTTCATTTATTAGTATAGAAAGATTATATTATTATCATACAAATCAATATTAACTAGTCTTAAGTCCCCCGCGTTACGGGGCGGGGAGCGTCAAAAAGCGTGCAACCAACATTGCGGGGTTCGGATGTGTAAAATTATGCTAAGTAGCAACCGAACAATGACCAAAACCGAGGAAAAACGTAAAACAAAAACACGAATGTATGACACCAAGTGACTCATGTAACGTAATAAATAGACGATCAAATTTATACTTACACATATTAGAAAGTCTATCGGGTATAAAAACTTGATGGAACAAATGTGACCACAAAATACTGTAGTAAGTAACAACCGAACGACAACAAATCCATAAAAAACAAATATAAAATAAAAACTAATAAAAAATAAACTCGTTTAACTTTTGTGACAAAACTATAAAAAGTAAAATTTTATTACAAATTTAAAAAGACCATAAAATTACTATATTAAAAAAAACAAAAAAGAAAACCAAAAAGAAAAAAACCAACAAAACACAAAAAAACACTGTTCATTGACATGTTTGAAATTAATCTATACATATAATAATATAGTAAACTAAATTAAGGACATGTCACTCTCCGGGGTGATCTCAACATAGTTTTCTCGCCTAAAAAAGGATTTTTTTCCATTCATCTCAACTTAATCTAATCTTTGTATAATAAATACCACGTATCTTTTTAAAATAAAAAAATAGATAACCCAAAGAAGGTAGTTACATCTAAGTTACCTAAATTGAATTTATATTTATATGTTAAATTGCATCGTTATTGATTTACTAAAAAATTTCAGGTTGCTTTATTGAATTCGATTCTATCGTTAATTTAATATTAAGTAATTTAAAACTATATTCCTCAACATATCGTTAAAAAATAAAGATAAACCAAAGAAAGGTAGTTACATCTAAATTATCCAAATTGAATTTATATGTTAAATTGCATGGTTATTATTTTGGTTTACTAAAAATTTCCAGGCTTATTTATTGAATTTGATTCTATCGCTAATTTATTATTAAGTAATCTAAAATATATTTCTCATACCAGAAAATATTTTTTTTACTAATAAGAGAATAATTTTGTGAAGAATGTTTTGTCCACAAATTTGTCATCATATTAAGTCATCTATGTTTTGGTTTTCCTGTCAAACTCTCCTACTTAATTATTAATTATATAAATTTATTATTTAGTTTAATCTTTTCTACTTAAAGAAACATATAAATGATCATCTTTTTATTTATGCGTATTAAATTCGATTAGATATTAATTGATATATAACATATTCATATAATAAATACAAGTGGATCATTTTGCCATATAGTAGAATCAATATATATTGTTTAGTATAACAAGTTATTAATATATTAGTTTCAATGATTATTGTTATATAATGATTTTTTTTCACGTATCTCTTATTTATTGATTCAACCACGTGTATCACACAAGTTTCTAACCTATTCATAAATCAAAAAACAAAATAATATGTTATAACTTATGTAATACACAATTTCAAACCTAATAATAGAAAAAACAAAATAAAATGTTATAAAAATATATATATAGTAAATCAAAGTTTATTTTTTCAAAAACATATATTAACGATTATGCGTGTTAACTGATTACATTATATGTATTCAAACCGTGTAATACACGTATATGTTCAATCCGTGCAATGCACCCGGCTTTTAAAGATGTAACTTTTTTATTATTTAGTATATAAAATTATATTTACTCAGCCCGTGTAATACACGGGTATCTAACCTAGTACATATATATATATATATATATATATATATATATATGAATAATATAGGTTGGTTTTCAAGTTATAAAAATCTTAAATTCTCAACTACTTACTTTATATATACTTTATATAGGGATGAGTAAATGTTACCGGGTACCGGTATCGTATTTACTGAACCGATTTTTGACATTTTCGGTACCGGTTCGATACCGGTATTTACTCTCAAAATCCGGTACCGAACTGTACCGTACTAGTTATATTCGATACCGATACCTACTTTGTGAATTTTTGGTATCAATATTTTCAGTATCGGTTGGTATCGAGCTCATCCCTATTTTTAATATCAATTGGTACCGAGCTAATCCATACTTTATACTCCTAAACCCATACGAGTACAAATTGTACAAACCAACAAAAGGGTAGAATAAGGTAAATACCCACATAGACGAGGGTAATATTGTCCAAAAATGGGCTAAAGGACGAGCGTATCAAGAAAAGCAACCCACCAATAGCAGCAAAATTCAAAAACACAAAAGAATAAGCACAAGTCACGAGGATCAACCTAAAACCACGTTACCTGCTACTGTTATTGCCCAAACATGTACCCAATCTCAGATCCCAAATCTCACTTACACTTCAACTCTTCTTGTTAACCTTTTGTTAGCACCACCACTTTTTTCAAACAAAATGAACCACAATCACCCTTCATTCTCGCTTATGTTTCCGGTAGCCGTTTTCCTACTGCTTCTACTGCCCATTGAAACTCTTTCGGCCGCCCGGCCCGGCTTCGTCTATACACGAAACAGAGGAAGATGCACTCCACAGTAAGTTCAAATTTTGAATAATTGATTTTGAGTTGTTGATAAGCTAAAATGTGCAGGTATGACAAAAAAAAAAAGAAAAATCTGATGAAATTTTGATCTTCGATAGATCGATGAATGTCAATCTCATAAAGACATGGTTGTAAAAATCGCTAGGCGCTTGTCGAGCGATGAGACGCTGACTAATAAGTATAACTTTTCGAATACTTCATAGATTTTATATGTAATTTTTCATGTATATTAAAAAAAATATATATGATTTTTCAAACTTATTAATTGTATTGGATTAATAAGTATAACTTTTCAAATACTTCATTATTTTGACGAACTTTTGACCGATTTTTTTTTATTTATTACCGATTAATGGTTTGTCTAAGTGAAATTTAATTAGTAGACTACCGATCAATGTGTTAAAAATCGGTTCAAAGCGGTCGGTTGTACCGGTTGAACCGTCCGGTATAACTGGTTAAACTGTCCGATACACCCAGTTAAACTGTTTCTGAGCCAAGGTATAAAAACCAGATTTTAAAACATTGCTACGGATTGCCTAATAATCGCTGATTAATCCCGATTTTTACAACAATGAGGTTGAATTTGATTTGTCTCTAGTCAAATTAACGAATCTCGTGCTATTTGTGAACAATAACCCAGAAAATGAGTTATATCGTTCACTTATGTCCGAGTTGACTCACTATCAGATCTGAAACTGAGTAAAATGGTACTTTTGTACGAATCAACTCACTATTAAAACGAAATGTAACTTAAAATTTAATTCAAACGGCATTATTGTTTTTAATCACTAACAGAAGTCCCATACATCGAAATATAAGGCAAACTGGTAACAAGTTGCGCTGCTAGCCTTTTTTATTTGACGATGAATTTGAAGTTAAGTTAAGGATACGAATGGTAAGCGTTGACGATGAATTTGTAGGTATTGGAGCAGTAGGCGAGAGGCGTGGCCGAGGATGATACCGCAGGGATCGACAGTATCGAAGGTGTTCGGATCTAGGGCATACGAACGTTACCGATACGATCTGACGTTGTTGGAGGCGACGTCGAGGAATGACGATGGAGAAAACGTGTTTTCTCGGCTGGTGAAGGAATCTACCGCGGCGCTGATCAATTCCTACACCAGGACCGGGTATCCGTACAGCGCTTGGGAGGTGAAGACCGCCTTGATTCAAGGGTTAGTGTCTGATGAGGCCGCGACGATGCATGCGCAACGGTTCTATGATGCCAATAGGGCTTGTAATTAAGTTATGAATGTATTCTTGGTGTTTTTTGTTTAGCATGAAACTGTTTTGAATTGCATTTTGGTTCTCTAGATTCCAAGTATTAGTGCAATTGTGTGATTTGTGTAGTTATCTATTTCTTTCAGTCAATGTATTATATATATGGTTTGTTGTTATGTTCGGTTTCACAATATAAACTTGCATCTTGAAGTTCAATTGAGGGAATTACATAGATAAACATGTGAGTATGTCATTGTTAAGAACTTAAGATTGATTTTGTCTTACCTAATTTTGTTAAGGAATATCTAACAGGTTAGTCAATGAACTGGGGTGGGAGTGACAAGGGAGAGACCTGGTGTTCTAAGTGACACAGGTTCAATTCCTACCCCCACCATTTAGTTTCGACTGCACCTGTGATGATGAGAGACTAGGCGAGTAGGCGGCGATCACTTGTTCGACCCTTGAACTGAGCGTGTTTTACCTCATCACACTGTCGTGTCTTCGAGCGCGTGTTCCCCAGTTTGGAGGCGAGTGAAGATCCGAAAAGTAGACCGAACTCTGAATCGACTACACTCAGATCTTGAGAGATGGCGAACAAGCTTAAAACCTTCACACACAACATACCGTTAGACTCGCCGCAGAGGTGGGAGGGCCACTCTGCGACCACCTTCCGGCGTAAGGATAAGTATTTACTTAAGAGACAGAAAGAGGACGAGGGTTCAGAAAATCGTACTTGAGGTTTACTTGGAGAGGGCATTTATACTAGCCGGTAAGACGAACCTTTTTAGATGACATCACTTGGTGGGACGCACTTTATAATGTGCGCCCTTTTCTCGGAAGGTAGGACGGACCTTTTGTTGTCTTAAGATAGGGGCTCTTAATTCCTAGACCCTTCGTAATTATGTGTCCGTTCGTCCCTTGGTGGAAGTCCAGACGCGTTTATGTATCTACAACGAGTGTATTATGATGTGTGAATTTCGCTAGTAGAAGATTTAGAAGATTCATTCAAAAAAACAATATCTAACAGAATAGTAAAGTGTAACATTGACATAAACATGTCCAATGAGTAATTTTCTTTGGCCCCTACCTGGGTGAAAGGACTAAATCAATGCTTGATAAATAAATAAATAATGTTATTAAATGAAAGTATCCATTTCCCCACGTGTGTAACTTTTTTAGTCAATGTGGGCCTAAAATAAAGTCGTAGGCAAACGACTAATTACGTACGAGACTTTTGATCGTGTATCACCAGCAAAATTATGTACCTTCAATTCGTAGTTGCGTGATAAAATTCAATATAAGTGAAATAGAGTCGCATATATTGAAGTTTTCAACAAAACTAAAATATCAAATCGTCGTTTGTAGGTGGTTCGTAATGTACGAACCAAATACTCATGTGGGCGTTGTTGTGCAACGTTCTCAACCTATCAGAAAATGAAGATACCACGTACTGGTATTGCGCTTTAGCTACATGTATTCATGATACGCGATGGAAAAAGACCGGGTCTACCTTGCTTGTTTTAAGGGAAGTTGTGAAGTATCACCCGATTATGACTTAAGAACTATACGATATTGATAAATGTTTCCATCGTATATTTGTAAATGTTTGCGTTGATTTAGCCTTTTCCGTGCCGTAATATAATTGAGTAAAGGGGTGAGTGGAAAATCGATTAATGAACTAAAACCAAATTAACCAACAAACCGAACCGAAATAATCAAGTGGTACAGAAAACAGTGGTTCGGTTTTGTATTTTCTTAAAACCAAAATTTATGGTTAGGTTTCGTTTTGTATTTTTTGAAAACTGAAAAACAGTTTTTGTTTAATGTTTGTTATTTAATTAATTAATGAATTGCTAACTCTTTTTTTATTTTTTAATGTTAATATTTTATGAGAATTTAACCAACAATGCTCCCCTAAAATCAGATACACGTTTTTGTTATTTCCATGTAAGATTCGTTATCATATATTTAGGCTGTAGTGTACAATGTCACACACTAAATGTCATGTTGTTTAACATGTCACTAGTTGCAACTAATTTATCATTTTTTTTTTGAACGACCAACTAAATCACCGGATAAACATCTGGTAATGCCCTAATCGAGCAAATGCACCCCTCCTTCATAACGGTCAGAGTTGGATGCATACCTGAGCCACCAAGCCACCAGTTCCGGGAAAACCCGCCCGCCCGAAGGCCCACTGCGGTAAAACCCGGTTCGGCTCGGTTTCGAACTGGCCCACCACCAATGTCCTTCAAAGTGAGCTAGTGGGAGTTGAACTTAGGACCCAAAGAGATAAATCAAGTGACTAACCAGTAGAACTTGTACCAACTTGTCAGTATTTACATCTATAACTTTGTATTCTTAATAATAATACAAAGAGTACGTAGTCTTTTGGGGCAACATGTAAAATCAGGTCCGGCCCAATTCCTATAGAAAAGCATATTCTTTTCTATAACGTGGGAAAATATCATGTTTTATAGAAAATTTCCTTAACACCATAAAATTGATGAATTTTGTTAGAAAAGCTGATTTTTTTATCCATAGATAAAACGTCTAGTTTTTATTATTCATTAAATATTTATTATTATAATATTATTATATATTATTATTATTATTATTATTATTATTATTATTATATGAATTTAAATTTAAACTTGCGATGAATACTAAACTTATTTTTCTTTTTTTTAAATAATATTCAATTCTTTTTCTTCCTAATGATATTTGAATTTAAATTATAGCAATAGTTATATCATAGTTTTTTTCATTCTCTTTTAGCACTCTATTATGTATGATATACGTTTCCAATCCGTTTATTATTATTATATTATTTACTAATTTGTCTTTTATTTGATGACTTGCTTTCATTGGCTTAAAAAACTAAATACGTATTTGTGTTTGATTATAAATTTTATTAAAAACAAGTTGTGTACAAAAACAAGTCATCAAATAAAAGACAAACTAGTAAAAAAGGAGGGATTGAAAACGTTATCATACATAATACACTGCTAAAAGAGGATGAAAAAAACTATGATATAACTATTGTTGTAATATAAATTCAAATATTAAACGGAAGAAAAAAATATAATATTATTTAAAAGGTCAAAAAATAAGTTTACCATTTATCACAAGTTTAAATTCATATGTAAGCTAGTAACATTCCTGCGCGTTTCCCTGCGGTTCATTGGTCATTGTCGATCTGGTTTATTACAGCACCAGTTCGATACGGACACTCGACCTAGCATTGCTAACCGACACTCGACCTAGCATTGCTAACCGACACATTTTTTTCATCGATTGAAAACCCATAAAAACAAATATCCATACCGATACCGGTGTCGTACAGACACTCGATATAGCTTACGACACCAAAAAATACTTTATTGCGAATATTACTTTGTGTTCAATGAGTTTTATACCGTCGCGTCGAGAATTATATAAAAATGAATACGACACCGTTACCGATATTATTTGGTCGGCATATGTTTGTTTGTGATGATAAAAAATCAACTATGGACCCGTTCGAATACCGATGTTATTTGGTCGGTATATGTTCGGTTTGTGATGATAAAAGAAATCAACTATATATCCATGTTCGAGTAGAACTTTTATCGAATCGTATATAATAATAGTCACATGGTGACGTTATGTAAGACCGTTGCTTAATAAATTGAAATTTTATAAAAATTTCGCATTTAAATATAAGGATGCAAATACACGTCCGTACTTAAATTTTTCGAGTTTCATAGAACATCATAATATTAAAATATTTCAACATGTAATCGTTGTTTAGTTTCGTAACGACTAAACAAGAAGTGGAAGCTTGAGCTTGATCGTGTTCGGATCTTCACTGAGCTTGATAGTCATCCGGTGCTTCAAAACATTATCTATATTTCATAAAACATGAAATATGTTAGTTACAAAAGTTTATAACATGTTAATTAAGCCCAAATGCCAAAAATGACAAAACATCAAACAAAATAAAATTTTGTCAATTCCTGCCGTAAGCTACGGCTCCGTACCGTAGCTTATGGTATGTGGGTTCTGTTACGAACAACAGCTTCCTACCGTAAGCTACGGTAGGCCACCGTAGCTTACAATGGGCTGCTGCAAGAATTTTCCAATTTGCCGTTTTTTATTACGAAAACTTCCGTAACTTGTTCGATTCTCATCCGTTTTACTTGAAACTTCTTTCTAATTGTCCGTAAAACGTTTGCCTACGTATTTAACCTGAATTCCTTAACCTGGATTCATTATTTTCATGATTTACGCAACCATTCTTGGTTTATGCGCGTATTCATTTTGACCCGTTAAAGGATTTAAGCGCTTAAGCTTAAATCTCCTCCTTCTTTCCTTACCTCCTATTATTCCAATATAGTCTTTTATTTATTTTCCACCACAACTCTATTTGTGGTGGATTTGTTATAGTAAAATCACATATTTCGAATTCTACCCTTTTGTTTGACAATTTTATGAAAAAGACCCGTTAAGAGGTATTAACCCAAAAAGGCTTATGCATATCGCTTCTACGCTAATGTAAGGGTTTACTCAATTATAAAACTCTTTTTTAAACTACCCTTAAGGGTCGGTTGCTCGGTTTATCATTCGAGGGCATTTTGGTCAATTTTAGTCGTTTTTGCCACGAAGGACTTTTAAAAGCAGGGTTTGACTAAATGAGCACATTTAACCATTGTTCTATTTAAAATCATTGTATTCTTAAGAACATAATGTTCTCAAATTTTAAATTATTGGATATACCTCACTTTAGGTAATCCAAAGCCCACCCATGACTTGAATAACTCTCTTCGGATCTTAAGTCCTCATTGAGAGTTTGACTCATTACACGTACCTGACTCGGGTTATAGCATTGACCCGTTTTACTACCTTGGAATATTAGGTTTTAATTAAAAGCAATGCAAGCCATACGTTGTTTTCCTTATAAGCACAAAACTCGACAAGCTACTATTAGTCATTATTTTCAAATGGTGATAACATCACCATTTGACCCGTTTGGCCTAAATGACCATTTTATCATTTTGAGAGGGTATTTATTTGTCATCTCATCCATGTAGCCCATTTCGGTTTACACCATACGATCATATTACTTAAAATTCATTTCTTTGTTTGTTCAACCAATCATGGCTTACGCCATAAGGTGTCTTTTTCAGAAACTATTATTTATCCGTCAACTCGTGACCAAATTACCATTCTGCCATTTTACCTATTATGGTTTACGTCATAGGGTAATTTTTTTAAAAATATTTGTCATCATATGACCAAATTACCATTTTACCCATTTTTACCAACAAATATGATTTCTCGCCTTTTTCACTTGTTCCGACCCGTAGCATTTCATGTTGGAACGTCATATTTCCAATACTAAACTAACTTGTTCTTAACCAACACAAAAGTAGGTGATCTACCTTAAAAGATGTAAGCTATACTTACCTTGGATCTGATTATGGCTTTCCTGCGTGCTTCATCCGTTTGACTTGTTTTCTCCCAAGCTTTCACCTAGCTTGTCTAGGGGTGTTCACGACTCGGCTTAAAACCGCGAAACCGGCCAAACCGGTCAATGGTTTGGCTTCGTGGTCGGTTTTTTTTTAGCTTGCGGTCGGTCGGCTTTAAATATTTCAAACCGTAACGAACGGTTTGGCTTACGGTTTTTACCAAAAACCGGCCGGATAAAACCGGACCGGATCGTAGGATTTAACTATATATAAAACTTATTTTTTATATTAGAACTATATATAATTATTAATAATTTTTCATATTATGCTTAGCTAATTGGATTTTGTTTTTATATTACAACTTATTTGTCGTTTTAACAGCTTATTCTAAGCTTATATTTGGGTCAGCTAATTAAATTATGTAATGGTTGTATTTTAACAGTTTAATTTTTTGACAACCACTAATATTGACAGCTTGACTAAATTCTTAGTAGCATGTTAATTTAGCATTGGCATATTTTAACATCTTATATTACCATTTTTTAAACTTGTATAAAATCCCAATAGAATCCAAACCGTGAAACCAAACTGGAGCCAAATTATTCGTAACGGTTTGGTTTGGTTCGGTTTTTATTTTCAACGGTTCGGCTTTGGTTTTTAATGAGCAAAAACCGTTACTAACGGTTCGGTTTACGGTTTGACCCCAAAACCGTCAAAACCGGACCGTGAACACCCCTAAGCTTGTCAAGCGTCAAACTACCATTATCATTCGTAAGGTAGTTAGATTAGTAATCATTTATTACGACTACCCCACCTTACGGACTTTATATCAAATTTATCATTTGATCATATTATAGGTCAGTTTATCTTTTAAAAGTCAACGGCCTTTAACATATGCAAATGTACAATTGAGTTCAACAAACTCATTTAAGCATTCCATCAATTACCTGGTAGGCGTTATTTCTTGGCCACCGTTTTAACTAAATTTTTCAACTAAGTTCGTACAATTGTTAACATCAATTTAACATAATTTCAATCATTGTGTACTAAACTATCAATCTTATATAAGAACTTGAGATTGTTTGATCATTATAAAACAACCCATTGCATCATAAATATGGAATTTACCTAACATCAAACTTACTCAAATACTTTAAACATTCATAAACACATGATAATTTCAAACCTCCTTTAACATGAATATAACATCTATTTCATTATATCTTACAAAACTCATTCATGTCTTATATGAACACTTATTCAAATATCTAATTTGTTCAAGTATCTTACACATACATACAAGTATGAATAATCATAAACACTCATATATCATCAATTTCATCATATAATCAAAATATTGAACTCAAGGTTGCTACCTTCAAGTTCATCCATATATTTATCATCACCAAAACATAAATTACCACATACCTTATGATCTCCAAGCTTAGATGATCACAATTCTATGTTCATGCATATGATTTAGCCCTAATTCACCCTTCAATTTTGAAGATCTTGGATGACTAGGGTTGCTCCCTTTTCTTTCTCCTGATGATCGACAGACACACACACTGTGTTTATGTCTAATTTTTCTTTGTTTTAATACTCAAGTTTCCTTTTTGACATCTTAGGTCCCTCAAGTTTAGTTTTGTTTTAAATCCCCATATACCACTTACTAGCAATTAACCATTATCATAACTAGGTTTAGATATTCCTAATCAATTTACTTAAATTTTGGGTGTTACAACCCGATTCAATTTAAGTCTCACTCACCCGAGCCTTTTATAAACTTTTACTTACTACAAAGTATTTGTTCACTTTAATTAGCGTTAGCTTTGATTGTTTAAAATCCTAACGCTTATTCTGTCAACTTTTACCACTGATGGTATTTTACCCGTTCTTTAATATTAATAGGGTTTAATTACCAAACTCGTTTTTGTGGTGTTACACGTTATTAATAAAAACTATACAAATGTTATACGATACCTATACCGATGTTGTTTAGACAGTATCAATAATACTAAAAAAAAGAATATCAATAAAAGTTAAAATTAAAGAAATATGTTTAAGGTTAAAAGTAAATATAGTAATAATCTATTTTAATATTAAAATGATAAAAATATAGAAAAAAAACTAGATATATTATTAAAATCAAACTACTATTCATGATTAAAGAGACTATATATATTATTATAAAAATCAAAATATTGGTCATACTCAATTTCAAATTATATATGTTAAATTAAATAAATAATATAAGGGTATCGAAGGGTTAATCTATAACGGTACCATGATTTACAAAACAAATACCGACAAGACCAATACCAGTATTGGTATTATCGTAACCGGTATCGGTATATAATTTAATATATATATATATATATGTAACATCCGTCAAAAACCGGATTTACCAAACCCGCTTCGTTTATTAACCGAACAACCAGTTAAAAATTTCGTTGCATATTTAATGCTCAAATTAATTTTAAACGATACATAATTAATAAGTATATTAGAATATAAAATTTATAATTAAAAATCTATTAAAAATAATGAAATAAAAATAAAATACTGATGCCGGGACTCGAACCCGGGTCAGCCGTAAAATCCTCCAAGACTTAACTCACACACTTATAACCACTCCGCCACTTGTTCTTTTTGTGAGTTCTAGGAAGCAATTAAATCATATGTTCAACTGAGAATCAACCTGTTGCGCCAACTGAAACCGATATCGGCTTTCGAACCGACCCAGACGTTTGAGTGCTCGCGGAATCTTGATCATAACCGATAAACCGACATCTTAAATCAATTCAGTCGTTAATGAACTTGAATCAGGTGATGTTTGGTTTTTATAACCGAAAACATTCATTCTGGAATTACTTCAACAAAACACTCATCTCGCGATTCAATTACATTCCCAGAGCTTCTAATTTCACGTTTATTCTATTTTCTGGTCGTCGGAATTACTTTCTGATCATCGCCGGAATTCTCTGCAAGTCGCCGGAAAACCGAGACTCACCTCAAAACGGTAAATAACTCGACTCTTTCTGTTCCATTCCATTGATAGACCATTACTAACATAAATCCATCACCCAGAATCAATCTCAGGCGACGTTATCGGATAATCAACTCACGCCGGAAAACTTCTGAAAATTTCTATTTTCCGCTGTGAAACGGTATAGTCATTCAAACCTTCTGATAACTCTTGTTTAGTACTTCAATCCCACAAATTAGCTAATCAAAACTGTTAATTTGTTTCGCTCAGTCGAAGTTCATAAAAACAGAGCCGACGACTTCGTCGGAGCTCTGAGAAAGATCATCATTCCGGTATGTTCATTCCCAAAACTTTTCCTATCCGTTACATATAAATCATTAGTACGTCTGTTAATCGAATTAAGCAAGAAACAGTTGATTGATCATTGTCTGTGAATTGAACGAAGAAGATGAAGTCTAATATGATTATAAGATTAATTAAAATCGGTATTATAACCGGGTTAGACACACAGTCCAGCGGTGGACTGTGTGCAAACAATACGCATACGTCCCGAGTTCGATCCTTGACACACGCACATTCTCTGTAATTAAAATGTTCCTTTTTAAACTGAACCGGATCCATTCGCAATTAGATGTTAAGTATAATAAAAATCAGTATATTAACCAAGTTAGACACACAGTCCAGCGGTGGACTGTGTGCAACATTAAATCACAGGTCCCGGGTTCGAGACCTGTTGACGGCACCGGTTCGATAATTGAAATCTTTTTATAAATAAATGAATTTTGAATAAATTAAAACAGTATATAAATATAATTAAAAACAGAAATATTTCGGGTTAGACACGTAGCTCAGTTGGTAGAGCTGCGTGCACGCGTACGGGAGGTCTCGGGTTCGAGTCCTGCCCAGCGCATACATGCACACAATAGAACCGGTCAAACAGTCAACAGTCACAGTCAAACGGTCAATGGTCAACGCAAAAGTCAACATTTTTTTATATTTTTATTTATTTAATTTAATTAAAAATCAATTAAAAATACTTAAAAATAATGTTTTTAAAGATAGGAAATAGAATTAAACTCACAAAAATATATCTAAAAATCCTATTAAAATTATTAATAAAATCCACTCATTTACTATACTTTACATTATTATTTAGGTTAGTTAATTCTCATTGATCAATCCCTCAAACTCGTGCGCATCTCATCATCTCCAACCGAACGCACCCAATGTGAGTGAATCTCTACAAATTCCCCGTTTTAATCACGTTTTTGGGGTGTATCATGTGTCTTACCATTTATTATATTTAATCATTGTGCATACATCATATCATGAACAAATGTGTATTCAGCTTGTATCAACTGTTTGTGTGGTTATTGTATTAGATTTAATTTATTATTTTCAGTACATGCAATATCATAGGCCGCCGCTCCCCATTACATTATGAGCGTTGAGCAGTTCCCCATTACATTATGAGCGTGAACCTGGCGTTGCCAACATACGATCGGCTCCGTTTGATTGAGCCTTGATTGCACAGACATTCATCTTAGGCCGTCAGTTCCCCATTACATTATGAGCGTGAACGTGACGTTGCCAACATATACAGTTTCATTCATGTTATATATTCATGCAAGTTCATATGTTATTGTATGTTATTGTATGTTATTGTTTGTGGTTGTTATTGCTATTGTTTGATTATTTACATTTGCTCACATATGACTATTGCACAATTTTCCCTTGATAAAGATAACAAGAAATCAATAATAAATGTTTATCTAACAAGGTTCACTCGCCAACTTATGTTGACCCAAAAACCTCCTTTTTTACACATGATACAGGTGACCCAGCTGCAGCAAGAAACACATAGGATTGGCTTAGAAGAATAAACTGGTTTAGAGCTTGGATTGTTTAGTTGATTATTTTTCTTTGTATTTGTATGAACATGTTTGGATTATTGAGAATGTAATTTTGACTTAAATAAATATGAAACATATTAGTAAATATCATGAGCTTTGGTGATAACCCAATTATGCCCCGACTCTTATTCCGTTGCGGGTCGGGGTGTGACAATATATATATATATATATATATATATATATATATATGATTAGGATCAAGGGAAATCCTTTACGAGTTGTGAGAACTTAGAGAACTCGGCCTTTCCGTGCGAGTTTCGACCCTATTTTTTCACACCCCTAGATTAAAATGTTAGAAAAGACTGCCGTAAAAAAATATAAAAAAATATTTCGAAGTGTGTTTTTCGACCCCTTACAGCAGCTATAAAAAGGTGATGACATAAGTATGACATCACTTTTTACAGCATTTATGGCTGCAAGAAATGAAAAAAAAAAAACAAGTAATTTTTTTTTTAAAAAAAGTTGATTTTTTAGGATTTTTGGTAAAAGAAATTTTTGAAAAACCTTTCGTAAGGCCGAGTTCTTTAAGTTCTTACAACTCGTATGAGTTTTCAATTTACCATAACCATATATATATATATATATATGTGTGTGTGTGTGTGTGTGTGTGTGTATGTGTGTTCTTAACTCATTTAGTTTTTATTTAATTTGATTTTCCTTCGATAACTCGCGTTCAACATTTTTTTATAAAGTTGAATACGCAACTGTGTTTAATGAATTTTTCACCACTCATGTATATATTTTCTTGAAAAAGAGCTTTATTCAAAATAACACCGTGATAAAATACCAGTATTTGTTTTTAATCTAAAAGGTGTACGGACATATCATGACTTTAAACTGACTGCAACCGAATCGTTACCACCCCGAATCCCCTGCATAACGAATCGAATCGATACGGACAACTTCCCAATGCATCGCGCGGGCTAATCCCGCTTGTATAGAAGTAATATATACATATTATAATACAAGTTTTTGTTAAGATTTATATTATGTATATTAAACAAGGTTAGAGGATCCTGTAAAAAAGACTAAAACTGTGAGAATGATAAGAAAAACTATGGTGATGACACATGTCGCTATCTATTTTATTAGTTTAAGTGTAAGATTGTAATTTAACCCGTAATCCTAACTAAAGATATAATCTTGTAACCGAATTCATCAGTTATTTGAGAAATTCATCATTAGTTCGTATAAAACACCATACGAATTCCAGAAAAAATCACAACTTGAATCATAATACAGCTATGGTGTTATAACATCTGTAATTATTTTATTTATTTTTGCAGGTATAAAACACCCTTCCAAAAACACAATGAATTGAATCATAATACGGTTGTGGTGTTTTAACATTTAGAATGATTCTATTGCTATTCCAGATGTTAAAACACCATGACTGTAATCCAATACAATGTTACATACTTTAGATGTTAAAACACCATGACTTGAATCATAATTCACTATTTGCAATGCTATGGTGTCTTATTTACATCATGGTGTTTCACTGTAAAATACAACGCCTTGAATCATAATACAATTAAAACACCATTGTATGAACATAGAAAAAATACCATGGACTAAAACATTTAATCGAAACGTAATTTTCTTTTACATAAGTATAACAATATGGTACTCATATTAAAGATAAAAAAACCACTCGTTATTATGATGTAATTTAAAAAAAAAGGAGTTACGTATAAAAGGTTATTGACGTTTCAAAAAGAAGGTGAAACTTGCATGTGCATTGCATTACTTTTAAACCCTTAATTTAAATTAATTATCTTAATAGTAAACACACTATTTACAAGAATGTCATCAAGATCTCAACCATTAGATTAAAGATTTAATATTTAGATTTTTTTTACCCTTCTTACAAAAAAAAAAAAAAAACATTTTCTTTTACAATAAACTCACCCATTAAACAAGCCCTTGTTAGCCGACATACACTGAGAATGAAAGATGGAAAGAGCCATTCAAAATAACACCATATATTGACAAAACAAAACATGAGAACAAGTTTTGATTTAATTAATCTTACAGTCTTTTGATTACTCTTTTATAATGGCAACTTAAATAATGTTGTATTAGTAAAAGTTAATTCCAATGGGAAAACATGACTATTAACAATTAAAAAAATAAATTGAATTGCAAATTGCAAAATAATTTTTTTTAACCTGGTCGTATTCAACACTAAACATTGTTTTTGCCACTATAAAATTAGTTTATGGACCTTCCAATCTTAACTTCTCATCATTTCAGTCGATCAACTTTGACTACGTACAAGTAAACTTATCCACACTCTTTCTTAGCATTTACAACTAATCATTGATATTATACTTTTACATAAATTATTAAAAGTTATAATTATAAAATTCTTTTGCAAATATTATTTACGGATTTACTTTTATCTTTAATATTTTCTTAATTGCTTGTATTTTTTTTCATACTTCGTTAAGATGAACGGACACCATTAATTGTTATAACTTAAACATGTTGAGCTTAGGTGTTAATTGTGTTAGATTGATGGGTTAATTTTGGGTTGGCAAATTTGAGTTGTTAGACCCAAACATGATGCATATATTTTTTAAATTGTGTTGTGTTTCAAGCAGTGTTGTAAAAATCGCGACTAGGCGACGATTAGTCGGCGATTAATCGCTAGTCGTCCAGTTACTGAGTAACTTTTCTTAAATCGGTCCATTAACCGACTAGGCCAGCCAAAAGTGGACGATTCCAGCCAAATTTCAGCAAAAAAACCCTGTATATTGCAGCCAAAACCTCTAAATTCCGGTCAGTTTCCAACAATTAATCATGTATACTTAAATAAATGAGTTGAGTAAGATTTAAAACCTAGCTACTTAAAATATTTACCTACAAAAATATATATATTTATACATAAAACTGAAAATTACATATAAAAAACCCGATCCGATTAATCCTGATTAATCCCGAGTAATCCCGAGTAGTCGCTAGTCCCCACTTCACGGCTGACCAGCGGCTAGCGAGTTCTCCAACCTTGGTTTCAAGTCTATTTGTCTTATATTGATATGCAAGTATAAGGATCATTTAGTGACTTAATAACAATTTAAAAATCAACTACACGACCTCAAATTAAATGAATCTAACGTGGGTTAATAACAAACTGTAATTCAAAAGTCTAACGCATCACCACTTTTCCCAACATATTTAATTTCACTTTGAAATTTAATAGTTAAAGGGAAATTAAAAATTAAAATATCAAACTGTAATTCTTAATGATTTTTAGATAAACCTTCTAAAATCTAAAGCAGATTTTCTTAAAACCCTCAATCATGTTACCTTATTCATCAAACGGATCATTTTGCGTAAATCAATTTATTAAATTGACTATGTTCGGGCTATATGGGTCATAATCAGGTTAATAACACAATAAACATGTTATAATACATTAAACGGGTTATGTTAGCTGACCAAATATCTTATTATTTTTGTGTCATAGCTTGTTTGTGTCAAAAAATGTTGCCCTTATATAGAACCAATATGTATTTACAAAAAGTTAATAACAAGTAACAATAATATTATTTTTCTACATACTTTAAATGCTATATAAGTTTAATTTGTGCATAGTTTAAATCATTAAACATAATTATGTTTAGCAAAACTTTAGATTTTTAATAAATATCTAACGTTATAAAATAATCCATTTATATATTTATATTTAATGTATTGGCATCCAAAAATACAAATACAGTTGTTAGAAATAATTTGTCTAAAAAACCTAAAAAAAAAACATTTTGTCATCTCCTAAATCTGAGACAATTCATCCCCTCTTGTGAACACATTGAACCAAAAGTCCATGTCATCGTGCAGATTTGACTCAAACCCACATCCACTTGGATGTTGACCCATGTTTTCATGTTCTGCCAGTAACTCGCCGGAGTTCTCACCTGAAAAAACCTCCGACCAAAACTCATCATCAATCTCTGGGAAGTTCTCAAGAACCATGTCCTCCATGCACAAGTTATCATTTGTACTTGTAGTCACTGAAGATATGTCGGTACACGAAGGTTGTGGCGAATCGATTTGATTATAACTCGTTTGACTGCTCGAATTCGACTCTAATGGCAATGATCCAACACCGTCTGCTTCAGATTCTTCCTTTGTTTGTTGGAATCCAGATGTGGTAGCTTCATTAGGGTTAGGTTTTACTCTCTTTTTTAAATGTGTGTGCCAAACATTCTTTATCTTGTTATCTGTGCGCCCAGGTAACCTTGCAGCAATAGCTGACCATCTGCGATACACATCACAAGATCAGTACAAACTTATAAAAAGGTTTGTGCTAAACGTAACCCACCCCTTTATTTTATTTTTTTTCATAGGGTAAGATGAAAATTCAGGGGAAGGGTACGTTTATTAAACCCTAAAGAAATAAAACAAGTACACACCTATTTCCCATAACGGCATGCAATTGTATGATGGTTTCTTGTTCTTCTTTACTAAAATTACCCCTTTTGATATCCGGTCGTAAATAGTTGGTTCATCTTAGCCTGCAACTCTTCCCGCACCTCAATAAACCTTACAAGATCAACACGAAAAGCGTCAGATCATGAAAGTTATCAAAGATTATAGTCTACAAACTTCTAATGATCTGGTTTTGATGATTACCGGCTAGTTTAGGAAGAGCGCGCCAATTTGGGTGGCCATGTTTGTTAATATAATCGACGAGGATCTCATCTTCTTCGTGGCTCCATGGACCTTTCTTCAAACCCATCTTTTCGCAGCATGGAGCCTGACCATTTTTGTTCAAGTTTTTGTGTGTTAATTTGATGGAATTCTTGTAGTAAAGGTTAGCTGTGGTGAGATGAAATGGGAAAAGAATTGAGGGTTAAATATATAGGGGGGGTGTGGAGGAAGGGTCGAGGAAGACGAGAGGCCAAGTGGAGTGAGGGTCCAGGGGCAGCCAGGTTGACCACCATTCTTGTATAATATGTATAGTGTATATATGTGGGCTTTTTGTATGATTTCTGTCATGATCAAAGATGTACTCTAGGTTTTGTATTCTATAAAGTAAATTAATTAACAATATATTAGATTATTAATGAACAGATATGATAGGATAATGCAAATATGAAACAACCCATGTGGGGATCGATTTAGATTATTAATTAAAGTTATTCATAGTTTTGATTTTAGTTTAGATAGATATTTTGACCCTAAAACGCAAAACTTAGATGATTTGATTGATACATAATAGAGCATTATTTGAGATAGGAAGTCTTGCTAAATAAATATTAAAATTTGATTAAAACTGAATTACAAACCGACTTACACTAGCTTTTTAATTTTATACAATCAGAAGAATACGAAACTAATATGAAAATTGAATTGGGTGTGGCCGTAGGGTAGGAATTTTCACTTTACATGGTTTTAGGACCAAGTGAATAACTATCTATATATATCTAATATACATGGTTAAATTATTGTATATATTCGTCTTAACATATAAAATATCCTTTGCGTAAGAAGTAAAGAAGATAATTTTTTTTGAACTTTTTTCCCTAATTATTTAGCACACATTTTAGTCTGAAGACGAAAAAATTCATGATTTTACACTAAAAGAATAATTATGTAATTTTGTAGAGTAATTTTTTACTGCACTAAAATTGGGATTTTTTTTACATTTTCCAATTAAACGCCATTCTTAAATAATAAAGAAAAAAATTCCAAAAAAAGAATATCCTGCTTCACTTCTTATGTTAAAGGTATATTATATATTAAGAATAATTTGTATTTGATATTTACACTACAAATATGAATCTTAAAGCAAGGGAATAAGTATTTATAGATATTAATCTTAAATATACAAACGAGATAGTTATATGTAAATTAAATACCGTATATACCACGTGAATACACAAAACAAAAACGAAATAGTTATATGTAAATTATATATGCACGCTAGGTTAGGTTCCTGTGTATTGCACATGCCAAATAAAATATAACGTAATCTCATAACACGTATAATCATCAAGATATGTTTTGAAAGAAAAAAAACTTTGATATGACAACTGTATATTCTGTTAAAATAATTTTAATGATCATATATAACTTTTAATTTAGTAATATTTTGAGACTTAAATAGAAGTTATTAAGTAGAAAAAATAAGCCAATAAAGCCATGGTAACATGGTTGAGGCATCCTGGTTTTTTCCTCATCACTCAGGTTTGAGTCCCACCCATTGCACTTTGGGTGGGGGCACGCAACTGGCTAGGGGTTTATTGAGGTTTTTCCCCAGTTGAACGTCGTGTCACTCTCTATGTCAGCGTGGCCCTGTTGTAATGAACGACCGTCTGCATTAGTGGGACCGAGCTTTCAATGGGGAAGTGCGATGAGTCGATGTAAATAATTTCCGTTAAAAAAGTAGAAAAAATAAGTTTATTTGAAAATTAATAATTTATTTATATTAAACTTTTTGGTTAATGATATAATAAGTATTATTAATTAAATATGAGAGAAAGGCGAGAAAACCAAAATTAGGATGACCTCATTTATTGACATTAGGGCTGTCAAAAAAGTTCGTGACTCAGAGCTCGTTCGAATCTCGCTTGGAAAGAGCTCGGTTCAAAACTGAGCTGAGCCAGCTTGGCTCGGCTGTAACGAGCCAGACTGGCTCGTTTGGCTCGCTCGTTAGTTCGGCTCAGCTTGGCTCGAAGTATTTTACTTTTAATATATATTGTTTTCATATACATATAATATATTATAGATAATTGGTTATGATTTGAGGGTATTTAGGTGTTGATTAGAATGGTAATGATTTTATACTGTAACTTGTTGAATTTTGAAACTTATTTAGTATTTGGTTAAACGTGATTTTGGCTTATTGAACTTATTTTGGATGTGTTATTTTATACTATTTAATAATACTTTAGACTATTAAATTTGAAAGTTGTGTATTATTTTTTTTTTAAACTCGAGCTTAAGCAAGCCGAGCTCGAGTTTAGATTTTCAATTCGGTTTTAAAATCGAGCCGAGCCAAGAGAGCTTAACCCTAGCTCAGCTCATAAACAGCTCTAATTGACACATGTCCCTCATTATTTGTTTTCTATTAATTATATATATATATATATATATATAATTTAATGCAAATGAAAAACATAATAATCATTAGAAAACATTTATATTTACTTATAAAAACATCAACTTGTTTCATCACCTTATAGCCTTTCAAATCAAGTTGCTTACGAAATTAATTATTAATTCCTCTCCCAGTCAACTTGTTTATAGTTTAAAACTTTTTTTTTAAACGTATTAAAGTAGAAAAAATCGACACAAATCACTTTCAATGGCTTTGTTTGAATCATTTTCATTCATAGATCCAATTTACATCTCAAAATGTTTTTCTTTTTATTTCGGCTCCGTCAAAATTTGTGTGAGCCTAAAAAAATCCAAAAAACGCCATCTATCTTATTTTTTCTGTTCACATAAAAAGACACATTTGTATAAAAGTCATTCGGCACCAATGCGGCAATGCTATTTCTCTTGAAAATATCTTATGTATTTGTTTGTCGTTTTCTATGAAAAAGACTCATTCAAAACCATAATTCAATATTGAAGAAACCACGTTTGATATAAGAACCATATATATTATTTGCTGATTTTAAATGTGTAGTATTCGAATAAAAACGCTTAAGGTCAACACGTTGAAGAAGTGTACGTCTTTTTATGTATATTTATTTTTAATTTTAGTTTAGAAAATTTGTAGCTTTGCTGATCATTTGAACAATACGATGGTTCCAGGTGATGAACGTAAAGTGTAAACCGAATATGACAGCAGCAGCAGCAAAGGTACGTACGTGTACCACTTCAAGTCAAACACATACAAAAATTTGTAACTTTCTTATATCACAATTTAAGTTTGCTTTCAAATCAACTTTTTTTGATGATGCACTATCTAACAACTTAGGAGGTGTGAGAGCGCGTACTTGTTTTCAAGTTGTTATAATTTTGAGTGTTCGGGTGGAGTCCCAAATGAACGTTTCGAGGGGGAACGCTCCTAGGAGCAGGGTCCAAGGGGCGGCAGTCCCTGACAGGGTTCAAGGGGCAGAGCCCCTGGTTGGTGTCGATGTAAGAAAGTATATTTGAACAATAAAACAGACATGAATGAACACAAAAGCTGAAAATTACACTACCTTCACAGTCAAGCACTTCCACCTCAACCTGCCGGAAAAACGGAATCACCTCAACTTGCGGGAAAAACGGCATCACCTCAACTCGCGGGAAAAACGTCACCACCTCACCAAACCAGTTTTGGGTCATCTGAATCTAATCGAATTTTGACCGGAATTCGCCGATCGGAACTTTACCGGAAGCCGTCACATCTCCTTGCTGCTACAAACCCACCTTAACACACACCAATCTAACCGATTTAGTAACTTGCAACCTTGAATCACATGTGTGTGTGTTGCAGATAAAAGGGGTCTTGGGTAAAGGGGGTGGGGGTGGATTGCGATGGTTTGAGGAGGGTGAGGTGGTTATCGCAGGTGGTGAGATGGCCGGCAGAGGTGGTTGTTGGAACCAGTGGAGGTTGGAAGGTGTAAGCGGTGGTTGAGGGTGTAAGCGGTGGAAGAGGTGGTGGTTGGAGGCTGTGTTCGGTGATATCCAGTAATCCTTAATAGGTTTTTAGGTTATTAATAAAAAAATGTGGTCCCTACCAGAATTATTGATATTAGCTCTTTTGTTTAATTGTTATTATTAAATAGCAAGGGTATATAAGTCATTTCACGCCCACTTAACACCAAGAACTAACCCCCATCCGCGTCAGGGACTATCCGAGAATGAATTTGCCAAAGTTGGGGACTATAGCTGTAATTTTGAAAATAAGGGATTAAAGGTGAAATCGGAGCAAACCACAGGGACTATTCGGGCACTTTTTTTTTATCAAAACTGTCGGGCTAAGCTATGGCCCACTTCCATAGCTTACGATTCAGTTGTTCTGATCCAAACAACACCTACCTACCGTAGCTTACGGCTGCCTGCCAGAGCTTACGGTAGGCTTAAAGCTACAAATCCCAGCTATGCCATTTTTTCACGAAAAGTTCCGTAACTTGTTCAATTTTCATCCGTTTCACTTGAAACTTGTTTCTAAATGTCCGTAAAATGTTTGCCTACATATTTAATCTGAAATCCTTAACCCGGATTTATAACTTTTATGAATTACGCAACCATTACCTGGTTTATGCGTATATTCATTTTGACCCGTTAAGGGATTTAAACACTTAAACTTAAATCTCGCTCCTTCTTTCCTTACTACCTATTTCCACACTAAGACTTCTATTTATCTTCCACCAAAACTTTATTTGTGGTGGATTTGTTATAGTAAAATCATATATTTCTGAATTCTACTCGTCGGTTTGACAATTTACGAAAAAGACCCGTTAAGATGCATTGAACCAAAAATGGTTTATGCCTTTCGCTTTTACATTACCGAAAGGGTCTACTCAATTATAAAACTCATTTTTAAACTACCCTTAAGCGGCGTTTTGGGCAGTATTAGCCCTTGCAACTACGGAGGACATTTAAAAGATTAGTTTGACCAAGTGGACCTTTTGACTATTTGTATCTAAAATCATTGTGTTTCTAAGAACATGATATTCTCAAATTTTAAATTATTAGATATACCTCACTTTAGGTAATCCAAAGTCCACTCATGACACGATTAACCCTCGTCGGACCTTAAGTCCTCAATGAGAGTTTGACCCATTACACATACCTGGCTCGGGTCATAGCATTGACCCGTTTTAATACCTTGCAATATTAATTGCTAATTAAAAGCAATGCAAGCCATACGCTATTCTCCCTGTGAGCACAAAACTCGACAAGCGACCATTAGTCATTATTGTCAAATGGTGATAACATCACCATTTGACCCGTTTGGCCTAAATAGCCATTTTATCATTATGAGATGGTATTTATTTGTCATCTCATCGTGTAGCCCTTTTCGGTTTACACCATATGATCATATTACTTAAAAGTCATTTCTTAATTCGTTTGACCCATCATGGCTTACGCCATATGGTGTCTTTTTCAAAACTATTATTTTTCCGTCAACTCATGACCAAATTACTATTTTACCCGTTTTACCCATTATGGATTACACTATAAGGTAACTTTTCAAAACTCCTTGTTTATTCGTCCTCACATGACCTAATTACCATTTTACCCCTTTTTACCATCAAATATGGTTTCTCACCGTTTTCACTTGTTTCGACCCGTATCATTCCGCGTCGGAACGTCATATTTCAAATACTAAATACCTTGTTCTTAACCAATACAAAAAGTAGGTATTCTACTTAAAGATGTAAGCTCTACTTCCCTTGCATCTAATTATGCTTTTTCGCATACCTGATTTGTTTGACCCGCTTCTTCCCACCTAGCTTGTCAAGCGTCAGACTATCATTTATTATTAGCAAGATGGTTAGATTAGTCATTATTTATCACGACTATCTCACCTTACAGATTTCATATCAAATTACCATTTGATCTTATTATAGGTCAGTTTGACATTTAGAAGTCAACTGCCTATCAACATATGCAAATGCACAAATAGGTTTAACGAACTCACTTAGGCATTTCATCAAATACCCGTAGACGTTATTTTTAGGCTACCATTTTTAACTAAATTTCCCAACTAAGTTCATGCTATTGCTAACATCAAATTAACGTAATTTCAATCATTGTATGCTAATTTATGAATATCATACAAGAACTTGGTATTTTTTTTCATCACTATGATACTACCCACTGCATCGTATATATGGAATTTACCCAAACATCAAACTTAGCCAAATACTTTAAAACACATGATGATTTCGAACATCATTTAACATGAACATAATATCTATTTTATCATATATCGTACTAAACCCATTCTATGGAAAGTATGACCACGTACTCGAATTCATAGATTATTCACATATCTACCTATTACTATTGTTATGATGATTCTATACACAAGTATATCATCAACTTCATCATATTATCAAAACCCACTTCATAATCTACTTGTTAATCACTTACAAGTAATCTTAAATTAATTATCTCATAATTTCATTTATGTCTAACGAAATTAAACATACATAAACACTCAATTGCATCTTTGGATCATATCCAACAATCTACTTGCAAGTATTCTACTTGTCTCAAGTTATGACTTTCACCAATCTAAGTTTTTAGACATACCTTATGATCCCCTAGCCTAGGTGATCAATAATTCATGTTCATGCAAGACTTTGAGGTCCAATCTTTCCCCTTTTCTCCTTCTCCTGATGATCGACATACACACACACACGCCCTATGTGTGTGTTACGTCTAAACTTTTGTTTTTAAAACACTAGTTTCCTTCTTGACAATTTTGGTCCCTCAGGTTTAGTTTTGTTTAGATAAGGCTACTACTTCTCACTGTTTTCATAACCTATATACATGCTACTAACTAGGTTAATTTGTTCTTAGTTATTTTGTTTGCGGGTTAACTTTTATCATTAACGGTACTTTACCCGCTCCTTAATATTAACGTGATTTAATTACCAAACCCCTTTTTAGGGTGTTACAATCTAGCTGTATCGATTGAAAAAATGCCTTAGAAAAATAATTTCTAAAAATTTGTCATAGTTTTTGAGAAAAAAATAAAGGCAGTTTAATTTAAAGTATCTAATAACTGTCCAAAGGCAATATTCAAAAGAATCCCCAAATTCGTATCTTCTTCTTTGGTGGCATTCCTGGTTTATACAAATTTTACACACATATTGTTTTTTGATTTCTCAATCTTAGTTGTATATGATTGAATTATTCTAAAAATCCACTGATATGAAAGTGAAATCACACCTCCCATATTATTCGTATTCTACAAATTCCCCAGCAGTTTGTTAATAATAGCTCTTACATTTATTGCTTAGATTGTTATCCCACTATCTTTTACAACTTGTAAGTTGACTACACATGCCAAGTATTATTCACCAAAAATATGAGCTATTTCATGACTCATATGAGTGTGACTAGTCAATTTTTACAACTTGTAACTAAAACGTCGTTATATAATCAAGTCTCTATATAAATAGGAGACAAAGAACGTGTATTATCTCTCTATATATGAAGATAAAAATAAAGCATATATATATATATATATATTCAAATCAAGAGGTCATGATTCATGAAAACCATTAATCTAGCTCGCTAAAACCGTTTCTAAATAATATTTCGATAACAAAGTATATTTTGAAATATATGTTATTTCGATAACAAATTATATTTCGACATATATTTTTTATATATACAGCAAAAGGTATAGCAGCTATCACTGATTAAATGTTGGACTTATGTTCTTAATATTATTATGAAAACAAATAATATATAAGGTCATATGTCAAATCAAAACTTTTTTAAAGTCCATGTACGTGCATGCAAGCGGTTTTCAGAAAACAATGGACGCATCGCAATTGCTCACCTTCTATGAAACAACCACACCACTTGCCAGTCGTATTTCTATTTCTATAATCAATTAAAGAACAAAACTTTAAGTATATATGTGTACACGTATATAAAATCGTATATAACTACGGGTGAGCGAACGTATGAAGGATTCTTAAAATACAAAGAATACGAAGCCACCAGACACAACACTTGTTATTAGGTGATGATAATTTCGTCCTCACTACAAATAATGAAGAAGAAAAAATATACATTAAAATGTACTTCGTCAAGAGTTGAAACTAAATCCGTCATATTAAGCAATATATGTCATTAATTACACAACTTAAATAAATAATCACACAACGTACATCTAATGATGGTTAATGTGAGAGGAAAAGAAAGAGATGACATAATGGTAAAACAATAAATAGTTTACATCTTTTTTTTTGCCCATGGCTTTATAGCCTAGTGACATTTTGATGGTAGGATAAGGCTTTGGGACCAATAGGTCCTGGGTTCGATTCCCACAAGGGGGGTTTTTCTCATATTTATTGGGTTTCCTCCTGAATTGGTGTATAGGCATTATGCCTAAGTGGAGATGGATATGATCGGGTGGTTCTGTTGGTGGCACGATGATACTCCAGTGATCCGTCAGTGATCCAAATTTGCCGTTCAAAAAAAAAAGTTTACATCTTTTTTTATTAATTATTTTCTCTTTCATTAATTGGACAAAAACGCTTAATCCTGCACATTTAAAAAATTATCCTACACATATTGAAATTTGTTATACATATATATCGTACATATATCAAACTTTATCTTATAGTTTATCCCACACATATCGAAAATTGTCTTTCATCATAAACTAGGTTGGCTTGAAAGAGTATATTTTAAAAATAAGTTATAAGTTTAATTAGTTAGCTAATTTAAGAGAATACAATAAATTAATTATAATTATAAATTCATGTATATATCTTTATAATAATATTAAATACACATATTAAATGAAACATTTTTTTATTGGTTTAATAATAATAGACAAGCTAACATCGCAAAAACTACATGTAAGTTGTAACATCCAAAATGTGTAATAAACGAATTGGACTTGAATTGGATCATGAATTAAAAACCCCAACTTGGACATAAACTTGCAAGGCCTAAGGGGCCTTATAGTAATTATGCACAAACACTCCCCTTGGGTACAACACCTTTCCTTGCGTGGGGTTGAAGGAAAATGATCATGATTTCAATTTTTCGCCTTCTCAAGCATCGGAGGTGTGTAAAGTTGTTTCTAGCCGGATTTTAAAAAGTTTTATGCCTAGGTTTGGTTTTAGCAAAAATAGGTATGAATCACGTAAAAGTTCACATATTATGTTTGTTTATGCTGAAAACAATTAAATATGAAGGTTCTGGTGGATTTCTAACATTAAAGTTTGGATCTTGTAACAAGCTCATATTTGGGAAGGCACCACTATTAGGGTTTCTGTGAAGAGAAGGTAAGATTTCCCATAACTTATTACATTGTACTTTTCACACGTATAGTTAAGTTATCGCATGGTAGTCTTCATGGCACATTCTGCATGATGATATCGCATAGACGTGTTATAGTTTTTTTAATGATATACACGGATAGTCTAAGGAAATGTTGTGTTAATGCGTAAACTCTGTCCACACGAAAACTAACTTTTCGCATGACATACTATTTGCACGATAATACTTGTGAAAAGTCTTAGTCTTCTCATAGCATATTTGAATCGAAAACCATGTTACCACACTTAGATATAAAGGTTATGATGTATGCGAAAAGTTAATCAAGTTTACATGTGAACTCTACACCAGATTGACTAAGTGTCCAAGGGTCAGATCCTTCAGAGTGTAAAAGCCATTTCATATGTGAGTTCCAAATGACTCTTTTCTTTACAATTGTATTTTTTTATGTCCATATTAATTGATTTTTTTATTGAGGTTAAATAAATTAACGTAAAAGGGTTAACGGTAAATGTTGACAAGTAATGTTAATTGCTAGAATTATTGATATCTAGTAAAAGGTTGATATGCACACAATTGCATGTATATGTTTATGCTTGTAATTTTTTATGTCCATATTACTTAAGGTTAAGTAAATTAACGTAAAAGGATTGACGATAAACTGTTGACAAGTAGCATCAATTGCTAGAAACATTGATATCTAGTATATGTTACTAGAAACGTATTAATAGATCATGTGTGTGCATTAACGTAGCTAATGAAGTCCTGTACCAGTACAAGGCTACTTACTTGACTACGTGACAAGCAGTTGATGGCTCAAAGTTGCTTCTTGATGTTCATATTGATGCCTGATGTTAACATGCATGATTGATTTTTTAGTATGGCTTAACCTAGATGTTATTGTTTTACTAAAAAATGATAACTTAATGTTTTTTCTTTACTAAAACTAGAACTCAGTAAGCGAATTGACTTTTTAAGTATGCATGTCAGGTTAAACAAAAACTGCTGATTAATAGGAGGTTACCTTGGCATGGATTGAAGGCTACCATATCCTGAAGTTTGGCATCCTATCGACGGTAGTTGATTAACTTATGTACTCTGATTTTTATGTTTAGACTAGGGATTCACAGTTAAGATATTTTATGGTTTTCCGATACTCTTGCTAGCTATTAGTTTAAGAACTATGTTTTGATACATGAAACCAATTATGAAATTTCCCGGGTTTGAATCCTTACATTACATAACTTACTGTAAATAAAATTTATATATGGTACGTAAAAAATAATTTTTATTTTGAGCAAATTACTCTAGCTCACTTTCTCAATAAATAGAAGCCTCCGTTTATATCTCATCATCGACAAATGTAAATTTTGTATATAGTGCTTCTGTGTTTAGATCTATTGTGAAAATATACTACTTTGACATTTCAACATATGCACATATATCATGTTTTTTTCTTTAAATTTACAATGTTAAGATTTTATTTCAGTTTATAAACGGATGTGCATGTAAAAAAATGATTTAACCCGTAAAACATATGTTGGAAATGCTCCTAATATATTAAAGCTAAATGCTATCATAATAGTGTTTTTTTAAAGCTAAATGCTATCATAATAGTGTTTTTTTTACAACATGGATCCATAGACCATAGTAGTAGTATATTATAGATAACATCGATATAATTAAATCACTTTGTCGTTATAGACATCAGTCTTTTAAAGTGGCGATTGAACTATGATTTGTTATTGAATTGAATATAATAATATATTTCTATATTACTTAAATGTCTATTTGTTTTGTTTAATTATGTTAATGTTTAGCATGCTGTATTATACATCGTAGGCATCAGCCATATGTTGCTTTCAATTAAAGTGACGTTTAAATTATGATTATTTATTTACTATAATAATGATGTATATCGTTTTTTTTGTTGAAATGTCTTTTTTTATTGTTTAATCATGTTTATGTCATGGTAGTAAGCCGTCAAGACGTGCTATAAATCTCCTAACTCTGATACGTTAGTACTTTTAATGACAAATTTCTTTTAATATTTCTTATGATTCAAGATCTCTCTTAAACCTAGGTCTTTTACCTTTGTTAATGAACCACCACCCATTAGTATTTCAACTTTCTTGTTGGTAGCTTCTTTATATAAATATAAATCAATATCCCGGTTAAAATATAAAAATATTAGTATTTAAATATTGTGTGGTTTAATCATGTGTTAATTACGCTAACAGTATTGGAAATGAAGTGATTCAATGTATATTGTTACATAAGCAAAAGTGATCCACTCACTCAAATCTTTATTGCATAACTGGGGCTCGAAATCGGCGCACTGGGGCTCGATGATCATTACTTTGAGATCGTTTTTATATAATAATCGTCGTACATATTCAAATCTAAAGGGGGTATTTTATGTACAAACACTGACGTATCTAGAAAATCTTCGTATCGGTAACGTTTTATAAAAAACGGTAACGAAATTGAAAAAACATAAAAAGGTCAAAGTTTTCTAAAATTCACACTACCGCTGGTAGCCAAGCGGTAGCGGAGGCTACCCTTTCCCCTAAGATAAGTCCGCCCCTGTGTACAAAATATGTTTATTTTTAAGATAAAACTAGTAATTAGACCCGCGCGCTTTGCGGCGCGGGTACATTGCAAACATCGAACAGATTAGTCCAAGCGTTATGCGATGCGTACATCATATGGAAATGCGTGTTTTGACATATTCGATTTAACTCAACAGCATCGCAGTTGGATCAAAATTTAAAGTAATCGAATTTATACTGTACAATCAAGTATTTATATGTAACCCGGTTTATACACGGGAAATGTACAAAAAAGCATAAAACGTGTATAAGGGGAAAACTAACACGTGTAACCAAACGACATATCCACGTTAAGAGTTGAAATTTTACACCTGGCGCGTTGCGACGGGGTTGAAATGTATATTAAAACTCGACTTTATACCATGAATGAGAACGTATTATATTTGGACCCCATTCGATTTAGAGCTAAATTTACGGCAATACAGACCAACTAAAAACGTACAAAAAAATAAGCACGAAAGCGTATTACATTTGACCTAGCTTCCTTCAAAAAAATGTTTACATCGAAACGTAAACCAACTTGAATTTATACGAACACATAAACAAACTTAGTGTTTTTAGGTAAAGAACCGAAAGAGATAAACTCGAGCGGGTCAAAATGATATTTTACAAAGTTCTTAAACACTACAATAATTTAGTTTTTCAACGGAAATTAGCGAAAGAAAAATTAGTTAAATATGTAAGGATTAGTTTGAATAGATAAAAATTGCAACTTTCAAAAGTTAAGGGGATCGTAAAATAAAGTAATAATGTAGAGGTTAAAACTGTAATTTTCATAAGTTGAGGGGTTGTATGATAAGTGGAAAAAGAAGGGACTATTTTTTGTAACTGTTATGAACTTTTGAAAGATTGATAAATAGATGAATAGTATAAGGGTTAAAAATGCTATTGTCAAAAGTTAAAAAGATTTTATTAAAGTAAAGGACTAAAAATACATTTTGTAAAACTTCTGAGGGTTGTAGGTGGAAATTTTCACCGACTTTTGCTCTTAAGATAGTATGAAATATATAGACTTTCAGCAAGAATTTTCAGAAATGTGTTAAGTTTATTGATTCAAAAGACATCAAATAATATATAAAAATGGCCACACATATTAAATCAACTAAGTATTTGATCATACGGAGTGGGCATGAGAGAACGGCGTGCAAGCCTCTTCACACCATGCACACTAGCTGGGGTGCACGGCTTGGGGCTAGAGGCGGTGGATTTCAACGGTTATTATTTTGAAAAAAAACTCATTCTATAAAAAATAACCTCTTCCATTTTTACCTTACAAAAACTCTCATTTCTCAAAAACTCTCAACTTTCATCTAATTTTCTCTTCAAATTTTTTAATAAAATGGAAACGATACCATGAACCAAAGAAGAGAACATTACATTCTGTGAATCTTGGGTTGCAGCGCTTACCAACTATGGGCCTTGTGATCCCTCGGGTCCATTATGAGAACGTATTTTCCAATAATTTGGTATTCATAGGAGTGACACCACCCAAACTGTGGATACACTTTCTTCACGTTTCATAACTATTCGTTTGAACAATTCATGATTCAAGACGCTTTTCAACGTTGTGGAAAAGCCGGTGGTGACCTTACGGAAGACAACATCATACAAGTGACCCTTGTTAACTACAGGCATATATACTGCCATGACTTCAAACACGTTTCGGCGTAGCAAAACATACGATTTTTTGTTTAATTTAATTATGTACTGTTTAATTATGTTTAGGTTTTTTTTTAATTATGCAATGTTTAACTTTTAAGCTAAATTATTATGTAATTTCTAATATCTATTTTGTTATTTTATTACTATTAATTTTTTTTAATTTAATAGATTTCATATAATTTTGAAATATAAAATAATAATAATAAGTGTGTGTCACATGTCGCACAACGTCACTTTGTCACGCTTGTCCCACTCTGCCCTTTTTTACCTCACACCACTTTTCTGAAAGTTGCGGACGTAATCGTCGCGTGGCTTCACGCTCTCTTTTTAGACTATGAGGTGTGGTGGGGGCTTGGGTTGACATGTGACGGAGGTGAGCTCCATCAGGCCACCCGAAAAAAGATGGGGTGTGGAGGGCGTGGCTAGGCAGCGTGGGGGGTGAGAAGTGTATTTTTTTATGTTGTAATGATATAATTTAAAACACATTAAATAACTAAAAAATACATGTTGCTAAAAAAATATTACATTTTACATTACTAAAAAATTTAAATCACATTACAAAAAAGATTAATCATCTTCGCTTTCATTCTCGATGTAGTCGAATCTAGGAAGCGTCGAAACATGCTCTACCAAATCAGCTCGAAGATTTGAACTTATTTGTCTTGACTGGATTAGATTTTTGTTTAGGCTCTCTCCTCGTTACTAATATCTTCGTTATTTGGTTCGGTCTCGTCGGGATAATATTCAACCACCGCACGTCCTTCATCCTCTAAAATCATGTTATGTAGAATGCTGCACACGTACATCACATTTCTTATTTGATCTTTTTCATATAATCGACAAGGCATGCTTAATATGCCCCACTTTTTTGTAACACACCAAACTCTCGCTCGACGTCTTTGCCCCCCCCCCCCTCCATCTGGACCTTGTTAAGCTTTATTCTTTTTGGATCTAGGGTTCCATCTCGTGAAAGTGATTTCACAAAAACAACCCATTTAGGGTAAATTCCATCAACAATATAGTACACGTACTTGTATTCAACCTCATTACAAAAATGTTCCTTTAGGTCCAACACCGTTTATTAGATCACTAAATAGAGGCGAGTGATGAATAATGTTTATATCATTGTGTGAACCGGGCAAACCAAAGAATGCATGCCATATCCAAAGATCTTGTGATGCAACGGCTTCAAGCATCATAGCCTGCGCTCCATGATATCCGCTTGTGTGGGAGCCTTGCCACGCTGTGGGACAAAGTTCCCACTCCCATTTCATACAATCTAAACTCCCTAACATCCCGGGGAGGCCATGAAATTCAACGTGATGTTCCAAAATTTGTTGCATATCACTAAACGTTGGTTTTCTCAAGTATTTTTTTCTTGTATAGTTCAATGATACACGTACAAAAATTGTGAAGAATTTCCCTAGCTACACGGGCCGATATTTTTAACTAGTCGTCCATTATGTCGGAACTACACTCGTAAGCCAATTGTCTTAGGGCGGCCGTAACCTTTTGCAACGTGGTAAATCCTAAATTACCACATGCATCCGGTCTTTGGCTGAAAAAAGTATAGTTATCGTCTAAGTCCTTCGATATTCTAAAAAATAAATTTTTACTCGTACGGAAAAGACGCCTAAACATTTTTTCATCATACGTTGGTTCAGGTGACAGATAATCGCTTACTAGCAAATCGTTTGCCGTTTCGTATTCATGAACAACATACTTCCTCCGTTTGGGTGGGCGTTGGGAAGTCTCTTCTTCTGAATCTTCAACGACAGCTTGCAGAATCGTCGCCACTGTTGTTAATAATAATTTTGCGCCGCCGTCCGATGAGGACGACGAATCGTAACTCTCAGGCGTAGACAAAGACGATTGGCTTGAGCTTGAAGAAACCATTGCATGTATTTTATTGGTGGTGGAAATAAAATTTCAAAGTTTGGATAAAAACTAATTAGTATTGTGGGTTTATATTAGGAATAATTTGTTTTAACAAATAGCCGTTGGCCAAACGGCTATATGTGGCAAGCCAATCATGGCTAGCCACATCATCCCTCAAGACCGCCCCACGCCAGGTCAATATCCCACGCCAGCGGGGCAATACCGCTGACTACGCAGGCTCGGTATAACTGCAACAACGTTGCTTGACTAGCCATACCCAAACCACCAGCCCACCCCGCAGTCTTAAGCCCCTCTGTTTAGTATAGTCTTGGTTGAAGCTTAAAATAGTGAAATAAATATAATGATTAAGATTCTCCTATCTTATGTAAATCTCTTTAAACCAATCATGAGATAGAATCAAGGGTGGCTCGTGACCATGCCTACCAATTAAATATTGTTTAGTCCCATACAATATGCAGGCTGCGGTTCAATCTTTTTACAGACAAAATGAAATGAAATTTTATATTTCATTTTTTTATATTTAAGTTAATTATATAATTTGTATCAAGGTTTGGCTTTGAGGTGTTGTCCCACATGCTTTATTGGTGTTGTCCCACATGCTTTGAGGTTATGTCGTATTCTTGCATTTATTGGTTGTGCCTTATCTTGGGTATAAAAACTTTTTTTTCTATCTTTACATTTTTTAGGAGACACCACCACAACCATTGTTGGTCTCCGCCATTACCATGACCTTTGGTCTCCGTCGCCGGATGACGTCGTTGTCGGGGTTACGGCAAAGCCCGGTGAAGCCGTGTGGTGTCTGTCGTGAGTCCGGTGATTGTTGAGGATGCGATTGGTTAACATGGTTTGGCTTTGTGGTGTTGGACTTTATGCTTTGTTGGTTGTTTTTGCATGTTGTGTTTGTACTATCGCATTTATTGGTTATACTTAATTTTCTACGTTTTGGGAGTCACAACCATAGGCACCATTGATGCTTTTTGTTTCTACGACTATGGTGAACAACCGGTGACCGGAGGCGTTAAAAATCGATTAAGATGACTTAATGTTCATCAGAGATGTTTTTTTATGGTTTCTGTTTTTGTGATTCGGTGAAAAATAGTGATACCCTTTTCTATGGCTTTGAGAATCTTGATTCTCAAGTGGCTATGATGATTTTCTGAGCCATGGCTGTGGGTATTCAAGTATGTTAAAACGAGGTGTGCATGCTAGTTATTTGATGAAATGATCTGATGGTTAACGGGTGTTTGTTAACCTATGTGTGCTTTATGTTGTTGTATTTCATGCTTAGCGAGTGTATTGTGAGGCGATGATGATGTATTTTTGGTGTGGCAACTATGATGCTTGAAAGCAAGCAACCAGAAGTGCAGCCATGAAAATACGGGTTGAGCCTGAAATGTATAGACTGAGACGATTGTGGTGGGGGAGGTGGTTAAATTCGATTATGGTGTTGTCGTTGGTGTTAATATATGTGGTGGTGTTAGTATCCATGTACTTACCAATTCAGTAAAGTTATATAGTTTTAAGTCCTTGTCGCAACGCGGCGGATGACTTTTCTAGTTACACATATAATTGGTATAGTTTACTAAAAGTAATACTTTTAAGTACTAAAGTTTCTTTTACATGTTAAGGTCCTATGGTTTCATGTTGTATCTCGTTGGGGCGTATTTTATGGTATACACTCCCCAAATACGCTAAGAGAGGCGTATTTTACAACTCTGGATGTGTTTTACGCCATCCTCGCTTGAATTTTCCTCTTTTGCTTTCCATTCTATCCCCGCATGTCCCCGACTCATTCCATACTGCTATACCCATTCAAAACGCCTTCAAAATCACCTGGAGCCTACACAAATAAACCTGAAAAGTTAACTTGTTTTCACATGTAGTTTATGATAGATAACGTGAATTAATCATGCAAAACGTTAAACTTTGGAAACGTACATCAATTGCTATCAAATTATATATATATATATATACACACACACACATAGAAACAGGATCAGGAGAAAATGATTAGAAGTTTGAAAATGGTGAGAACGGATCCTGGTTGAACACGTGGCAGGGAGCGCTAAATGATATACGGGGTACGATTGTCATTGTTCAAGTCAGCGTAATAGTTGGTGTTTTAATTCATTTTCAAACAAAAGTCCATAAGATATCGCGTATTATTCTTTATTCTTGTTTCATTGGCGTTATATTTTCAAATTTATATGGCGTTTTATTTTCGAATTTATTTTCAAAGCATTATTTTTAAAAATGTCGTTATGTCTTTCAACCAAAAATCAATATTCGGCGTTTTTTATTATTTAGAACTTACCAATGGCGTTTTACACCTTCTTTTCGCGTTGTCTGATTAGTTGTTAATTGTAAACATCAGTTCTTGCTCTTTGTTAATTCTTCAAGTTATGGCATTTCATTAACATGTTTTAGGAAAACAATAAATCAATTATTGTTATTGTTTATTATTCAACTAATGGCTTTATCATTATGGCGTTTTATTAGTTCCTGCTATTTGTTGATTATTTGAATTATGGCGTTTTCATTTAAATGTTTTAGGGTTATAGTATCTGTTATTCTTATTGTTTATCATTCAACCAGTGGTTTGTTTATTATGGCGTTTTAATAAGAAACAAGTAGATGCAATAGTCTAAACCAAACACATTAGTCAACATGAAAATTACAAAAAAAAGCAATTCATGGCGTTTAAGTTATTCTACATAGTCTCCCATCCTTTGTTCTATTATCTTGAATCCTGTTTGATACAATTCCTTAATTCTTGGTGCCCCTAATTGCAATAATTTATTTAAAGATTTGACCACCTTTTTCTGTTTTCATTTTACTATGCAGCAGGAGTTTTGCAACGTATTTAATTCTGAGGTCATTTAGCTGTCTTTGTTGTAGGTCATTTGATGCACTTTCATTTGCCAAAGCACATCCCCAACCAGCCAACTGCCCCATATACATTTTCATATGCCTAATTGCAAAAATCCCATAGTCGATCAAATTCCTCCAATCCATCTTTTGTCTGATAATAGGCTCCGTCATCATGATGTTAGCCTTCGGGTGTTTTTGAATACGCAAATAGTTTGCAAAAGCATCTTGCTGTAGTTTCACATTTTTTGTATATATTATTATGGATTTTTGTCAACATAGTTTCTATATACAAAGTTTTTAAGATACTTACCAACTTTTCCACCCATCCACCATACTTGTCCCGATGCTGAGTTTATCCTCTTTAGCGCATAACATAGAAATGTGATGTGTTTTATATTGAAGCTGACAACATAGAAATGTCTTTCGCATAATATTGACACGAAGACCAGCTCATATTCGTGTATCTTTCTATCTTTCCGGTCTTCTTTGAAACGGGTGTGTTTCATAACCAAATCCATGTTGTTGTTAAATTCTTTGTATTGATAACTGTCTGTTTTTTTATACGCATGCGTATTCTGTAATTTTGATGAACGACATTTTTAACAACAAAACAAAGTCATAATATAATTGCATTAATTAAATATAGAAAAAGAGTTACCGGAATGTAATATATTAAAACCTGAATGGAATGGCTGACTGGTAACCTGACGTTAATCCATTTCGTTGGCATAGCTTGAACAAAACTGAATGAACTGACCGACTTTTTACGAGTGATGGCAAAGAAGGACCAACTTTGAGTAAACATATAAGATTCCAACTTGGACTTTAATAAATATGGAAGTGTTAGTCAACTAATTTTTTTGAACGTCACTTTCATTAAAACAGTCCCGCTGACAAGAAGCTAGACAAGGGCCAGAAAAACAACAGTGAAAACACTAAACATGAAAATCTATCCATCTATGCTAGCTCAGGTCTCTCACTTTGGCTCGATTTCAATTCCACCAAGTAGCTATAGGCTTTAATGTCTCCGCAAATGCCGTTAATCTTCACCGTCACATTATTATACACCGTGTCGTTGCGGGCTTTTGACGTGTGCGTATATATACATATTTTTACAATGAATTTTACACACAAACTCGGTTTTAATATTTATAAAAATGATGTATACCTTAACATTAAAAACACACATAAAAAGACAAATGTACCTTATCATATATGTAGTAAAGTATAGGTAAGAACCAGATGTCAATCCATGGACGCGGACGGATGCTTGAGTAAAGTATAGATAGGTGAATGAAGTTTTAACTTAATTAAAAGACTCCAAATACAAAAATATATATTATCTTGTGTAACATCTTCAAAAATTTTATTTACAAAAAATTAAAATAATGTATATAGAAACTAATATTATTAAACGGGTAGATCACGGATAAGTTGACTGTTAGAAATATGAGGGATTTAGACAAATATAGGAACCGTTTAAAAATTATAATAATAAAAATACATTATATTTGACCTTACTCCGTTTTTAATGAAACTTAGGTCAAAATATAGATAAAAATATGCCCGTTCTAATGGCATATTCATTGTTTTATAAAACGTCATATTTTATAAGTTATAAACGATAAATAAGTTCAACTGCTTAATTAATTAGAGTATATATAATATAAAAAAATCAAAATATGAGAATTGAAATGTGTGTGTACACGTGGACTTAGAAACGTATCCTCCAAGTTAAGATTTCAGTATAAATAAGAAACATCACTTTTCCTTTTTCCCTGCTTCCCTCTCTCTCGTTCTCCCCCTCTTTCCTTTTCTTTTCTTTAGTATTTCATCAATATATTGCAAAACCCTGCCCATTTTAAGTATTTTAACTCCTAATTATTGAGTCAATACTCTGTTTGATTGATCTTGAATCCAATAACTGATGTCAAAGCGTTGCCTGATAAAGGCTATGTTTTGTAAACTAAGTTGGGGTTCTGTCTCGGGATGTATTGATAAAGTTGAATTGGGTTATTATACTTAACATAAGTGCATTATATATGTTATTAAGAGCTCAAGAGCTATGCCCAAGATTATACCAGGAGGCCTGTAGTTAGACTCTAAATTTACCAGGCGAGTACATTCTCTTTTTGTAATTACTTTACAAAACCTCAAATGTTTTTCAGTTATACTTACAGGGATTAAGTCTGTGTAATCTATAATTGTTGCCAATAGTTGGGGTTTTGTACATTACTAGTCCACAGTCACCAAGGGTGTGACAGGAACCGTTACTTGTTGGGAGACAGGTCCCACAGTAATATGACCATGAGCACAGGGGAGTGTCACCAGTCGCCTACTGTGTTGAATAATTGATAGAAAACTTACACTGTAATCGCCACTAATACTGTAAAGTATAAAAATGTGTTATTTCCTAAACTCGAATGAACTCGCCAGTATTTCTTGCTGATAAAATGTTTTCAAAACGCGTTTCAGGTAACCTGTTGTGAAATGATACAAGCCAGCTATGGATCACTGAAGGCTTAAATAAAGTGGCAAAAATTACCTGAATAAAAGAAGAAAATTTATATTTTATTAATTGGGGTTTATCCCTATAAAAACAATTAAGTGAAATATGGGTTTCAACCCATTTGTTTATTAATAAAAGTTTGGTGTTTTACAACTCTGAAATTATTTCCTAACTACGATCCTGATGAATAATTTTATTTTTCCGCTGCGTATTTAATAAACACCGGTACCACTTGACTGGTTCACGACTCCCGCTCCCAGGGTGGGGTCAGGGGCCGTGACAGAATGTGGTATCAGAGCCACTGGTTTAAGCCATTTAGGTGTTCTTTTAATACCTAAAACTTAAACATTATGTTAGGAAATTAATAATTTATGTGTTATTCTGTGTAGATAAATTTTAATATTTATACTATATGTGTTTTAAGTTCACAGTATGAGTAACCAATATCTAAATCTTACAATTATGTTATGGTTAACATTATATATAAAAGTGATCTATTAATAGTGTTATGTCTTGTTAAGATTAAGTTTCATGATATATATACATTAAGAAATATTTCATAAAATAATATAATAACCTAAATCCATTAATATCTTTATATTAATATCATAACATAAAATTTAATATAAGTTTCATAACATTATATTAATGTTATGATATTAGTATTAACTAGAAAATTATCCCGCGCTTTGCGGCGTGAATTCAGTTGATAATGTTTCGTTTCTCTATAATAATGATACTCGCAATAGCAATAGAAAAAAAACCAATGCTACAACACTTTTGAATTGAAAGAAGGCAAAAGAAAATATAAAAGTAAAAAAGTTAATGTAAAAATACAACTTATATCGAGGATATTTTGAGTATCTTACGAACGTGTCAACTCGTTCACATTCACAACACAAAAGATCTTTAAATATAAGTAGCATTTAATTAAAATAATAATTTGAAAAAAAAACATTCAGTGTTACGTACGAATTTGTACCTAAAACAATTTTAGTGTATATGAGATATCTTTTATAAATTTTTTGGTTTGATAATTTATAAAACTTTTGGTTTTGTAGTTTATAAACTTAAGAAAGAAGCACAACTGCATAAATATATTTATTTATTAAAAATATTAATTATTTATACTTTAGAATTAACATATGGTGGAATAAATTTGGACGTACACTAATAAGTCCAACTAAAACTTGTGTAAACTAAAAAGTAAAAAAAAACAGAGATCACTTCTAAGATAAAAATTTGAAACAAATTAATATTTTATTTTTAAAAATTGTAGATAAACGGTTACATTTGGCAAACATTTGTGTGAAATTTGTTGTGTTAAAAATTTTTCTTCAACACATTGGTATATAAAAAAAATTATTATTCTAAATAAAGTATTTTCTTTAATAACTTATGCAAGTGTTGAACCGATACCCTGACAGTTCAACTGATAACGATTAAATACCTGCCGCATAACACAATGAATTCCACTAATTAAATTTAAGATATTAAAAGAACTATATATACTATTATAATAATTGTTCATTGGTTTTCATTATTAATATATGATAATATTTTAAATTCATTACAATTCTATTTTTCGAAATTATATATGTTTATACATGTATATAATGTAACCTAAAATTTATTTTATATAGGATACATATTAAATTTATACATTTACACCTATAACATAATTAAAAAAATGTATGTTTAAAAGATTATTATATATATTATATATAAATAATCATGTTTTTATTCTCTATCATCTAAAATATTATACTTAATAAAAGTAATAATTTTTATTTTATTTTATAATGTATATAAAAGAAAAGAAAAGATAGGCCTGATAGTTTGTGCAATCGGTATATATAGAAAAGAGATTAGATAAGTAAAATTTTAAAAAGTAAAAGATATTCCAAAACATCTTTTCTTACCCGACTTAAATCAGTAATTTAGTATTTGTTTATTTATTTTACCTGGCACGTTAAATTTTTCTAAACGTTCTAGTTATTGTTTCATTTTCAAAGCTAAAATCAAAATGGATGCCCCACATAAAAATAATTGACTCAAATTTGTATTTGTCCTTTATATAGCTTTAGTTAAAAAAAATTCAAATTACAATTTTAATATTATAATATCTCTAAACCAAATTACTATTGTTTGAGATATAAATATAATCTAAATACATGTATATTACTTCATTACCTAATATATTTAGAATGAATTTTTGAAACGTCAAACTTTGTATTACCTACTCTAATACTTCTTTGAATAAATAATATAATGTAAACTAAAAGTTAAACCAATACGGTTCAACCGACTATTTAAAGACGAAATTGTTCTCATTAGTCCAGAAAGTTTATATTTTGATAAATTTATTTCCTTAAAATTTTGTCCCAAAATATTATAACAGAAAGTTTATTCAAATATGCTATTACTATTTTCATTATTATATATAAAAAAAAGATAAAGTTATAGAAAAAAACTTGATAATTGGTACCATCAGTTATATAGTAGGATTTTTTTATAAATTAAAGATATTACAACATAATGTTGTATCATATATATCTATATTACGTAAGTTATGATATTAACAAGAGATCTGAAAATTTATGTTTCTAAATGATAAATATACACATATATGCGTATACATAATAGAATTTATTGATGGTATACACAATATAATAATCAAATAATCTTTTGTCGATAAACATAAGAAAAAAAATACCACTAGTGATTCATATATTAAGTCATTATAAAGATGAACCATAAAACGTGTTATGTTATATATTTGAATAAAAAATTCATTGCAAAGGAATCTAATGTTGTATAAGCATAAATAGAGTTAGCTATAAGCATACTCATCACAACGAACCTAGCCATAGTGTCAATGGAGATAATAATATTTTATCAGAAGTCCATTTTCCAAACAAAAGAAAGTCACAACCATAACAATAACAATATCTATGCTTAAACAAAGAGAGTTAGGATATTGCTATTTACTGATAACACAGGATACTATTTAGACTTAAACCTAAGAAAAATGCCTTAGTATAAAGGTTCGAGATAAGCTAATTACTTGCATAGATAAAGTATGATGGGTATTGGTATGTCGTGGTGATGATAACTAGAACAGGTGCAAGTATGATAAATAAGCGATAACACCTAGCCACTGTTATTTCTTGTTTATTAGTACAACTCGATTCTAGAATATGATCTGTCATGAGAATACTAATTTCCTTGTTTCTTGATACAAGCCATAATATATGATGCACTTTTAAAATTATGATTTGAGATAAGTCTATTTATGGGAAATATCATGATAATTACCTCTCCGGTAAAACTAGTCATGGTGCGGTAGACTCTCCAGCTTGTCCGGGTGAGATGGGGTTACCTCTCCGACAAGATTGGGTATGTTGCGGTAGACTCTCTAGCTTGTCTGGGTGAGATGGGGTTACCTCTCCGGCAAGATCGGGTAAGATGGGGTATATGTTTTGTTAATGGAATTCCCTAAATAGTACCATGACCTGATGTCTGACATGTTTATGGAAATATGAGTCTGTTGAATACATTGACCTTGTGAATGGTGTGTATATTATAGTATGTGAAATATATGAGTATATAGATATGTATATCTATAAGGAAATCCAAAGACCCTAATGATTGACAATTAGGGATAAATCACGAACATGTGTCAATAATAATTTTAGATTTATCAGGAATCTCTCGTAGACGTCTATTATTCCGATATCAAACACTATTTCGTTTGATCATCTGTCTCGTAACTCGTGTGAAAAAAAGAACAACGGGAACCCTCTAAGTTGGGACGACCTCGAAAGTATAAGAATTGCCCTTGCGATTTTCAATGCCTTAGGAAATCTGTAACTAAGGGTCGAGCTAAGACGTAAAACATCTAAAAACTTTAAGAGTGATTTCACCTTCATTACAAGATAAGGATCTCAAAGCATAGAGAATAGTTCTAGTCAAAATAAAGTAAAATTCAAAGGAAGGGCCAGAATGTACTTAGAAACTAGGTCAGTGATGAGCTAAAAGTGTCCCTCTATGTTTCAGTGAATCTCGAGGACAAGATTTAAAACAAGGTGGGGAGGATGTAACATCTCCAAAAAATTTTATTTACAAAAATTTAAATAATGTATATAGAAACTAATATTATTAAACGGGTAGATCACGGGTAAGTTGACTGTTAGAAATATGAGGTATTTAGACAAATATAGGAACCGTTTAAAAATTATAATAATAAAAATACATTATATGACCTTACTCCATTTTTAATGAAACTTAGGTCAAAATGTAGATAAAAATATGCCCGTTCTAATGGCATATTCATTGTTTTATAAAACGTCATATTTTATAAGTTATAAACGATAAATAAGTTCAACTGCTTAATTAATTAGAATATATATAATATAAAAAAATCAAAATATGAGAATTGAAATGTGTGTGTACACGTGGACTTAGAAACGTATCCTCCAAGTTAAGATTTCAGTATAAATAAGAAACATCACTTTTCCTTTTTCCCTGCTTCCCTCTCTTCGTTCTCCCCCTCTTTCATTTTCTTTTCTTTAGTATTTCATCAATATATTGCAAAGCCCTGCCCATTTTAAGTATTTTAACTCTTGATTATTGAGTCAATACTCTGTTTGATTGATCTTGAATCCAACAACTGATGTCAAAGCGCTGCCTGATAAAGGCTATGTTTTGTAAACTAAGTTGGGGTTCTGTCTCGGGATGTATTATAAAGTTGAATTGGGTTATTATACTTAACATAAGTGCATTATATATGTTATTAAGAGCTCAAGAGCTATGCCCAAGATTATACCAGGAGGCCTGTAGTTAGACCCTAAAATTTACCAGGCGAGTACATTCTCTTTTTGTAATTACTTTACAAAACCTCAAATGTTTTTCAGTTATACTTACAGGGATTAAGTCTGTGTAATCTATAATTGTTGCCAGTAGTTGGGGTTTTGTACATTACTAGTCCACAGTCACCAAGGTGTGACAGGAACCGTTACTTGTTGGGAGACAGGTCCCACAGTAATATGACCATGAGCACAGGGGAGTGTCCCAAGTCGCCTACTGTGTTGAATAATTGATAGAAAACTTACACTGTAATCGCCACTAATACTGTAAAGTATAAAAATGTGTTATTTCCTAAACTGGAATGAACTCGCCAGTATTTCTTGCTGATAAAATATTTTCAAAACGCGTTTCAGGTAACCTGTTGTGAAATGATACAAGCCAGCTATGGAGCACTGAAGGCTTAAATAAAGTGGCTAAAATTACCTGAATAAAAGAAGAAAATTTATATTTTATCAATTGGGGTTTATCCCTATAAAAACAATTAAGTGAAATACGGGTTTCAACCCATTTGTTTATTAATAAAAGTTTGGTGTTTTACAACTCTGAAATTATTTCCTAACTACGATCCTGATAAATAATTTTATTTTTCCGCTGCATATTTAATAAACACCGGTACCACTTGACTGGTTCACGGCTCCCGCTCCCAGGGTGGGGTCAGGGGCCGTGACATCTTGTTTTACAAACAACCAAAGCATGTTAACTAAGTCAAAAATGCCACAAAGGCACTTGATCAATCTTCCAATTATATAGACAATTAGTATCCCTTTCGGGAATCCTAACATGACAATCCTTCGGAAAGCTAACGCGATAAACACACTTTAGCCACCTAAAATTGTTCATTAGGGTGCTATTGATATATTTTCATGTAAATCTTTGAAAGATAAGTTAGTCATTCGTTAAGAGTTTTCTAACCCCACTTCATCAAGGAAAGTAATACCGAGAACACAATACAACCACCAAGACAAGCATAAAGTAGATCATATCACAAACTGTTCCATTTTACAAACCTTAAACACAAATCTAGCAAGTAGTAATTTCAACCAAAACCACTAAACAAAGATAATAAACCGTGTCAAGAACTTGTAACAACACCATCTAACCCGTTAGGGTCCTTACGTGCAAGAAAGTAATCTTGATTAACATTTGATTTACCTTTTATTAAACCAATAACCATTTCTAGTTTCATGATGTAAACATATTAACAAGTTATAAGCTTACTAATAAGTGCTTAATCAAGGGTTTTTCAACATATCTCAACTAAACATTCATTAATCATCTAAGATAACTAAATACAATCAAGAATCCAACATCAATGAAACATGATTGCCATATGATCATACATATTTAAACATGAAAAGTACCAAAGTTTCATATAAACAAAATTAACATACTAATGTTTGTTTATAAGACAAGTAAACTAGTGTTTTTGTCCTAAGGCTACAATCATACATAATACATCAAATCAATGCTTGAAATGTAACCAAAATCATGGAAAGAACAAGGATTCAAACCATAAGCAAGCAAGGATTAGACGGATTGGATGATATATAGCTTCTTTGCAACTAGGAGGCTTGAATCCGACCCAAGCAGGTTGTTTCTGGAGCCCCAAAATTGACCAGAAGGTAGCAAAATTATCCAATAATTGTTTAGAATGCGTCTGCTCTGTTTTATATAACTTTTCAATAGTGCACGACCGTGCGGTTAAAGTGCACGCCGTGCACCGTACAAGTCTAATCATGACGTCTGTTGCAAGGTATGGGCAAGTGGCTGATTTGGCGACAAAGTGCACGCACGGCTGTGCACATGAGGTACACGGGGTTAGACTTTATTTTCCACCCCGGGTGGACTTGGCTTTTAACGTTGCCCTTTGGGCTTGGGATATCCGTTGGGTGTGGGGCAGAGGCTGGGGTGATGTGGCTGACAATGGTTGGTTAGACTTTATAAACATAATGATTATAATTTTTTGAAAATCAATTCACATGGCTAGCCATGTCTACCTAGCCACACACCATTTTTTTTAATTTGACCAGTTAAGCTCACCTATGTCACATGTCAAGCAATGCCCTTAACCCACGCCTCCGACTCTTAGCGGTCTTAGTTTATACCTCTTTAAGTAGTTATTTTTTAAAGCAGTTATTATAACGGTCCAATTAAGTAGTTATATGAAAATCCGGTATCGTGTTTAAAGTTAGTTGTGATTTCGACATGAGTCCAATAGGCAATAAACGATCAAATTTTATTCGGTTACGTATCCACGTGCACTAGGCCGCCTCTCTTGTTTATTTTGAACCTGGGACCATGCCGACTTCATGTTTATTTATTTATTTAATTATTATTATTATTATTATTATTATTATTAAAACTTTTTTAAATTTTAGATACGTTGTTCATATAATTTTTTAATTTTCATTTTTTATGGAATTCGTGTAAAACATTTGTTTCAGGTGAAAACAATGTTTTTTTTACAAAATATAATAGACCATGAATAATTTGTCATTCGTAAATTTCAAATGGTTTAAACCCCGAACTAAATTATGTTAAAAATTTCAAATTTTAAACTGTTTTCTCCTCCCAATTTATTGTATTAAAGAAAAAAAAACTCATTTAGAATGTTATAATTAAAGTTATTTTGTTTTAGTCAGTTTGATCAAATTAATATAATTGGATAATTGCATCACTCTATAGATACAAAATACAATGTGGATGTTGTTAATAAACAATAACAAATAATGAATACATTACTTTCCATGGTCACACAAATAATGAATTACATTAAATTCCATGGTCACACACGAATCTAACACAAACAAACATCATGAATAAAACAAACATCCTAAAATATCAAACCTACTGTTACTCTATACAATATTTATTAATCTTTATAAGCTTTTCAACCAGATTTGTTTTTTCATTGTTGAACAATAAAAGTTCAACTTAAATATGGACAAAATTGCAATACTACATTGTCATCTGTTGACTTAATTCAAACGAAAAAATATGTTTTTCATAGGGGTTACTTGGTTCGTAGAATTTTTACCACGGATTGGAATGTTTATACGAATTGGAATTTGGAGAAATTGGAATTAATTCGAATGGTATTTTATATTGTGTTTGGCTTGTAAAATTCTGAAAGGAATTTAAATGAAAAATAAAGAAATTTAGAAAACTATCCTTTGATTTGGGCAAATATGTAGTTTCATTTTTGAATTGGATAAATATGTAATTAGGATTTTAAATAGGAGGATATATATAATAATCGCAGTTAGAATGCAATAAAGGGTCAAGTAGATTTTCAAATGGGCTGGCATTTGAGCACTTGTAGCCTTGTGGGGAGTAGGATGTAGATGTAATTGTTGGGGTCATTGTACCCCAGGCCTCATAAGTCCAAGCCCAACAAAAAAGCCCAAATGAAGATTAATACTAAATCAAGAGGTTCGTTTTTCTTTTATTTATTTTACGTGTGGGTGCATCATTGATGTGTTTAATATCTTTTTAACATAATATACATGCATATGGTGTTCTTGAAGCTCAATGCAAACAATTGTTTATGTGGACTCATGAAATATTTGTATGTGTTAATAAAATCTCGGTTTTGATATCTTTGTCAAGTCGGATTAACCGTGGGTCGTTGAAACCGACCGAGTGGTCAAATAAAGAGGAAGGGTGGGGGGAGTTAATGATTTGGGTGAGGATGAGGATGTTAAGTTAATTGTTAAGCTAGTTCCCCGCTAGTTTCTTTGATATTAATAATATCATTGTTGTCGTTAAAAAAAAGGTTATATGGGTAACGGGCTTAAATAGACTTTTTGCAATTATATTTTTATTTGGGATACTTTAGTATTGTTGGATTTAATCTTCAAATTTGGTTTAGTTAAATGTATATGGATTGGGCTACAAGTAAGGTGAAGTTTTGAAATTGGAGTGGGCTACAATCATATGAATTAAGTCTCAAAAGTTAAATTAGATTGGTTTTATTTCTTTTTAGTAATTATCTTGAGTGTTTGTTTTCCAATTGAAATAGAAGAGATTTTCCTTTTCACCAAGTTTTCTTAGGTTAAAAACAAGTCTGTAACAATTTTATTGTTGCTCAGCTTGCATCGAGAATCAGCACGTGTTCGTCCCGTTCGCTTTCGATACCTTTGGCGCTCTCGCCCCTGACGCGGTGCGGTTCCTCAAGCGAGTTCAGCAGGTGGTATATGGTAACACCGCGCCTGTTAGGAGGCAGAATTTTGTGTTTAGCAGGGTAGGATTTGCTATTCAGAAGGGGGTAGCGGCGCAACTTGTTGCCCGTCTACCTGCCGTTCGTCTGTAATCATCTATGTTTTATGGTTTCTATGATAAATCTATTCATTATTGAATTAAAAAAAACAAGTCTGTAACAATTTTATTGGGATTTTCGTTTTGCATTGAGTCAATGTATAAAAAAGAGTCGTAAACGTGAGCTACGTTTCACAAAATCCTGGTGTTCGTTTGTTGTTTTTGATCCGATTGTTCCAACAAGGATTACATTAATCACATTTGGGTATAAACTTGATCATGTTTTACAAGAGAGTTGTCATCATGGCCACTTAAGCTTCCTTAGCCTTAAAATACATGAGTAGCTTGGTCACAATGGGAATATGAGGTTACCCGTAAATCACCATTGCCGGTTTCTGCCATGTTGGGGGAGAAATCGCCATTATCGTTGACATTTTTTTGTTTTTTGTTTTGTGGCAATTTCTCAAAAGTATAGAGATAAATCGCCATTATCATACGGAAATTATCGCTTTCATGTGACAATCACACAAGAGTTAAGAGACAATTCTCCTTTGCCAGTGACAATTTCTCGATTTTCTTTACAACCTCGTATTTCCTTCCTGACTAAGCTAGTGATGGCCAAGAAGTCGTCATGGTCAGTGGTGATGACCCCTCTATGAAACATTGCCAAGTTTTACCCCTTGAAGCATGCTAAAGGTACGTACCCCAAATCAATAAATAAAACAATCGCTTAAATAAAAATCACAATTAATGGGTTGTGGGTTATGATGTTTTGTGGGTGTATTTTTAATTTAAGCAAGATTAATGCTTTGTTTATTTATTTTATAATAAGTAAATTTAAATAAAAAGTCACCAATCACAAAAAAATTCATGTTTGTAGGTATCAAAAATTATCGGGTATCGCTGGGGTTTTGATTCAATATATCATAATTTTTTTTTCATGGGCATTAGTTGACACCCAACCCCCCCCACCCACACCCGCCCACCAGGGCCACCCTTGGGTGAGGTTGAAACACTACCACAATAGCAACATGATACCATTGGCTTCACCACACCAAGATCCATGTATAAACATACAAAAATATGTTCATAATTGGATTGAACCAACTGACCAGACCAGGGACCTCACAGTCTAACACACCAGTGCTTCGGTTGAATACCTATGTACCGTAAACTTGTTAAGTTATTTGAATAATATATATACTTTATACTTGGCTTTATAGTTGTTAGGTTTAAGCCTGCATGATTGTAACATTTGTCGAAAACGGGTTTTACCAAACCCGCTCCGTTTGTAATCGAATATTCAGTTATAAATGTTCGTTGCCTATTTATGCTTATTTTAATTTTCAATGATACATAATTAATAAACAAACTAAACTATAAAAATTATAATTGATAAAAAAATAAAAATAAACTAATTAAAAATAAAATGTGGCTACCGGGACTCGAACCCGGGTCAGCCGGGTTGAAACCCAAAGATTTAACACACACACACATCACCACTCCGCCACTTGTTGTTTTCTGTTATCACTAGGAAACAAATGAAACTTATATTCAAACAGAAAACAACCTGAATGCCAAGCCATAACCGAAATCGGTCACCAATCGTCAAAAGACGATTGATTACTCGCGAATTACTGAACAAAACCGGTGCACCGACGATCCTAATCAATTCGGATTTGAATGAACTTCAATTTTGATCATGATCGGTTTTTATAACCGAAAATAATCAATGTCTGAATTACTTCAATCAAGACCCCTCTCGCGACTCAGAAACATCATACAAACTTTCCATTTCACTTTCGTCATACATTCAGTCCATCAGAAAGCTTAAATCAACTCGCCGGAAAAATTCTGCAAGTCGCCGAAAAACCGTATTTTTCATCAAAACAGTAAGTCTCTCAATACCTTCGTGGTCTATCGATTGTTAAGCTATTTCTGACTCAAACCTTCCAATTGAAATCAAATTCAGACGTCGTCATCGGATAATTTCTGCTCGCCGGAAAACTTCTGAAAATCCTTATCTTCCGCTGTAAAACGGTATAGCCATTCAAACCTGCTGATAACTCTTATTTAGTACTTCAATTCCACAGTTAACTAAATCAAAACTATTAATTTGTTCGCCAGTCGAAGTTCAAAAAAAACAGAGCCGACGCATTGCCGGAAATTCTGTGATAAATCATTCCTACGGTATGTTTACTTCCAACACCGTCTCAGCCATTTCATTTTAGTCTTATGAATGATTGATAATCGTAAAAGCAAGAAACAGATTAGTAACAAAGTCGACTGTAAATTGAGCGAAGAAGACGAAGATAGTAAAGTTATAAGTTTATTTAAAATCAGTAATATGAACGGGTTAGACACACAGTCCAGCGGTGGACTGTGTGCAAACAAATTTCATACGCGACGCGAGTTCGATCCCTGATACACGCACCCTCTCTATTATAAAAATGTTTTATTTTTCTAACCGAACCAGGTTAACTCAAATAGATGTTAAGTATAATAAAAACCGAAATATTAACCAGGTTAGACACACAGTCCAGCGGTGGACTGTGCGCAACACTAACTTGCACGTCACGCGTTCGAGTCTGGTTAACGGCACCGGTTCGATGATTTAAATTTTTTTTAAACAAATGAATTTTGAATAAATCGAATTAGTATATAAATATAATTAAAAACAAGATTATTTCGGGTTAGACACGTAGCTCAGTTGGTAGAGCTGCGTGCACGCATACGAGAGGTCTCGGGTTCGAGTCTCACCCAGCGCATACATGCACACTGACCGAACCGGTCAACAGGTCAACGGTCAACGGTCAACGCAAAAATAAACAATTTTTTTTATACTTTTTTTATTTATTTAAATTAATTTAAAAATCAATTAAAATACTTAAAATATAATATTTTTAAAGATAGAAAATAGCCTTAAACTCACAAAAATATATCTAAAAATTCAATTAAAATCCTTAATAAAATCCACTCATTTACTATATTTTTCCGTTATTATTTAGGTTAGTAATTCTCGTTGTTTAACTCTCCCGACTCGTGCGCATCTCATCATCTCCAATCAAACGCACCCAATGTGAGTGAATCTTTACAAATTATCCGTTTTAATCACGTTTTTGGGGTGTATCATGTGTCTTGCTATATATTATATTTAAATCATTGTGCATACATCATGACATGAACAAAAGTGTATTCAGCTTGTTTCAACTGTTTGTGTGGTTATTGTTAGATTCAATTTATTATTTTCAGTACATGCAGTTTCATAGGCCGCCTCTCCCATTACATTATGAGCGTTGAGCATGTTCCCCATTACATTATGAGTGTGAACCTGGCGTGCCAACATACGATCCGCTCCGTTTGATTGAGCCTTGATCGCACATACATTTTTCATTTTCAGTACATGCAATACGATCGGCTCCGTTTGATTGAGCCTTGATCGCACAGTTTCATTCATGTTATTTATCGTATGATGTTGGTATGTTAATGTATGCTATCAGATGTTATTGTATGTTATAGTTGTGATTGCTAATTGCTACTGCTTGATTATTTACATTTGCTCATTTATGATTATGCACAATTTTTCATTGATAAACAAACAAGAAAATCAATAATAAATGTTTATCTAACAAGGTTCACTTGACCCAAAAACCCCATTTTTACACATGATACAGGTGAACCCGCTGCAGCCAGAAACACATAGGATTGGACTAGAAGAATAAAATGATTTAGAGCTTGGAATTATTTTGTTTGGTTATTTTCTTTGTATTGTATGGACATGTTTGGATTATTTGGAATGTAATTTTGACTTTAATAAATATGAAACATATTAGTAAATATCTTGAGCTTTGGTGATAACCCAATTATGCCCCGACTTTTATTCCGCTGCGGGTCGGGGTGTTACAATGATGATTAAAGACATATCAATATTTTGTTATCCGTTTTGTCTTACGCTTTATTATATATATTACAACAACATACGTAGTAGAATCCCACCCATAGCGAAGCTATTTATTGGGTATGTGTAGGGTAGCATGTATGCAAACCTTACATTACCCTAGGGATAGAAAGACTACTTCTAGTGAGACCCCCAACTCTAAAGTTATAACCATAAATAGATATCAAATTAAGATTCACATAGCTACTAAAAATGTACCTTTGCTAAAATTTATAACATGAACAAGTACCACATCAAATAGACACACAAACAACTGATAACATGCAAAGATCTTTAGGAACACTAAGAAACTAAGCTTGTAAGGTAAGTATAAAAAAAAACTGTATTTTACTCATAAAAGTCTTTAACCTTAATTCTGCGTCTCCATGAACTCCTATCCTCAACCATTTTCTCAGAGAGATGCAAGTGTAACAAATCCCGCCTAATCCACTCCTCCCTAAGTCAGTTTTGGTCTGCCTCTACTCCTCCTCATTCCCGTGGTAAGATTTCCTATGGTTCTAATCGTAGCTGTCACCCGTCTGCTCTTAACGTTCCATACCATCTCAAGCTCCGTTCTCTTATCTTATCTGATATACTAGCTACTCCCAATCTTTCCCTAAAGATCTCATTTCTTATCTTATCCAACCTAATGTGCCGGTACATCCACCTTATCATCCTCGTTTATACTACCACCAGATTATTGTGTCCGTGTCTTCTTAATGGCCCAACATTCTGTATCGTATAACATAGCAGGTTTAACTACAAACCTATAGATCTTTCATATTAATTTAGCCTAGAACCTCTTGTCGCACCATACCTCTCGGTGGCTGCTCTCAACATACACCATCCAGATTGGATGCAATACACTACATCACTATCTATTCTCCCATCCCTTTGTACATACGATCCTAAAATACTTGAAGTTAGTTGCCCATAGAACCACCTGACTCTCAATGGTGTGTGTTCTCGTCATTTCATACACCACTAAAATCACATTAAAGGTACTTAGTCTTAAAACGACTAATCCTTAATCCTTTTCCTTTTAAATCTTCTTCACTCCTCTGACCGCGTATTCAAGCTTTGCATACTTTCCGCCACTAACACAATATCATCCGCAAAGACATGCAATAGGAACCGTATCCTGAACTACAAAAAAGTACTTAACACAGACCCTTAGTGTATACGTGTAGTCCTACCTCCATAAAGAAGGATTTCGTATTGATCCGAACAGATCAATCCGTTTCCGAAACATCACAAGAAAGTAATGATGGCTTTGGCCCAGTGGTCATGCAATGATAGGAACAAAGGCTTGGTCTTAGTTCCATTCCCTCAGCACACCCGAGTTTTCTATTACAGTGCATTTACTCCAGAGAGTCTTAGACTTTTGTGGAGGGCGCAACTACACGCTCCCGGTCTTTCGGGTGGGCGATAGGCTGGAAGTTTTCTCGAGGAGTGTCAAGCCAAACTCTGATGCCAAACGTAAGCCTCATTAAGATAGTCTTGATCAAAGTAGGGTGAAAGACCTACCAATAGGTGGGTATGATATCTATCGCTTCTTGTAGAAAGTCATCTTTAGAAAAACAAACATATGGTGTATGGTGGATGGTGGATGCGACGACTAGGAAAGGTGAATCGAACCCACAAAGCAAGTAGCAGCAAGTTGATCCACTCAACTCAAACAAGCATTGATTCTACGCACCGCCCCCGATTCCCAATCATCTTCCCAATCTTTACGTAATTGGAATTGATTTTTCCGTCTTTATATTATCATCCGCTCATCTTTTTATTCTTATTTTGTGGTTTACCTTCTAAACCCACCCAACTTAACCCACCCACTTCTCTTCTTCATTTATTCCACTTGAGTTTTTTTTGTTTTCATATCGAAGATTATTGATCATGTCGTTCAGATTCCGAGGAGGGGTATGCCCAATTTCTCATCTTTTTGTAAAAAAAATATTTACTTTATGTTTATTAATCAAGGGAATCAGCTTAGGTTGTTTGTTTGCTTGTTTTTTTTTTGTAGTTATTTGGTATAATTATGAGCTTACATATGATCTTTGTTTGCTTTTGATGTTTAATGGTTATCAGTAGGGTTTTGTAGCTGACTTGCAGGGTATTACTAATTACTGTTAATTGTTGATCTTATGTTATCTTTGGCAATCATATTTGGGATTTTTTGTTGATAAATTTGGTGGGTTTTTTTTTTCTGTTAAAAAAAGGTTTTGAATTTAATTTTTGAGAACTGTATGTGGGAAACTTGAATTTTACAAATTACAACTTAATTTTTTTTTGAATTGGAGCAAAATCTGTTAGTTTTAGTTGACTTGAGCTCCTAATCGGCTAATTAATCGATGCCCGAGTTAAGAATTTTTTTTCCAAATGACTACTTCACAGTTAAAGAACATGTGTTTGAAGTTTGATATTTTTGCATATTGTAAGTGAGTATTTGATTATCGCGTTACAAAGTCAGATATAATTTCCAGTGATTTGATGATGTGTAACCGGTTCTTGTTATGTGGTTATATAGTGGTTTGGCAAATGGTTAAGTGATGAGTCAGTAAGAGGTCTGAACCATCAAGTGTTGAACTAGTAAGAGGTCTAAACCATTAAGAGCCAGTATAATGCTTAACCGTTCCCCGAGGCAAATGTTGACCAATTTAGATTATAGGTCTCAACCATTCAGACTCTGTATAATGCTTAACCATTCAGAGGCAAATGTCTGAACCACTCAAACATTTGCTCAGTGAAACAAACAGTCTGAACCATTAAGTACTGAACCAGTAAGAGGTCTGAACCAGTAAGAGCCCCATTAAGAGCTAAACAAACATTGTAGAATCACTTCACTGAAACGGATTCTTATTGTTTGTTTATGTGGCGATTTAGGCGATTTTGGAGAATCGCTTTAGAATTATTTCTCTTATGTAGTCTTACACATTACTACTGATACGCAGAAGAATGCTTCTTCTGGAATGGGTGTTGCTGATCACTGTAAAGGCACCTTCTTGGAGCTACAACGAAAGAAGGTACACCGTTACGTGATTTTTAAAATTGACGAGAAGAAAAATGAAGTTGTGGTAGAGAGGACTGGCAATCCTGCTGAAAGTTACGATGATTTTACATCGGCTTTGCCCGAAAATGATTGCAGATACGCAATCTTTGACTTTGACTTTGTAACCTCTGAGAATTGTCAAAAGAGCAAGATCTTCTTCATCGCTTGGTTAGTTTTCTCTTTTTCCTATATGATCCATTTGCATACCATAAGAAAAAAATTTAAGCAGTTAATATCGCTGATATATCATCGGTGTTATATCAGTGCAAAATATCGGTACCAATATTATTGGCGATATTGACCGATATATCACCGATTTTCCCGATACCAGTACCATTCTTCTTAGTTCTACCATTCGTCTTTCTTCTTATTGCTGCTATTAGTGTTTTAAGTCTTAATTGTTTATTGTTGTGTTAAATGTTAGTGTTTTAAGTCTTAATCAGTTCCTACTTGCTACCATAGTTGTTAAGAGCCATCGCCTCTTGCGCCTAGGCCCATTTTCCAAGCTAGGCGAGGCAATTGCGCTTAAGTCAAGGCAACTGCGCTTTAATTCTCCAGGTGGTGGTTCAGGCGCAGATTTCCGCGAGATCCCTAGATTCCGGAGAGTTTCCGGCCAAATTCTCTAAATTCTTGCAAGATTCCAGCCAGATTTCTACTTTTATCTAAGGAAAACTACTTTTCTACACTAATACATTACAACTTTTGGTACTAAATAGATGATACTAAATTTCATATGATAGACTTTGTTTATTTTAGTTAAAGAATAGTATTAGTTTTCTAATACATAAAATATTTTTTAACTTTTTCATTGTGCGGTCTTTTTTTCTCAGGCCCTCGCTTTTTTTCCGCCTTGCGCCTAGGCCTCAGGCGAGGCCTATGCGCCTCGAGTGCGCCTAGTGCCTTTAATAACTATGCTTGCTACAATTGTTAGTGTTTTGCAAGTTGCAAAAGGTTAGTTTGTTAATGGTAGGACTTAAGAGAGTTTACTGAATTGTTAGTGTTAAATTGCTATATATATATATATAAATTCAACTTAATATTAAAATTACCGATATCCCACCACGATTACCGATATCTCAAATGTCGGTCCTTGGCTGATATCCGATTTTTACCGCATTAACAAATGTATCATTTTGGGTGCATGCACTTATTGGGAAATCTTGGATATTTTACTGGTTCGATTCCTATACGTTTACACTCTACTTGCATGCTGTGTAGGTCTCCTGCAACCTCTAGGATTCGAGCCAAGATGTTATACGCAACATCAAAAGACAGACTCAGACATGAGTTCGATGGGGTCCACTACGAGATTCAAGCTACTGACCCTACAGAAATGGAGCTTAACGTGCTAAAGGAACGCATATACTAATCGATTAGCTTTCTTGAACCACTGGTTCTACCTTCCTGAAGCTGCAGACTAGTTTCTGCGTCTTTCTAGCAAAAGAAGTCACGTTTCATAAAAATGGCACTCGGACAACAATAAGCTTGTTTCACCTGATTATTGTAAGAATTGTCCCATTATTTATACTTACAAATTGTTATGTATCTAGTGACCCATCATTATAGATTTATATCTATATAGTTGGCTTCTAATCCTGTAACCTTCTTGTGTATTATTTTGTTAGAGGTCGCAGTTGTCAGCCTAATTACTTAAAAATAAATTGATTTAGGATATGTTTTATTTTAGCTTGTCGAACGAGCAAACGATAGCTCCGGATCATCCCAACCCATGACAAGTACAAAAGTTTACTCATTTTGACTTTGAACCTAACCCAAACCGTTCATTTTGATATATGTACTTTGTTTGTGGTGCCAAACGTGTTGTGTTCGTGGGTTGTCGGGCCAAATCCGAAATTTTGACATGAAGCCAAACATGACTCAAAACCTAAAAATTGTGTCAAACCGTGAACCTGAAGTCTTGAACACAACATGTATATTCGCTGTGACAACAACAGGGCCCGTTTAACCAGATTTTTTTTCTTTTTATATTTTTTGAATATTAATATTCTAAAGTTACATATCTACAACAGAAAAAAAACTACAATGTATGTAAAACAATTGCTTATAAATTAACAAAAGATCATGTTAATTTCTTACTTTTAAATTTTGCATAAAATACTTGATTATTTTGAGTTATTATTAAAAACACATTTAAAAAGATAGAAACAATAAATGGGTTACACATGTCATCCCGTTAGCTAAATGTATTCACATGTTCGAACTAGGCCTATTTAGAAACTTGTATGTCTCCATATAATTCTTAAAGAAAATACAAGACACTTATTAGGATTTAGAGTACAAGATTAAACACAAAACAAATAGGTATGCAGAGAGATATTAGCCTGTAGTTTTAGATTCATCCGCGGTTACCTTAGATTCATCTTCAAGCCTCACCGCATCACCATCGTTGTTGTCTTCATTCTCACCCGACATCTCCTCAAGCGATTTCCCTTTAGCTTCGGGTACCAAAAGGGTAAATAGAGCGCCCAAAAGGTTAACAACAGCCAAAATAGTAAGCGTTTTCTTCACACCGATTCCTCTACCATACCCTTCCTCTGGCTTCGATGGGCTCTGCGACAGATATAAGAATCCGAAAGCACCAACTATTGCCCCGAGCTTCCCAGATGCTGCGGATATCCCGTGACAAGTGGACCGCAGCCTTGCTGGAAAAATCTCGGCTGGCACGATAAATGTGGTGGAGTTCGGGCCAAAGTTGGCGAAGAAGAAAGTTAGTGAGTACAACACAACAAACCCATATTTGTTATCGTCGTTTTTCCAATGATTATATGGGATTGCTAGTGCGAACATAAAGATTGTCATCATCGTAAAACCCATTAGTTGGATTTTAAATCTTTCCATTTTATCGATTAGAGCAACGGTAAACCAATACCCGGGAACTGTACTACAAAGCGCGATCAGGGTTTGAGCTCTCGCGATCTTGAAAACCTCCTCCATCGCGCTCATAGTATTTGCATGGGGAATCCACCCGATTGAAGAAAAAATGTCTTTTTGGAATAGATTTTGACTGTAAAATGCGATATCAAGTAAGAACCAAGTGGTTGAGGTCCCTATCAAGTGAAGCCGTGGCGTTGAACAAACTCTTTTGAGAACAAACCGAATGAGTTTTTCTCCTTTTCGGTAAGTTGGTTAACCTTTCCTTGCTCAGCTTCAATATCAACTTGCATAACCCGAGCCATATCTTTTGCTGCCTTTTCAGCGTTCTTAGCTACTAAAGCCGTATATCGAGCGGTTTCGGGCATCTTCATTCGCCAGTAGTAAGTCAAAGCCGCAGGAATTGCGCCAAACATCAAAATAATCCTCCAAATGTAATCGGCCTGATGTGGGGTCGTATCGATATGATGTTCATAATTAGGAGGAACATCAAACTTAGCTTTAAATGCCGACGACACTATAAGAGCGAAAATACCCCCGGCTAATATCCCGAAACCTTGCATCGCGAAAACTGCCGCAATAAACGCGCCACGGGTCTTTTTATTTGCATATTCAGACATGATGGTGGCGGAAAGCGGGTAGTCGCCACCAATCCCAATCCCAAACCCTAACCAGAACCGAAAGAAGCAAAGTGTCGTCATAACCGACTTTGCATCATCACTGAACGAAAGCCCGGAAGCTATCGAACAAATCACCATGATCATAAGCGTCATACCGTACACCTTTTTCCTTCCCATTTTGTCCCGATCCACCCGAAAAAGAGCTGGCCTGAAAGGGTCCCGACAAATGCCACACTGTTAACCGCTGCCGCCACGTTCGCCGGCAACACGCCAGGTACATCTTTCCCCTTGAAGTAGTATATCCGACCGAGCAATTTAGTGACGAGAGAGATGCAAAAAAGATCATATGCATCTGTAAAGAAACCCATTCCGGCTATTACAATCGCGGTGAAGTGATACCATTGTGTTTTGGCAAGATCGAGTGCGTGAAGCACTTGAAGTTGATCACCAGCCATCTCCGGAAGAATGTGATTATGTGCTACTTCGGTTAATGGTGTACGGTGTTGTGTATATATATATGCTGCAAATGGACGTTAGAAAAAATATGTACTAGCATATACCTTTGACCTGGAAACAGTTGTTGATACAAAAATTAAGGTGGAAAATCATCGATAAATTTGTGCTTTTGAGGTTTTCAAATGATAATATGGTTAAGACAGCAAGTTTTTTTTTGTCTGGAGTTTGATGTTTTCGGATTGTTTTCTACGTCAAGATTCACGAATTTGGATGTTTTCCGGCGTTTTGGAGCCACTGCTTCTTGGGTGGCATTGATTTTGAGTTTTTAATGCCCTTTGGAAACAAAATAAGAGTAGAGACAAGTGTGAAGAGGTTTACAAGGTCAAAAATACACCTTCGACGAAAGTATGAAACCGATATTGGCTTATAGCACTTGGTTGTTTGAATGATATGCTCGTTTTTGCTTTACACGATCGGCATTTTTGTATTGATTGGATGTCATTTCGATAAATTTATTCGATTCTGTATGCTAATTGCTACTAGTAGAGGCTTGTGACATGAAGCTTATCCAAGAATTAACATATTGTATATAGACTAGTCTTGTTGAATACTTAGAATAATCGACCTTAACGTGACACTTTCCACCTTAACTTAGACACATTCGACTGCATTTATAAAGTGCAATTAGTTCATTATGATGATCAATGACTGTCGTCCATCTCCATGAAGTTACATTGACGTCATACGTGAAAACATGACCTGTATGTGATAGTGCGTTACGCCTAATAAGTATATTTTTGTTGGTGTGTCGTATATAAGTAACTATGACTTATTCTCATCCATCGAAAGAAGTTGAAGTTTTCGCTTCCCTGAATAGAACGACGAACTTTGATAAGAAATATTTCTGTTTTGCTAGAGCACTTTGCCCCGATATCCCTAAATTTGTTTTCTTTAGAACAACCGAGTTTTATAAAAAGAAACTGGACTAGCAAGAAACTTAGATTATTTATCAATGCAAGAATTAGTATAATGCAGATGTTTCGTATCTCGGTTTCCTGTTTACAACCACAAGGTTATGCTTACACGAGACGATAGGCTTTTAACTCGATGTTGGCCGGTTATATTACAGTTTTCTTTCGACCGGGTTATCTATCACAGTACACTTGCTTGATATCTCCCAAAAATTACATGACATATATTTAACACTTCAAATCAATTTGAGGACTTGTTAATTGCCTAAGTTATACACGTAAACTTGCATGGGGAATATTTTATGCTAAGGCTCATAGATTAGGGTTTTTATATGAGCCGAGTTCGAGATGGGCCAAGGCTAGCTCGAGTTCAGAAATATACAATCCAGATCAGTGCGTATATACAAGTAAATACAGATGCAACCATAGAGTTTGACATGATAGTCAGCTTGATCTGGTTTCTCTTTAAGATGTATGTTCTTAATAATAGTACCAAGTTCTTTAGGGTTGAAGAACTCGTTTAAGAAGAGAGAGGGGGGACGGATTTTAAGTGATGTTATGACTGTCTAACCCAAATCCATCTCTAGTAATCTTCTTATATGCACTAAGGGGAAACCTAATTAGTTAATGAGGGTAAATCGATTCATCAATAATTACCAACTAATTATTTTATAGGTTTGAATATATTTTGATCTGTATTATATAAATGATAATGATGACTGCTAGATCAAATATTTATAAATACATATTTAATCTTACAACGCACTGTATAAGACAAATTATAAGTACGCCTTACAAATATAAAATAATTTTATCAAGAGGACAAACAGAAACAAATAGTAAATAAATTAAAGAATTGATTACATTTACAACAAGTCTTAAAAGAAAAGGCAATAATAGGATATAATCTTAACCTTCAACATTCTTAAAAGAGAAAGCAATAATAATAGGATATAATCTTAAACTTCAACAAGAAGACATACCAATGAGATAATTTGCATCTCAAGTAACATTAATGGCATTTATAACTCGTTCCCAAAAACAAAATTCGCATTTTATAACCTATATTAGACAACATGTCTTCTACAAAAATGAAACACACACACACAAAAAAATAAAAAGAACCAATAAGAACTCTAGAAAGAAAAATGAAATGTTGCAACATAAATCAACTAAGAAGCTAAGGTGACAAAACCACCATTAAAAATGTAACAAAAAAACAGCATTTGTTTCCTCCAGCATCATTTAGGCTCTTGTCTCACCAGTTTCTTCTTCATTCTCACCAGACATTTCCTCAAGTGATTTCCCCTTTGATTCCGGCACCAGAAAGGTACACAATGTCCCCAACAAGTTAATCACACCCAACACAATCAATGAGTTCTTCACTCCTATGCCCGGTGGATACCCGTGATCCGCCTTAGCAGGATCTTTATTCTGAGCCAAGTACAAGAACCCGAAAGCCCCAACTATCGCTCCGAGCTTCCCTGACGCTGCGGATATCCCATGACAAGTTGATCTCAATCTAGCCGGGAAAATCTCCGCTGGGACGACGAATGTTGTCGCATTGGGCCCAAAGTTTGCGAAGAAGAATGTTAATGAGTAGAAGACAACAAAACCCATGTTGTGTTTGGGTTGGATCCAGTAGTTGTAAGGGAATGCTAAAACAAACATGAATATTGTCATCATGATGAATCCTATAAGTTGGATTGTGAATCTACCGATTCGGTCAATGAGGAATACGGTGAACCAGTATCCGGGGACAGTGCTGCAAAGTGCGATGAGAGTTTGCGCTCGCGCGATTTTGTAAACTTCGTAGATCGCATTCATGGTTTTCGCGGGTGGGATCCATCCGATGGCGGAGAAGATGTCTTTTTGGAAGAGGTTTTGGCTGTAAAACGCGATGTCGAGCAAGAACCATGTGCTTGTTGTACCGAGGAGATGGAGGCCGTGGCGTTTAGCGAATTCTTTGCTTAAGAGTCCGTAGCTGAATTTCCTATCGGTCATGACTTCGTCGAGTTTGTCTTGCTCGGATTCGATGTCGACTTGGAGGACTTTTGACATGTCGGAAGCGGCTTTTTTGGCGTTTTTCGCCACCAAGGCGGTGAACCTGGCGGTTTCTGGCATTTTCATTCTCCAGTAGTAAGTTAACAGTGCCGGAAGAGCTCCGACCATGAGAACAATGCGCCATACATAGTCGGCTTCCGGCACTGTTGACTTTATTGGATCAACCTCGTACGGTGGAGCTTTGAACTTGCTATCGAAAATCGCCGCAATAAAAATCGCAAACACTCCGCCTCCCAAGATCCCAAATCCTTGTATTAGAAAGAATATATTAATTAATATATTATGTATTATTAATCACTACATAATGCAAGGAAGATAATTACAAAAGAAAACTAATTAAATCATATCTTCTAACTATGATAATAGTAACTGTATAACAATAAACCATAACTCATATTTTTATTTAGTATTTAATACCTTGCATGGCGAAAACTGCCGCTATAAACCCGCCACGTGTTTTCTTATTAGAATATTCGGACATGATGGTGGCGGAGAGAGGGTAGTCACCACCTATACCGAACCCTAACCAAAACCGGAAAAAGCAAAGAGTGGTCATAACCCCCTTTGGTTGGCTACCAAATGATAAACCGGAAGCGATGGAGCAAAGACACATCAACATAAGCGTGATACCATACACTTTCTTCCGCCCTAGTTTATCACCGAGCCACCCAAAAAACAACTGTCCGGCTAGGGTACCGACGAGTGCAACACCATTTACGGCAGCAGAGACCTGAGGCGGCAAACTTCCCGGCTTTGGAGATCCTTCTTGGTAATAATAAATACGACCAAGCAATTTTGTAACGAGCGAGATGCAAAATAGATCATATGCGTCCGTGAAGAACCCCATTCCTGCGATCACAATCGCCGTGAAGTGGTACCATTGTGTTTTTGCTCCATCGAGGGCGTTTAGAACTTGTAAATTCCCCGATGGCTCCATCAATCTCCTCCTTTCTGCAAGAAATCAACGCACATATAACAAACAAACAAACAAACGTACCCAGTAATATTACACTCATACAATCGATATAGGTTTGATTAACAAAAATGTGATTGATCTATTTTTAACAGGCCCTTATGAAATTAGAGAAAGTGGTGTTGATCCATGCATTCATGTAATAAAAAAGACTAAATATAGAAATATTTGGTATGGTGTACTGACCTTTGTTTGTTCTTTCTTGTGGTTAAAACAAATGTATATATAGTATGAAAAAAAGTATTGAAACTAAAATTAAGCCGCATATTCTCATTATTTTCGCTACTCCAACAACCCAGTCAAATGTATATAAAAAAAGGTATGAATTAAATTATATATAGAGAAAACAAAACTTATACTGTGATAGTGGTGCACAATACATGATAAAACATAAATTAATCCATGCCAATGAGATTGATATTTTTTAGTGATTTTTTTATTTTTTATCGGTACTTACACAATTACCAACTTGATGAATCTTGATTATACTTGATCAATCTATGTCGATCACGATCATATTTGGCCGATCCAGGTCAATCACACTTGGTTAATCATGGTCATTCTAGGTCAATCACACCATACTTGATCAATTCATTCTAGGTCAATCACAACATACTTATCAATCTAGGTCAGTCATGTTCATTCACAACCATACAAATGTTGGTCAATCACAATCATACTTGATCGGTCTAGGTAAAAAATGGCCAATCTAACCATTCAGACGTATTATGACTTAATATGGTCTATCATGCTCGAGTAAGTTCTATCATAAATATGTTTCATTACAACACGATCTTAGAGACATAATATGCACATTCTGCCTCGTTAAGAGTTATCATGACTTAATAAGGCCCATTAAGACATCAATGACGCATTATAACTCACTATGACCTAATATGGCCAATTACAACCAAATCTTAGCCAATCAAAGACCTAGCATGAGCTAAGGCCCAACATTACAATCTTATCAAACCCTTCAAACTTGGCCATATATGGGTCAGACACTCGTACATATACATAAGTGACTCCTTGTGGCATATTAAGACATATTATGACTTAATAAGACTAGGGTTGTTCAAAATGCATGTGCCTCGAAGCTCACTCAAAATCATCGCAATTGTAAACAGGTCGAGCCTGAGCTAGTCGTGGCTCAGCTCAGTTTGGCTCATTAGCTCGAATAATTTGTGAAGCTAAAATACTTCATATTTATATCAAGCTTTGAAATGCAAAATTAGTGTTGGAGCAGCTAGCAAAACCCTCTGAATGATCAAAGTAGGTTCCAAGTTCAAATCTAGGTAGCTTCTTATTTATTTTTACTCAACGCCACTCCTCCATTTATTCCATTTGTGATTTGCCTATCCCACATCACCCAAATGATAAACTTCCACATTTTTTTCTCTCTAGGGTAAACAAGTTTAATTAGTATTTTAACTCGTTTGAAATATAAAAATCAAGCCAAAGCAAGTTGAGGTGAGCTTAAGCTCAAAATTTCAGTTAGGTTTAAAATTTGAGTCGACCCAAGACAACTAGGTCTCTGGATCGAGTCAGCTTGGCTCGGCTCATGAACAACCATAAATATGATCAACTAAAATATGCATCACCCAAAATTGTGTCCGTGGCTGGTATGTCACACCCAGGTTTTTTACACCCTAGGCGTGCGACCGAATCGATTTGTGCCTGTTTTGATGAATAATAAGTAGTGGAAAATGTTTGCAATAACAACTTTATATTCGAAAATAAAACTTATATACACATACACAGATTTAAACACCGTTTTATGTTTGTACAAAAAGTTTATATAATAGGTAATCAAAATACTGTATAAAAACAATTTTACAAAATCCTCCACCCACGAGGTTCCTTAGTGCCTAGGATATCACCCTCCTTTCAGCACTATCATTATTATTATATTTATTCATGATTACCGGAAAATGATTTAAAAATAATACGTGTGCGATAAACCAGTGAATAACATTAACAAACCATAGTTTCAAATAAGACATAAGTAATATTAAAGCTACTTACACATACTAGTAAGCTACACATTCAACAAGCATCATTACTCGTGTGTACTACTGTGTTTCATACTTGATTTTACGTACAATTTACCTTCCATGCTTAGGCGCTCGCTTTTACAGTTTCATAACATGTACCAATTTGATCAAATTCGAAGCACACTCACGTATCCCAAATGCTTCAGTAAACTTACTCTACATGTTAAAAAAATTTAATATATATTTATGCCATTTAAAAAAATCATTTTAAGGTTTGTACAACAGTTCAACGTATTCACCTTAGTAGTAGTCTACTGGATCACAACTTAGAACTTCTAATACCTCAACTTCCATATGAACACACTTCTACACTATGCTAGCCTCGATATTCGCGTGATAAGAACACACCCCTAGTTACGGACAAACATCAGATTAACGGTGGTTCAGGGCACATAAAACGATGTAAAAATGAGTGTGACGTGAGAGGCTTCAAATTTGAGATGTGTTGAAAAATGAGGTGAAAGCTTCTATTTATACTGTCACTGGGTCTTTAGACGGACCGTGTTGGGAGGCTAAAGAGTCTTCCTTAAGCACAGTTTAGTCATGAGTCACAACCATGTGTCAGACTCTTGTTCATGCTTATCCATTGCTCTAGGAGGACCGTTTGCGGCTACCTAAACGATCAGTGTAGAGTCATGTCATCCAACATGTTCCATCCCATCGCTGAGTCATCATCACGTGTCAATCTTGTCAGCGTCACAAACCTTTTATCAAGGGTTCTAGGCATACAGTGTTAGGAGGCTAAATGATCCTCCTAGAGCAGTTTTACTTTACCCTGAAGTTACTAAGTTTTAGGTAGATCATGTAAGGAAAACAAGGCGGTCCTTCTAGAGCAAGTTTTCCTGATTTTCACTTTGGACCCTGGACTTTAAGTTTAGGAATATTACGTCTTGGTCCCTAAACTTAAATAGTTATTATTTTGATTATGATAATTTCCAGAATGTTACACGCTAATTGTCAACGATGTTTGATAATGATATATTAAGAGTCATCATGACCCATAATGATATATTATGACTCAATAAGACATTATGGTAACATATGACCTATTAAACCACCATGACCCATTACTTACATACACATTCTAAGTTATTTAAACACGATATGATCCCACTTCGAATTGGTTTTTCCTACCATGCTTAAAAACTCTCTGTAGTGTTATGGACAATCAGTGTAACCCTAATACAAAATAGCTAAGATTCTATCACTTGTCACTTGTTATAGGTGATCTTGTTTTATATAAGAATCAAAATAGGTATTAAAAAATGAAAGCAAAGGTGATTTCCATGTGTTATTTAAACGATTTACATATCAAATTGTGATTTTGAAATACATTATTATATAGGCGTCTTAGTGTCAAAGAAGGTAGCACCAAGGATATTTAAATAACTTAAGTATGATTTGTTCGCATTAACATTTAATTATTAGTTGTCCTGAATTTTGTAAGAACTTAGATTTGCTTGGTGCGATTTGATTACTATTTGTAAAATGTACATGTTGCACTATAATTACTCAAGCGTGACAACTTCTAACAAGTTGGTACTTACATTTGGTTACTTTTCATTGCTTGTAAGTCTTTTGTGCAACTTAGTTGTTCATATGCGTATGTCGTATGGGTCTATTACATGTGTGATAATCTTGTTGGTGGACCTTCCTAAATATGCGGAACACGGTATCAATAGCAAGCAAGTATGTGGAATGAAAAAAAACAAAGGAAATGTAGAATGTGGGTTCATACCCGTATGACACAATTCTATAGATAATTGTATAAGGTGACACAATTATATAGTTTGTAAGATTTTGTTGCATTAGGGTGTCGTACACCAGGTTATTTGTGATTCATTGTGTTGTACTTAGGTATTGTTTTGTTGTACATTAGTTGGATATAAAACCCTAACCCTTCATTTGTGCATTGCCTTTCATCTCTTCCACCGCCTTACTTAACTCCTACTGACCACCGTGGCTCCGCCGCTCCCTACTTTCTATTTCGACCATCGATTGTCATGGTGAGGTTATCTGACATGTTTCTGGATAACCCTTTATGGTTTTCAGGTTTGATTTCATTTTGGGTTTTGGTACTCTATGCATTCATGCTTTTTTTTTTGCTTACCAATATAGTCTCCAATCGAAATTCATGAACTGTCTGAGTTTCCATTGATATGTCATAGGATTTAGCATCTTTGTCATGCTTCTTCCTTATGTTATGTGGGTTTGCTTTCTTCGATAATGATGAGAGTATTCTCATCCGAGAACCCATTTGCATGTCTTGATGTTTTATATTTTGTGATGGTTTTGTTACATGCTTTCTTTTATGATGTTGGTGACTATGAGGATGGTTTAATCCCATAGGTTTGGGGTCTGGATGTTTTTGGTTTTCTTAGATTGTTTACCATCTTTGTCATGCTTCTTCTTAATGTTTTTTGGGCTTACTTGCTTCAATGACAATGAGAATACATTCATCCGAGAACTGATTTGCATGTCTTGATGTCTGATTTTCTCTAATGCTTTTCTTTGATTTTTTTCCAATGTTGGTGCTCATGTGAGGGCTTTCGGACTGGATGTTTGATTTTTTGTTATGGTTGATGGGGTTTGGTATTTGTAGCTTAGTGAGGGTAATTTTGGGTCTCTATGAAGCTATCCACATGCTTGATAAGATTACCACACACTCATCGTACAGTTTGGTCACTGCATGTCTATAACAACTGTGATGGTTTTTGTCATAAGGCGTGACAACTTTTATTGCAGCCGTGACGGAATTCTGAGTTGTTACCCTTGGAAAGGTATTAGGTTTTGCTTTGTCAATGAGGCTAGGATTTGGATGTTCATTATTATGAGCCTATGGTTTACTCTTATGAACCACAATAGATTGTATATTGTTGATTTGTAAGTTAGGATGCATTAGGGTGTTGTACACTATGTTTTTTGGTTCTTTGTGGTTAATGGTGTCATACTTTGGTATTGTTTTGTTGCACATTAGTCGGTTATATATGCTTTGCTTTGTGAATAGACATGTGATACTTATTTTCATTATTTTACACATATGGTTCCCGCTTATAAAATGCAACATGTTCTATATAGTTGATCTCTAAGCTCTCTATGCATTGGGGGTGTTGTACATAATGTTGTTAGGTTCTTTTGTAGTTAATCGCGTTGTACTTTGGTATTATTTTGTTGTACATTGGTTGGGTATGTAAGTCTACAACAGTCATTTGCGCTGCTTCGTTTGTGTCGGTCATCAAATATTTGGTAATTATTGGTGTCTATCTTCGTTTTTAGGCTTTGTATATTACTTTGTTTATGTGATGTTCAACTCTATTGGCGATCATGATGTTGTTCTTGGGCGTGGCAACTGAGACGACTTCAAAGAGGCAACCGATTGCAACCAAATTTCTAAGTCTCACTATTGATATGTGTTTTTTTTGTTGTTTCTTATTTAAATTTAGTTTTGCAAGTACTACGGCGATGAGAATGAAATGTATGATAATGGTTGTGGTGGCTAAGGCAGCTTGAAATAACAGTTACACCAATGTTTATGAGCCCATTTACTAAATCCTCATAATAAGTTTGCTTTGTTTTATGTTATTCATTGAATAATTATATCTTATTAAAGTGAATTTCTTCCTATCAGGATATTGACTTTAGATGAGGATTAACAAGTTTTCAAGCGTCTTCTAAAGATATTAGGAGATGTAGCGTTTCATCGTCATACAACTGAGAAGCTGAATGAACTGGCGAAAGGGTTACTAGCATTCAGAAGAAACAAGCGGAGTTGTAGGTGTACATTGACGTACTTAGTACACACACGTTACGTAGATACGCGTGATGTTAAAAAAATAGACTAGGGTTTTATGTAAACTTTAAATGTGGGTTGCAAGTTTTGTACTATATTATTATGCAATCAATAGTATGCATGCAATCAGTAGTATGTATCTTATTTAACTTAACGTTTTAATTATTTACCAGAGCGTGACGTATATCTCTGTGGCAACGCATTTGGCTTAATACTAGTTATGCATTGTTGTTATGTGCTATTTGAATTTAAAGAGGTTATGAATCATTCAACACCCAACCTTATCTGGGATGATCTTAAACGTGTTTGTTATAATGATTGACTGATTGATGTTACACTATCCACTATTATATTCAAAGGGAGGCAGTTGAAAACATATTTGATACACTGTTGCAGAGCACACTATTAGACATACTTTATTTATAAGAGTTAAATGCCTGGTTGGTCCCCGTGGTTTGCGAAAATTGCAGAGTTGGTCCCAAGGGTTTACTAATTACAAAGTTGGTCCTAGTGGTTGTAATTTTTGCACTCGGATGATCCTTATCACTAACATATGTTAAATTTTCTAGTTAACTCTTTGTAAAATGACTAAATTGTCCCTAAACAATTAAAAAAATAAAAAACCAAAAAGAATAGACCCACCTCTCATCTTCTTCTCCACTCTCTCTCTCTAACCCACCACTACCGCCTCCACCTCTAACCCACCACCACATTTTATCCTCTCACCGCCTTAATTATCCAGTTAACAACCGCCGTTATACTTCCACCTTTAAGTCCGTTTCATCCTCCGCTCATTGGCAGCAACGCCACTGTACTCGAATCCTTCGATAAAGGTACAAGTTCTGTTTTTATCAATTTTCAGTTACTGTGTTGTTTGATTAGTGTTTTTATAAGTTTCAGATAGGTTTGAACTTTGAAGATGCATTACAAACTAATTTGTACATTATTGGCAATTGGAACAAGTTCTTAGTGTGTTTCAGGTTAACTCTGTTGAGTTGAGTTTCAAATTGAGAACTACTAATGTGTTTTTCGGGTGGAAAATTTATCACCTGCTGTAATTAGCTCATCACATGTGATGTTAAGTGTAATGAAGTTATTGTCAGGGTTTGTTCTTTAGGTTTGAAGTTGAAACCTATTTAATACTGAAATATATAAGAATTGTTTGTGAGTATGAATGACATTTAAATAACATGAAACGCGTTTTCACCTAGCCTTGGGTTTTTAAACAGAGTTTTAAAAATGTTAGTTTGCTATACTTGCTTCCTAAGATTATTTTATCTTGAACTTATATGATGATATATCATGGATTTAATGGCAGGGAAGATAAATCTCAACACTGTGAAGGTACCAAAGATGCCTGATACCCGTGGAGTTTCTGAATTGATAAAGTTTGGAGCTATTCTTGGTCTTGGATTGTATGCTGTTGGTAACAGTTTGTACAATGTTGAGGGAGGGCATTACGGTACTGTCACCGGAATATTTAATTTAACCGGATAAAATTAAGGCGGTGAGAGGATAAAAGGTGGAGGTGGAGGTGGTGGTGGAGGGTTAGAGAGAGAAGGGAAGAAGATAAGAGGTGGGCTCATCTTTTTTTTTTTTGGTTTTTTATTTTTTAATTATTTAGGGACAATTTAGTCATTTCATAAAGAGTTAACTGAAAAATTTAACATAAATTAGTGATAAGGACTACTCGAATGCAAAAATTACAACTACTGGGACCAACTCTGTAATTAGTAAACCCTTGGGACCAACTCTGCAATTTTCGCAAACTACAGGGATCAACCAGGCATTTAACTCTTATTTATAATTTACATCAAAATTTCTATACTTGTATCCACTCTTCAAAATTACACATTAAAAGTTAACTCCGCCGATGAGTTGTTTTGTGGAGTTATTCTTAGAGTTGGGTTAGCTTTGATATATTCACGATTAACAAAAAGAAACGGTTTAATGAACAGTCAGGGCCAGCGTGTATTGGTCCTTATGTCTAAAAGATGAAATGTAAGGATGGCCTAGTGGAGCTGATCACCAACAATGAAACTAATCTGAGGTCAGGGAGAGGTATCAGGTTCGAGTTTCGCAAGAGGCAAAAATTATTGGAAACTTTCTGTGGTGCGCACACCTTGGATCGAACCCAGGTTGGTGGAATGGTAACGGGTAATGTCCGGTTTTCAGAGAGACTCCTTTCACATTCTGTTGGTCGTTCAAAAAAAAATCACGAGAATAATTATTTTTAGTGTATTTGAACGTAGGACATTTATGTTTTTATCTGTATAACATATGCGTGAAATGATTTCGTTTCTATGTTATCTGTTTGTGTATCATGAGAAACGTTTTAGAGTTTACAAACTTATAAACTTTTTATTTTATATATTTATAAGTGAACTTTTGTTGATTACTTTTATTCATACGTATGGTTGTAAAAGGTTTTCAAGGCCGAGTACTCCCCGTGTAGTCACTACAAGGTAGGCTGGCGAGGCGACTTTCTTCGACTCCGCCTAATTATTCGTAGTCGGTCAAACATGGTCAACTTCGGCCAAAATTGGATCTAGTAGGTCACCTCGGGCCTAGTTTGACTTAAATATATAATAATAAAACATAATTTAGGGAGCGATTAGCGACTTTTACAACCATGTTCATATCCACTTTATAATCTTAAAAACTAGATGAGTTTGTAAATTTCAATATTTTATATAAAATTTGAATATAGAGTGGTTAATGAACTTTGTTCATGTATTTTTACTACATAGCTATAGCTAATAATTAGTCATGCTTACCAAAGGGGATGCCCCAAAACCAACGCAACTAGAAGACAATCTTGATCATATGCATCGCACATCCGGTGGCTACGAGCTCTCGATATCTATACCACGACTCGACAAAGAACATTGCAACACGTACTGAAGAGGTATTATAGTTGCCCCGACTTAAACCGTCAGGTATTGTGAGGACATTGATTTTCTCTATTACTTATCGTAATTATGATGAAATTTGTTATTGTATACTAATCCACTAGCGAGGGCTAGCACTCGCACTATACTATGCATTTAGAGTAAATTACAGAAATCGCATAGTATGTATGCTACTTATTGCAAAGTGTATCCTTTGCCTTCAATATATACAAGAAATCTACTCGTTGCAAACCCTTGCAAGTTATGTCCTTTAGCATTAACTCAGTTATTTTTTATGGTTAAATCTGATCTAGTGTACCCCACATATGGGTATTTTGGTCATTTACTAAAAAAAGTATTTTAATAATTCTAATAAATTAAAACAAAATTAATTATAAATTATATAATATATATAATTCTATCTCCCTCTAAAACACATACTCTCTCTCTAAAACATAGACCTACCCTCACCACCACCTCCGGAGACTTGTCACCACCACCTCCCACTACTGCACAATCAATTTTCAACATCAATGCAGATGCATCCCAAACTTATCAAGTATCTCACCTAAAATCTACACAATCGCAAAAAGCAATTACTAATTCCGTACAACTGGAAGCCAAAACATCACCGATCTGAATTCAAAATCAACTAAACAATACATCAATTTCAAAATCAACTAAACAGAACATCGTTTTCAAAATCAACTGTAACAAACACCATACCGTTAATCGGATTAAAATCGCACGGAACAATACACTCATCATATCTGATATCGTCATCGTCACCGATCTCCGCCGGAAGGCGAGTACGGTGACCGCTGTAATGAACGAAGAGAAAGTCGTCAGGCTCGGCCACATCCACCCACCTGCCACCACATCCACACACCACCTGTTACCACCACCAACCAAACCAAACACCCACATCTACCCCCACCACCCACCCGAGCACCACCCACCTACCCCCAAACTCCATCTTCCATAAACACCCACAACCACCACCGACAGCGGCTTCTGAATCTTTGGAAGGAACGACGGAGCTATGGAGATGGTGAACGGTGCTATGACAACGGATCTGTTTTGATGTGACGACGGCGGACCTGTTTCGAAGACGACAAAGCTATGACGGTGGTGAACGGTGCTATGGCGAGCCGCTACTGTAGTGGCCGGCGACGACGGACCTATGGACGTCGACAACGGATCTGTGGATGGCGGCAGACTGTAGAGAGAGAACTGAGAGATAGATAGTATTTGTGTGAGAGAGAGTTATATATGGTGGTGACAAGTCGTCGAAGTGGTGGTGACAAGTCGCCGGAGGTGGTGGTGAGGGTAGGTCTGTGTTTTAGAGAGATAATATATGTGTTTTAGAGAGAGAGTTATATATATATTAATATATAATTAATTTTGTTTTAATTTATTAGAATTATTAAAATATTTTTTTTAGTAAATGACCAAAATACCCATATGTAGGGTATACTAGATCAGATTTAACCATAAAAAATAACTGAATTAAGGTTAAAGGACATAACTTTCAAGGTTTTGCAAACATCGAGTACGTTTTTTGTATATATTGAACATAAAGGACACAGTTTGCAATAAGTAGCATACATAAAGGACGATTTTTATAATTTACTCATGCATTTATTCTCTTATGAAATATTTTAATACTTAATCTCGGTTCAAAGATTTTTCTCACATAATTGTATGGAGTCTAGCAGTTGTTTTTTTGTGCATAACAATAACAAGACTCCAGATCTGAGCCAAATGTAAACCTTTTCTAACAAAATTATTGACATACAGCTAATTTTAAAAACTATTAAACTATTTAGTTATGTGATTTTTTTCTTAATAAAATATAAGTGAAATACCTAAGACGAGAAAAGTTGACGTTTGCAATAACGTCATTTTATTAACTAGTTGTCATTATTATACATATATATTTTCGTACTATAATTTTGGTGGGGTCTTGTTGACTTGGAAGGGTGCATGTTTAGTTAAAAGTAGTAATGTAGGGCCATAAAACAAATTATTAGAACCATGCTTTCCTTAATATAGAAATGTAAACATTAACATTTTTTAATAACAACTAATATAAAATTCACTTAAAAATAGTTTCTTTAGGATGTTATGAGTCCTATGAAAAGAAACCAACAAGAGAAAAGCAAGTGATAGATAGTGGTGTTCATTATTCGAATAAACGAAACGAAAACGAAAACTATAAAACTATATGTACTAGAGGGCTATATCACACCAAAGGGTCACATGGCGCCCCATGATGTCTTGAAACACCAATACGGCCGGCGTTATATGCGGCCCAAGTCTCTTTCTCGCGAAAAATATCACGGCGGGATGTTATGTTGGTCTCTCCCACACACACACACACATATATATATATATATACATACATACATATGTATGTATAATGAAGGGGTTATATAACCCCCTTTTCACTACACACTAAAGTTATATAACCCCATCTTTTACACATTGACACTTGTCACATAAGCACCCTTATGGACTTGACCACTGCACATGGCCTAATTTGCTAATTCAAATTACGAACTTGAATTTGGTTAACCGTGTTCATGTTAGATTTTGAATTTGTGATAATTGAATATTCAAACTCAACTTATAACAATGTTTGTTATATACATACCACTAACATGAACTAAGAGTTTGACATATTACACACATGATAAGAAATAAGAACTTGATATGCAATCCATTACATTTTCAAGCAATCTATCCTAATTTTGGAAACAAACAAAATAGTTTACAAAAAAAAAACACTTAGCCATTTCAAGGGGGAGGAGTAGATGATTCACCAAGAAGTATTAGTGATTCCATATAATCAACACCCAAATCATCCACGAGCACCGTGGTGTGGCAGCCATCGGTTTCTTGTGAGACGGTGGAAGCCCGCAGTGTCTTCTTTCCAGCCACCGGTTTCCACCTCAACGAGTGTCTCTTCTTCACTGTCATAACAGGAGAACACCTTCTTCAAAACCATACTTCATCTCCTTTAATGACTCCTTAACACTCTCCACCGGAAAATTCAACACCGCTAGCGGCCCTCTAGTAGAAAATGCAGCTTGATCATACGCCATAGCGGCCTCCTCCGCACTATCAAACGTCCCTAACCATACCCGCACCCCATTCCTAGTGGAATCCCTTATCTCTGCCGCAAACTTCCCCATGGCCGCTTTCTAACGCCACGATACGACTTCATTTCCTTCGGTTTGTTAGTGATCTCCTCTTTCTCCGTGGAGGCGGGAAATGGTTTTGGAAACTCGATTTCGTCTACATCCGAAAGTGTATTGGGTAATAAAGTGTAGTCGGATTCGAATTGGTTAAACGGGTCGACATTGTGTTGGTAAAGAAGTTCATCCCATGAATATAAAGTTTCGGGCGGGTCGTCAGAGGTTTGGAAGTCGTAATCCAGGAAAGTAGCCATGCATGACGATATGAATAGAATTTAGAGGGTGTGTGTTCTCCGTTAAAAAAATTTTTTAGTGCCCTAGTGATGCTAGAGTGATGAGGTGACTAAAATGGAGGTGTGCTTGCTTACATACAAAATTAATGGAAACGGAGATATTTATAATATTCATAATAATTTTATTAAAAGTGTATTAGTTCAATTAATGCAGATTAGCTGTTTAAAGTTGATATGATTTGGCGGGTAACCGAAGGGCACGTGACACAAAATGACAGGAGGCGGCTGGTCCAACTCATATGGTTACGTAGAATGGGTTACTCAATAAGATAGGTCAAGGATAATTAAGGTTCGTTAAACAAACAAACATTCAACGAATAGTTCTGTAGTTTTGTGAGCTATTTGGCGGGGAGTTTATTTATGTTTGTCCGTTTGGTTAATGAACGAACATGAACAAGATACTCCGTTCAATTAACTAAATGAACAAACACGAACAAAGGTCTTGTTCGTTCAATTGCGTTCGTAAATGTTCGATAATATGTTCGTTCATGTTTGTTTGTTTATGTTAATTTATTATAAGTTTTTAATGTTTTTTTAATATCAGAAGTTCCCTCTTAACTTTTACTTTCCCTCCCATTTTTTATTTCTCCCTAAACATTAGTTCATAATTATATTAAAATAAATAGTAAAACCTTTATCTAAACATATAAAAAAGTTGGGCATTTAAGACATTTTTAGGATATATCTAAGTAACTTTAGATGATTATGTATTAAGCTAGCTAAACTTGATTTATGGTATGGTGCTTGTAGTAGACTTCTTTTGTCTTAAATACTTGATCATTTATTTAATGATTGTATTTAACTATTGTGTTGGATGTTTAAGGTTAGGTTCTTTTTATTTTAATCTCAAGTTTAATGTTGATTTGTGTGTTTGTGGTTTTTTTTTGCATTTGTTTGTGTTCGTGACCAATGTTTATGAAAAGTTCACGAATAACTGAAATTTCTTAGCAAATGAACACAAAAATAAACTTTTGTTCAACATATGTTTAGGAACAATTCATGAACATCTTCATTTTCTAAACGAATGAACACGAACATGGCCTCGTTCGTGTTCGTTTACAGCCCTAAGTAGAGATTTATTTAAACTAGTAATTATACTCGCTCCGTATTGACAGCGTCAAAAGGTAGAGTAACTTAACTATCGACCAACTTCTAAGCAAACGCCTTTTATGATTTTTTAAGACTTCCAATAATTTACTTTTTCATCGTCCACCAAGTTGGCGCGATAATTACCGGAAGTTTTGAATTGTCTTTAAGAAAGGCATATGACAAATGAGGAGGTAGCTCCTTGAGTTCTAAAGACGACGGTTCGTCTATAGATGACTTCATTTATTCTTCAAAACTTCGTTGCTTTAATTGTATAATTACCGGTTCTTGCTCTTGCAACTCGATTTGTTCTGCTATAAAGCCTTTATACACCATATCGTGCTTGATGTGTACAAAATGCAACATATAAATTATATCAATTGAGGCATAAAACTAACCCTTTTTTAGTACTAATGTTGGAAAAAACACGTTTCTTTATTCCTTTTGTATTTTCAGGATAAAAGAGCATAAAAGAACGAAAGAAGCAAATAAGCAGCCAAAACCAACATAAATACGAAAAGAAGGAATAACGAACCATGCCCGACCCCTCAGCAACACCCCAAAAGACAAAAACAAAGTTACAGAAAACGACCACGAGCCGTGTCCATCCAACACGGGGCGTGGTCAGACCCTACACTTCAAGACAAAACCTGCAGAAGCTTCTATGCCCACCACGGGGCCGTGCCCAGGCCAACATGGGGCGTGGTCAACTATAAGATTTGCAGGATCCAGATAGTACAGCGAACAGTTGACCACGGGGCCGTGCCCAGAGGCCACGGGGTCGTGTGGGGCCCTCTGCTGTGAGATGCAATTAATGAAGAAAGAGAAGGATGATGGCCACGGGCCGTGCCCACTGGACACGGGGTCGTGGCCGGGCCTTTGTTTTGACTATAAATAGAGGTGCTTGGTTCCCTTCAAAGGCATCCCTTGGCAAACCACTTCTCTCTCTCTTTGCCACCACTCCACCACCACTACAACACCAACACCCACCACCATCATCCATCTTTCATCTTTAGAGTGTGTAGTAGTCTTGGGATCCAAGATTGATTGTAAGGGTTTTTGTCAATCAAAGGCCATGTTTGGCTAATCTCTTACATCACTTGGTGAAGACAAGTCTTTAATGTATTACTTTTGATTTTTAATCATTTGGCACTTTTTATTTGGGTTTGTATTAATGACTTAATAACTAGTTTCTTATGTTGAAAGTGAATTTTCCTACCATTTCTTCATGATGTCATTGATTTGCTCATTCGTGTCTTTACGGTCTATATAAAGCGTGTTAACTAACCTGGTAGGGGGTTAGAAGGGTGGTTTGGTAAAATTTTTGTCTCGTTCAGTGTATAGATCCTGCGAGGACTTGGTTCGAGCTTTTTAGGACCTCCTTCAATACCCTAAAGGTATTGGATGGCGGGGTGCGAACGGGTTGAACCCCTCATATGTAAACTACTATTAATATTTTAAATCGGCTACTTGAGATTGTATCCTTGCTGACTCAAACCACTTAGCCGAGGGTAACTTCACCTTCAAAAGAGGGGCCTACCACTTTTCGCATTAATAACTTACTTAATTTTCTTCCAATATTCCGACCCTTTGGGATTGTATCCCTGCTGACTCAAACCACTGGGTTGAGGGTAACGTCACCTTCAAAAGAGGGGCCTACAACTATAACTAAGATAATCTCTTAAAAAGTCCGAAAGTGCGAAAATCATCAAAGGATACATTAAAGATAAGTTGGATCCAAGTGATTCTATCTTGTCTATCTTTTCTTTTTATTTTATTTATCTTCTTATTTTTATTTTTATATTTAATTTTGAAACTTTTATAAAAAATTTAGATTGACTAGACGTTGACGATAAACCGGTATTAAAAGCTCTTGTATCCTTGAACGATCTCCGTATCTTACCAACGCTATACTACGCTCACGATGGATGCACTTGCCAAGTGTGTGTTTAGTGTTAGTATAATATCATGTTTTATAAATTTAAAACTTGACTAATGCGTAAAATGAACTTAAAATAATAAAAAAATATAGTACGCTCAATGCACACTAAGTTTTTGGCGCCGTTGTCGGGGACACAAGGATTTTAAGAAAGCTTAAAATCAACGGCCTAATCATTTTTCAAAACTGCGCCTCGTTTTCTCATTTTTAGGAATTTTAAGTTTTACAGTAGGCTGAACACGGGCTGTGCCCATTGGACACGCCCCGTGCTGCAGATTACTAAAACAGTTTTTCAAACGCCCACATATAGAATTTGACCACGGGCCGTGCCCACTGGACACGGGACCGTGGTGAACTTTTGTTTCTGCCTCTCAATTTTATTTTCTGGTCCCGAGACTTTGTAATCTGCTGGGTATTCCCTCATGGATCAATACTCAGGAAATTACACTCACTACATAGAGGATGATTATGAGGAAGAATATTGTACCATTTGTGACAATCCCCATTCGGTACAACATTGTGACTTTTCCAACCATCTGCCTCATATTCTTATTATGAGGAACCTAGTTTTGAACTTCCAAAATCAAGCTTTGATTGGAACACTTATCCCACACATTTTGACACACCACCGACTATCCTTCCCGAAGCCGAAAGAATAATAGAACATCTTAAAACTCTTGAGCAGTTACTAAAAGAATCCAGAGCAAGGAAGAGGCTGTTTGTACCAAGGAAGTAATAATCGAAGAAGTAAAAATGGAAGGACAAATAAGTGAAAAACCTACGCGTGAGTCAACCAAAGAAGAAGGTAAGTCAACAAACAGTAATTTCGAAAAATAGTCAGATTTTCAAGAAATTAACATTTTACCACCTTCTTTCGAAAACCATGGTTTGGTACCCACTCATGCTAAGTTTTTAAAAGAGTTAAACATTAACGCTAAAGTTGACGAAATAGTTAGCATCATATTAATCGAAAGATGATAAAATCAACAGGAGTAGTTGAGGATGTGTTAATTCAAACAAACCAAGACGTAGTCCCCACCGACTTCATCATTCTCGATGATGCCCCGCTTGTATTGGGACGACCTTTCATGAAAACCCATCAAGCATTGATCAACCGGAAGCAAAACAACTTACCAATTCAATTAGGCGCCGACAGAAGGTATGTCAATCTTGACCAATCCATAAAATACCCATTCGGCAACGACGACCCCTTAATTGAAGATGAAGATGAGCCACCCGATACGGAAGAAGAGCTCGACCAACTTGTCCAAGAAGAAGACGCCATTGAACAAACCTTTATGGTCCTCAACCAAGAGCAACCAAAAAGGAGTCTCCCAAAGACCCACCACTTGAGCTCCAAGAGCTCCCAAAAGGTTTGGAGTACGCTTTTCTAGACAAGCATGGTAAATTACCAGTAATTATTTCATCAAAATTAACTAGTTTAGAAAAAGAAAAACTAATTTCACTATTAAGAAAACATAAAAAAGCGATTGCATGGAAGCTTGTAGATATAAAAGGAATAAACCCTTCCATGTGCACACACAAAATTTTAATGGAATATGACTACAGAACGGTAATACAACCACAACGTAGAGTCAATCAAAATGTTCAAGAAGTGGTTAAAAACGAAGTCATCAAACTACTTGATGCCAAACTCATCTACCCAATTTCTGATAGCCCATGGGTGAGTCCCGTTCAAGTAGTTCCCAAAAAAGGAGGTATGGCGGTAGTAACCAATGAAAAAAAACGAATTGATACCAACAAGGACTGTCACCGATGGAGAGTTTGTATAAACTACCGTAGGTTAAATGAGGCAACAAGGAAAGACCACTTCCCTTTACCCTTTATCGACCAAATGTAGGAAAGACTATCCGGTCACAACTTTTATTGTTTTTTAGATGGTTTTTCAGGTTATTTTCAAATACCGATAGCCTATGAAGACTAAGAAAAAACAACCTTTACATGCCCCTATGGAACTTTCGCTTATCGACGCATGCCTTTTGGTCTATGTAATACCCCCGCAACATTCCAACGTTGCATGGTGGCCATCTTCCGTGATATGATAGAAAAAAACCATGGAAGTTTTCATGGATGACTTTTCTATCTTTGGAGATTCATATGACCAATGACTCGATAACCTTGAACGAATGCTATCCCGATGTGAGGAAACCAACCTTGCCCTTAATTGGGAAAAATGACATTTCATGGTTACGGAGGGAATAGTACTCGGTCACAAAATCTCAAGCGAAGGAATGGAGGTTGACCGAGCAAAGATTGACACTGTCTCTCGATTACCACCTCCATCCTCCGTTAGAGAATAAGAAGTTTCTTAGGGCATGCCATATTTTATATACGATTTGTCAAAGACTTTTAAAAAATCTCAAGACCTCTAACTAAATTACTTGAAAAGATGCACCATTTATCTCTGACAAGGATTGCAACCATGCATTTTTAACACTAAAAGAAATGCTAGTCAATGCACCAATCATGATAGCGACCGATTGGAAATTACCCTTTAAAATCATGTGTGATGCAAGTGACTTTCATTGGAGCAGTTTTGGGACAATGAAAAGATAAGCATTTTCATCCAATATACTACGCTAGCAAACTCTCAATGATGCATAAGAAAATTATACCACAACAGAAAAAGAATTACTAGCTGTAGTATTTGCTTTTGATAAATTTCATTCTTATCTTTTTCTTTCTAAAACAACAGTTTATATAGACCATGCAGCCATTCGTTATCTGTTTAAAAAACAGGATGCCAAACCACGTTTAATCAGGTGGATCCTACTCCTCCAAGAATTGACATCGAAATAAAAGACAAAAGGGGAGCTGAGAACACCGCCGCAGATCACCTATCTTGCTTGGAAGATCCAGCTTTGGAGGAACTAGGGACGAGCTCATCAACGAAAAATTCCCAACGGAATCTTTAGAAATGGTGGAATATCGGGAAGAACCATGATACGCTGACTATGCCAACTACCTAGCTAGTAGGATAGTCGTAAAAGGATGGTCACATCATCAAAAAAAAATTCTTTGCCGATGTAAAACACTACTTTTGGGAAGATCCATATCTTTTCAAAATTTGTGCTCACCAACTCATCCGACGATGTGTACATGGCAATGAAGCAGAAAAAATTCTCCACCATTGTCATGAAGGACCATACGGAGGACATCACGAGCCACTAGTACCGCTCGAAAGGTATTTGATTCAGGATTCTATTGGCCAACCATTTACAAAGACGCACAGAATCTTATCAAGACATGTGATGCATGCCAACGCTCAGGTAATATTTCTTCCAAAAACGAAATGCCACAAAATGGTATTCTTGTTTGTGAAATTTTTGATGTATGGGGTTTAGACTTCGTGGGTCCTTTCCCACCATCAAAAGGAAACAAATATATACTTGTGGCTGTGGATTACTTATCAAAATGGGTCGAGGCCGAAGCTCTTCCAACAAACGATGGAAGGGTTGTGGTAAGATTCATGAAACGATTATTCGCTCGTTTCAGCACTCCAAAAGCTTTAATAAGTGATAGAGGCACCCATTTTTGTAATCATCTACTCAAATTTTTTTTAATACGATATGGGGTCCATCACCGAATTTCTATCGCTTATCATCCTCAAACAAACGGACAAGCCGAAGTAACCAATAGAGGTTTAAAAACGAATACTCGAAAAAACCGTAGGGATAAATAGAAAAGAATGGGCCGAAAAATTAGACGAAACTTTATGGGCTTTTCGAACCGCTTTCAAAACAACAATATGAACCACCCCATATAAGCTAGTCGATGGAAAATTTGCCATTTGCCAGTAGAAATAGCACATAAGGCCTACTGGGCATTAAAAAACGTAAACTTAGACCATGAAACCGCTGGTAAAAATCGATTTTATCAATTAAACGAATTAGACGAATTGAGAACTCAAGCTTATTCTAACTCTGAAATTTATAAGGAACGCATAAAGAATTTACATGACAAACATATTAAACCTTATGAATTTCAAGAGGGAGATCAAGTGCCATTGTTTAATTCACGACTTCGATTATTTCCCGGAAAATTAAAGTCTAGGTGGTCGGGACCTTTTTCCATCACCCATATTTTCCCACACGGTGCAGTTGAGATTAAATCTCGAAATAGCGTGGACAAAGGCTTAAACTCTACCAAGGAGTCCTTGATGATGAGGATGAAGAAATTTCTCTTCAAACAAGCAAGGTATGATTAAACAAAGGTAAGTATATATATATTGTCACACCCTAACTGATGGCGGAAACATCGGGGTTAGTGGCACTAGGTGACCAGATTGATTTCACGAGATGTTCCATAACAATCATTTAACATATCACAACCTGCTTAATATCCCATACTATTAAACGTAACATTAAACAATTATTACAAAACGAAGATTTCTCATAAAATTCAACCGGGTTCGATTTCCCCTAGATTTCATACATAAGTTCCAAATCTGAATTACATCAACAAACTAACTAAACAAAACTAAACTACGCTAAGCATGCAACATCCAAGCATCCATAGCTAAAATCCTCAACCTGTTACATACGTTATAATACATGTCAATACAATTAAGTAAAGGTGAGCATACGAGTTTTGTAATACTAGCATAATAAAGAAACCGTTCACGAGATAACCTAACTACATAGCATGATACACCGAAACATTTCACACAGATTAACATATGCTTATTTCTCATGCTAACTACCATGAGAAGGCTTGCGCGTCCATCCTAACTAGACCCCGTCTAGTGTAAGCCACACTATAGTACCATACTAGCTAAGGAGGCAAGTTAATGAAAATATGTCCTAGTCACATGTTTCTAGTATCACGTATTGAGCATATATAATCAGATTATTCGCGTGTGATAAACAGTTTGATTTTGTGATGTGATTTTGATATAGGAACGTATGTAACACCCAAAAGTGCGTTAAAGCGTAAATGGATCAGAGATACTCACGGTGGGTGCGTTTAGGTAAGAATTCGGGATCTGCGAGGAGTTGAGAGGAGCGCCGGATCAGCCTGCATACGCGAACGAAAATGCATCAGTCTCCGAAAAGCTGAAACGGTTAAGTTTGGTCTAGGCAGTAGACAAGTTCGGGTGAACTTGTGTGTAAACACACAAGTTCGAGCGAACTTGTATGGTTTTGGTAGGTTTAGAGTCAAGTTCGGGCGAACTTGTAAGAATTTCTTACTGAGATGACAAGTTCGGGCGAACTTGTGTAGTTTCCTAAGAAACTAGACAAGTTCGGTCGAACTTGTAGGAAAGTTTGGTGATAAATATCCTAAGTTCGGTCGAACTTAACCCATCTAGGTGCAAGTTCGGTCGAACTTGATCTAGGGAGCTGGTGATTCTCGAGCGAACTTGATGTTTTCGGGTCCAAAATCTTGCGTTTTCGCGTCGTTTGCTGAGGAAAATCGAGTGTTCATCCCTCCAACCCTGTGCTACTGAGAAAACTTAGGTCAGAGAGGTCTTTTAGAGCTGTTTTAGCCGTTTTACAAAAGCGTGGGCTAATCCGGGCGAACTCGGGGTTCGTTCGGATTAGTCCGGCTTGTGTAAACCAACATAAACATCCTTGTGCTTCCAGATCTGGGATCTTGAATGATAGATGATTCGTTTCATATAGAAGATGAACAAAACATCATCAAAAGTCCGTATTTGGTGTAGAATCAATGTTTATCAAAGGTTTTTCTCATATCTATAACTTACAAGCCGAGATCTTTCAGATCTCATGTTTGGGAAGCATCTGCTAACACCAAACGAACCCGTATTGTGTAGATCTAAGCTTAAAACAGACGTTTTAGAAGAAAAAGATGAATATTTTCGTAAAAGAATGAGTTTTGATGAAAACGAAGGCTATGCCTTGTGCCAAAATCGTTGTAAACCTTTGTAGATCGTTGATAAACGTTGTTGCAGTGAAATCGGGTTGATTCTTACTTAGAACATGAATGTTTCGGGTTTTGAGAACTTTGGGCGAACTTGCAGCAAAGTCAAATGAGAGAACATAGCTTGGTATTTATAGGAGAATGCGAGAAAGTGAGGCTGGTGAGTTAAGTTCGGTCGAACTTGCATGAATTTCATGCAAGTTCGGGCGAACTTGCTTGATGTTTGAGGAATACCAGTCAAGTTCGGCCGAACTTGCTGATTCTGTGAATGATCAGGCAAGTTCGAGCGAACTTGGGGGCAAGAGAGGGATTCTTGTGTCATTAGGCAAGTTCGGGCGAACTTGTGGGAGCCAAGTTTGGCCGAACTTGGCCTGGTGACCAAGTTTCGTTTGCCGATTTCGCGTTAAGAGTTCGTTTGGCTATTCGGTTCGTATTGGTTAGTTATATTAAACGTTAAATTAAAGCGTTAAGCGTTATACTTGATATAATAGAACGAATTAGCGATTCGAGTGTGCGAGAGCGATGCGATGGCGAGCGTAAACATAACCACAAACACATATAACACATAAATAAAATAAAACCACATAAATAATTGCGCATTTGCGATGCGATGAGATTAGCGATGCGATTTGATAAGCGATTAGATGCGATAATAACGTACAACACCATAAGTAATCAACATAAACTTTATTATAAACCGAATCTCGGGATTACAAAAGAAGTACAACGATAAAAATGAATTTTCGAGTTGTTACATATATATATATATATATATATATATATATATTGATATATATATATGTAAATTAATGTTATGACTCGTAGGTAGTAAACATCGGGAGAACTTCGAAAAATGTAAGATAACTTGGGAACCCTTTCTCGGAAAAAACGGTCGCTAACCACACAAATTTTCCTTAAAATATATATATATATATAATATAGCCTGACCATGGGGCCATGATCGGCATACAGACAGATATAAACCCTTTCTCTTAACTGTTCTTCATTCCACCACGACCCGTTTCCCCGAAAACTCTCTAGTTCACCGGCGATTTTCTGTCCCATTTCACGTTTTCTCTTCGTTTAACGTCCGCGAAGTATGATTCTTGCACTTTTCTAGATACTTTAAAGATTTGCATGTAGAATAACATCAAGAAAATTGGGGAAAAATATAGGGTTCTTGAACTAGAACCTAGTTAACCCTCAAATTTCTGTATAAATCTACTATTAGTAGTATACATTCATGTTGTAAAGAGTAAATCAACCACAATTAATCACCAAAACACCCGATTTCAAGTGTAAATCACAAACCCTTGTTTTTGAACCGAAAAAGTTAAAATTGATAGGGTAAACGGGTTGTTTTTTGAAAAACGGGACTTGGGGTTTCATTTTCAGGAAAAACCGGTCCTACTCAACGAAAAATTTTCAACTTTTCAAAATCGGGTCAAAAAATGAAGTTTTGCAGTAATAGTGGCCTGACCACGGGGCCGTGGTCAGTCACCACGGGGCGTGGCCAGGTAGAAGAGATGAAGACGGGTCGTGGTCAGTCACCACGGGGCCGTGTTCAACTCTCTGTTTTTAGTTTTTCTCGTAAATTTGATTCGTAACGCACTGATTGTACATTGGTTCTCTCATGCAGCAATGACAAACAAGTTTCTGAAGTTTAAGACATCAGAGTGGGAGTACCAAAACCGCTTTGAAGTCCTTCAAACGAGGGCAGAAGAAGGACCAAGAAAAACATGTTACGAAACCCTGGACGCCGTGGGTCAAAGAGGTCGATATGATATGTTGGTCACAGGCCCACTTCGAGCCGCTCTTGACAAGAAGCTCCACTCCATCTATGAGTTTAAAAGGGAGTTCTATAGCACCTTCAAGTTCGACACCAAGGCAGACCCGTTTGATTCCGATGCTGTTCAGTTCAGATGTGCCGGGCAACTTCTCTCCATCTCCATGGCCCAGTTTGGTGTTAACATCGGATTGTACACCGAGTATGAATCAGCTGATGAGCATGTCACGGGTGGTCTCCATGAAATCCCGGTCAATATGAGGCAAATAGCATGGTCCGAAATTGGAGAAGGAGCATACAACCTAAGCATCACTAAAATCTCTCAGTTGCGAGACCCGCTATATCGATACATCCACCGGGTCTTAAGCAACTCACTAAATCAACGGCAAGATAGCTCGGGAGTGGTAAGCCTTCGTGACTGTAACATTTGTAAAAATCGGGTCTCCAAAACCCGCTCCATTTTTGTAATCTTGTACCAAGTTATAAAAGTTTCATTAATTATTTATGATTATTTTGAGTTAAAACGTTACATAATTAATAAATAAACTAAACTATAAAAATTATATTTGATAAAAAGTTAAAATAAAATAAAAAAAAACATTTGAAGCTGCCGGGACTCGAACTAGGGTCAGCTGAGTCACTCAATGACTTAACATCCTTTTCCTAAACCACTCCGCCATAATGTGTTTTCTGTTAACACTAGGAAAACAATTGGAACTTATACGCAAACTCAAATTAACCGTTGATGCCATCTGAATAACGGAAATCGGCAAACCAATCGCCAAATCGTTGCGAATTCATCTGGCCAGCTTTTAACCGATGTATTTCGGTTTCTAATTAAGTCAGAATTGAATGAACTTTAAGTCCTATCATTTTCGGCTTTTGAAACCGAAAATTTATCAAGCTCTGATTTAATTCAAGTTTCCGATCATTCGCACGATTCAGAACTATCACAGCAATATTGAATTTCATTTTCGTCGCTTTCCTGAATCATAAGATCTTCTGAATCAGTTCACCGGAAAATTTCTGCAAGTCACCAGAAAACCGGGACTTACATTCTCACGGTAATTCCTCCGACTCTTTTTGTTTAAAACATGTGATTAGTCAGTCTCTAACACAACCCTATCATCAGAATCGATCCTAGCCAGCGTTTATCGGAAATCCTATCTTCGCCGGAAAGTTTCTGAGACTGCCGGAATCCCACTGTGAACTGGTAAGATATCCTACACTTCTTTTAAACCTTGTTTAGGTGACTCAACCTTATGAATAATCGATCAACGTTGTTAATTGGTTCAACAGTCGGAGTTCATTTCCAGTACCGACGAACTTCCACCGGATTTCTGTGAATAACATCAAGCGGTATATTCTGTTCCTTAAACTCTCTCCATTTTTTACTTTTGAGTTACTGTTGATGTCGGAGAACTTTGTAAATCACAAATCAATCACAATCAGTCGAGTTATGTTGCCTGTGTAATCAGTGAAGAAGATGAAGTTATAACAGAATATAAGAGTAATTAAAATCCGGATTATAAACGGGTTAGACACACAGTCCAGCGGTGGACTGTGTGCAAATTTCACACACACGTCCCGAGTTCGATCCTTGCTACGCGCACGCCTTGTGAAATAACATGCCTTTTTTTAATCATGAACTAAACCGGGTTAAAATGGATAGTTGTTAAGTATAAGAAAAACCAAGAATATAACCGGGTTAGACACACAGTCCAGCGGTGGACTGTGTGCATCATGAACTTCACGTCGCGCGTTCGAATCTCGTCACGAGCACCGGTCAATTGAATTAAAACGTTTTTGTAAATAAGGGAATTTTCGGTTAATACAAATAAGTATATAAATATAATTAAAACCGAGTTTATAACGGGTTAGTCACGTAGCTCAGTTGGTAGAGCTACGTGCACGTGAACGGAAGGTCGCCGGTTCGAATCCCACCCGGCGCAGAAATAACCGCTGACCGAACCGGTCAACGGTCAATGGTCAACAAAAAAAAATAATATTTTTTTTATATATTTATTTATTTAATTTAATTTAAAAATCAATTAAAAATACTTAAAAATAACATTTTTAAAGATAGAAAATAGCCATAAACTCATAAAAATATATCTAAAAATTTCATTAAAATCCTTAACAACATCCATCCACATAATATATTTTTCCATTATTATTTAGGTTAGTATTCCTCGTCGACTCGCTCATCTAAATCGTGCGCATCTCACCATCTCCAATTCAACGCACCCAATGTGAGTGAACCTTTCAAATTCCCCGTTTTAATCACGTTTTTGGGGTGTATCATGTGTCTTTGTTTATATACATATTATAACTAAACCATTGTGCATACATCATATCATGACATGTGTATTTAGTTTATTGCTGTTAAGTAGTTATTATTGGATGCAAAATTATTATTTCAATACATGCAATTTCATAGGCCGCCGCTCCTCAATTATGAGGTTGAGCCTGTTCCCCGTTTTATTATGCGGTTGAACCTGGCGTGCCCGCAACGATCGGCTCCGTTTGATTGAGCCTTGATCGCACAGTTCAATTTACATTTCCAGTTCATGCAATACGATCGGCTCCGTTTGATTGAGCCTTGATCGCACAGTTTCAATTATGTTATTTATCGTATGATGTTGGTATGTTCATGTATGCTATCAAGTGTTATTGTATGTTATAATTGTAACTGCTATTTGCCAATGCTTGATTACTTACATTTGCTCTTTTATGATTATGCACAATATTTTATTGATAAACTAACCATAAAATCATTATCCAATGTTTATCTAATGAGGTTCACTCGCCAACTTATGTTGACCCAAAAACTACCATTTTACACATGATACAGGTGAACCAGCAGCAGCTAGGAACACATAGGACCTGGACTAGAAGAATAAATCGATTTAGTTTTTGGATTGTTACCTTATGATTATTTCCCTTGTATTGAATGAACATGTTTGGATGTTTGAAAATGTAACTTTGACTTCATTAATTATGAAACATAATAGTAAATGTCATGTGCTTTGGTGATAACCCAATTATGCCCCGACTCTTATTTCCGCTGCGGGTCGGGGTGTGACAGATTGGTATCAGAGCCATGACTATAGGGATATAGGATAGGTTATTAGACCCTTAGAGCCTATACTATAGTCGATTAGAAACTTATAAGAATTTTGTGTGTTATATGCCAAATTTCATGATGTTTATATGTTTATGTTAAATGTTACATTTGATATTGTACAAGCATGTTCATAAGTATGTATTATCAAATAATGCCTATCATGAAATCGTATGATCATAACATATCACATCCATGAAAGCACACAGCACATCATGATTGATTTTACAATGATTTTCGTGTTTTCAAATCTCATCAAAGTGAGTTCTCATGACGGGCATGTAGTAACTGGAAGGGTACTAGTACCGGTAGTTGGAACGTCCTGTCTAGGCTGGCATTCGTATAAATCCAAAATAAAGGACCAGTTTGCCTACCTGGGGACTAACGATGAGAGTACGAAGTACCTATTAGGCCAAAGCATGCTATACCAAACGTCGTGAGAGCTAATCCCACTTTGAGTTGTCATTGTGTCTACACCTGGACACGTTCCGACCAAACATCTCATGAACATATTTTGTGGTTTGCATTCGGGGGATGCGAGTGTTAAATTGCCAATACTAATGTGAATCCTACCAAGCCAATAGCCATGGGGGCCCACATGACTATGTAGGTGAAGGTATGGGGGACATTTGAGGCCCAACATGAGCGAACCCAAGACATCCCATGGATGTAGTTGCATTATTGATATTTATGTTATTTTCATTTTCTTAAAGACACATGACACCTAAAAAGACACTATAAACTCACAATCTTCTCATTTTATGATCCTGTAGATGTCGTCTAGACAGCATCGAAGGAGTAAAAGATCGGAAAAGTCTCAGGAACATTTGGCCACTCATATCGCGCAACAAATGGCCACGATATTGCCTGACATCGTGGTACAAGTACAACAAGCCCTTGCTGCCAATCCTACTAACCCTCCTCAACAACAGGACCAGAACATCGACAACCCTCTTACCATCAAATGCTCTTACAAACATTTTAAGTCCTGTGATCCTCCAAAATTTGAAGGGACTGAGGGAGTCACTGCTCTCCTACATTGGTTCGAGGAGATGGAAAACGTTTTCTTAAACTGCGATTGTCCTGAGGATCGCAAGGTTCGTTACGCCACCGGAAGACTACTTGGTGTAGCCCTCACTTGGTGGAATACTGAGAAAGGAAAGAGGGGAACTGAAGATGCGATGGCCTTAACTTGGGAGGAGTTAAGGGAAATCATGACTAGGCGTTTCTGTCCTAGAAGTGAAATTAAGAAATTGGAGGATGAATTTCATGCCTTAAAGCAAAAAGAGGGTGATCACTCTACTTACAACAAGAGGTTCTTGGAGTTGAACCAAATGGTTCCAAACTTATTCACTCAACCTATCGTCTGATCGAGCATTATATTCGAGGACTTCCCTCGAAAATTCAAGATTCGGTTCTCAGCGTATCACCGGTAACACTCGAAGCTGCCATGGATTTGGCAACTGAACTGACCGAAAACCGAATTCGCAATGGAAAGTTCAAAGAAGAAAAGAAGAAAGCCCCTGTTGAGGGACAGACCTCAAACCACCCCATTCCTTCCTCTAAGTTTGCTAACAAGAGGAAGCGTAACACCAGGAACTTTGCAGTCACCCAAACCAACACCCCTATTCCTGCTGCACCCATCACTCAAGCCACTCCTCCACCCGCGCCATACAGAAAACCGTACACAGGCCCATTACCAAAATGTAACCGTTGTCAGTATCACCACTCCCCTGATTATCCTTGCCAATACTGCACCGGCTGCGGTCGCGCAGGACATACTGTTCAAAACTGCCGCACGCTTCAACGAACAAACCGCCACCAACCTATAACCCAAACCCACCAACAGTCAATGGGTCAAGCACAACAACAACTACCATTTCCACCCACCCAACATTTAGCCCAAACATACTACCAACCCAATTACCCTATGGGCCAACCTATGCGGGCTTGTTTCAATTGCGGCGACCCAAGTCATTTCAGAAACACATGTCCAAGGCTGGTCAATATTATTCATGCTCAGGCCCAAGCCAACCCTGTGAATCAAGCGAACCAAGCTCCTCCACCTGCTAGAGGAAGAGCTTTCAATATTAACGCGAACCAGGCCAGAGCTGACGGCAATGTGGTCAACGTACGTTTCTTATAAATGGTACATATGCATCTATGTTATTTGATACTGGTGCGGATAGAAGTTTCGTGTCATTAGAATTTGAACCTATCTTAAGCAAAAATCGGGATAAGCTCGTGGAATCCATAACGGTGGAAGTCGCGGACGGAAAACCAGTTTCATTAGACTCTATTTTACGCAACTGTACACTCACCTTAAACGACCACGATTTCTCAGTCGACCTTATTCTTATGAAGTTGGGAAGTTTTGACATCATAATCGGTATGGATTGGCTCAGTCAACATCATGCGGAAGTTGTATGTCGTGAAAAATTTATTCGTATTCCTCTTTCAAACGGCCAGACTCTTCGAATCATTGGAGAAACCTCGTCGAAAGGGCTCAACTTAATGTCTTGTCTTCAAGCTCAAAAATACCTTCGCAAGAACTATGTCGCGTTTTTAGCCCATATCATCAAGAAGGGGACCATAGAGAAGAAACTTGAAGATATTCCTATAGTAAAAGATTTTCCACAAGTTTTTCCTGACGACATTTCAGGACTTCCTCCAATCAGAGATGTCGAATTCCGTATCGATCTTATACCTGGTGCTACACCAGTTGCAAAATCTCCATATAGGTTAGCCCCCTCTGAAATGCAAGAGCTAGCCAGTCAATTGCAAGAATTGACTGACAAGGGATTCATACGTCCCAGCTCATCGCCTTGGGGTGCACCTGTCCTTTTTGTAAAGAAGAAAGATGGATCTTTTCGTATGTGCATCGACTACGGAGAGCTCAACAAGTTAACCATCAAAAATCGATATCCTTTACCTCGCATAGATGATCTTCTTGACCAACTTCAAGGTGCCAGTTGCTTTTCGAAAATCGACCTTCGATCTGGCTATCATCAGCTTAGAGTGCATGAAGAAGACGTCCCTAAAACTGCTTTTCGAACTCGTTATGGCCACTATGAATTCATGGTTATGCCGTTTGGATTAACCAACGCACCAGCTGTTTTCATGGACCTAATGAACAGAGTCTGCAAACCTTACCTCGATCGATTTGTTATAGTTTTCATCGACGATATTCTTATCTATTCAAAATCTAAAGCTGATCATGAGCGTCATCTTCGACTTGTTCTTGCACTTCTAGAAAAGGAAAAGCTATATGCCAAGTTCTCTAAATGTGAATTCTGGTTAAAAGAGGTGCAATTTCTCGGGCATGTAGTCAATGACAAAGGAATACATGTTGACCCATCAAAGATCAAAGCAGTTCAAGAATGGCAAGCTCCACGTACACCAACTGAAGTAAGGTCTTTTCTTGGACTAGCTGGCTATTATCGTCGGTTCATTTCAAACTTCTCTCGCATTGCGGTGCCACTCACGGCTTTAACCCATAAGGGAAAACCATTCGTATGGGGACCCAAGCAAGAAGAAGCTTTTCAAACTCTTAAGCAAAAACTTTGTGATGCACCAATCCTCACTCTTCCTGAAGGTTATGATGATTTTGTAGTCTATTGCGACGCGTCAGGGCAAGGATTAGGTTGCGTTCTCATGCAAATAGGAAAAGTCATAGCTTATGCCTCGAGGCAACTCAAGACTCATGAAAAGAACTACACCACTCATGACCTAGAACTTGGAGCCGTTGTATTCGCTCTTAAGATATGGAGACATTATCTCTATGGTACTAAGTGTGAAATATACATTGACCACAAGAGTCTTCAACATATCTTCAATCAAAAAGAGTTAAATATGAGGCAACGAAGATGGGTCGAACTCCTAAATGATTACGACTGTGAAATTAGATACCACCCTGGCAAAGCAAATGTGGTGGCTGATGCACTTAGTCGAAAGGGTTATGCGAACTCCATTCATCTTCTATGTTCGCAAATTATAACCGATGTTAAAGATCAAATTCGTGAAGCTCAACACGTTTCGATAACAGAAGAAGATGTATGAAAGGAGATGTCCTGTGGAGCCGAGCTAAAGCTTGAAACTAAATCGGATGGTATTCTGTATTACCTAGATCGTATCTGGATTCCTAACCACAACAATCTTCGTGAAACTCTCATGAATGAAGCTCATAAAGCGCGATATTCTATACACCCAGGAGCCGATAAGATGTATCAAGACCTACGATACACCTATTGGTGGCCTGGAATGAAGAAAGATATTGCCGTTTTTGTTTCCAAGTGTCTCACATGTTCTAAGGTGAAGGCTGAACACCAAAGACCCTCAGGACTTCTAGTCCAACCGGAAATACCCGTATGGAAGTGGGAAAATATAACCATGGATTTCATTACCGGTTTACCTCGCACTTCTGGTGGGTATGACACTATATGGGTGATTATAGACCGACTTACAAAATCGGCTCACTTTATTCCTATTCGAGAAGATTTCAAGAACGAAAAGCTTGCTCGTATTTATATCAATGAAATCGTAAGCCGACACGGGGTACCATTAAGTATTATTTCTGATCGTGATGGTCGTTTCACCTCACGAACATGGCAAGCAGTACAATCCGCTATGGGCACTCGATTAGATCTCAGTACCGCCTATCATCCTCAAACTGATGGACAGTCTGAGCGCACCATTCAAACTCTTGAGGATATGCTTAGAGCATGTGTCATAGACTTCAAGGGAAATTGGGACGCTCACCTACCGTTAGTTGAATTTTCGTACAACAACAGCTATCATTCGAGCATCGGCATGGCACCTTTTGAAGCTTTATATGGTCGAAAGTGCCGATCTCCTGTTTGTTGGCACGAAATTGGGGAAGCACAAATTACTGGTCCAGAATTGATCCAAGAAACCACGGACAAGATTCATCAAATCCGAAACAATCTTTTAGCAGCTCAAAGTCGTCAAAAGAGTTATGCAGATAAACGACGGAAGCCATTAGAGTTTAGCATTGGTGATCATGTGCTTTTAAAAGTATCACCGTGGAAGGGAGTAGTCCGTTTTGGTCAAAAGGGAAAGCTAGCACCACGTTACGTAGGACCTTTCAAGATACTCGAAAGAGTAGGTCCTGTAGCATACAAGCTTGACCTACCGGAAGAACTCGACATGATTCATCCCACATTTCACGTGTCGAACTTGAAGAAGTGCCTCGCTGATGAGAACCTCCATATTCCGCTGGAAGATATTCAGATTGATGAATCCATGCTTTTTATTGAAAGACCAGTGGAGATCATGGACTACGGAGAAAAGCGTCTTCGACGAAGTCGCATTCCTATTGTTAGGGTACGCTGGGAGTCGAAACGGGGACCTGAGTTTACTTGGGAACGTGAAGACTCAATGCGTGAAAAATACCCGCATCTTTTTCCTACTTCAACTGTTTAAATTTCGGGACGAAATTCCTAAAAGTAGGGGATACTGTAACATTTGTAAAAATCGGGTCTCCAAAACCCGCTCCATTTTTGTAATCTTGTACCAAGTTATAAAAGTTTCATTAATTATTTATGATTATTTTGAGTTAAAACGTTACATAATTAATAAATAAACTAAACTATAAAAATTATATTTGATAAAAAGTTAAAATAAAAAAAAAAAACATTTGAAGCTGCCGGACTCGAACCCGGGTCAGCTGAGTCACTCAACGACTTAACATCCTTTTCCTAAACCACTCCGCCATAATGTGTTTTCTGTTAACACTAGGAAAACAATTGGAACTTATATGCAAACTCAAATTAACCATTGATGCCATCTGAATAACGAAAATCGGCAAACCAATCGCCAAATCGTTGCGAATTCATCTGGCCAGCTTTTAACCGATGTATTTCGGTTTCTAATTAAGTCAGAATTGAATGAACTTTAAGTCCTATCATTTTCGGCTTTTGAAACCGAAAATTTATCAAGCTCTGATTTAATTCAAGTTTCCGATCATTCGCACGATTCAGAACTATCACAGCAATATTGAATTTCATTTTCGTCGCTTTCCTGAATCATAAGATCTTCTGAATCAGTTCACCGGAAAATTTCTGCAAGTCACCAGAAAACCGGGACTTACATTCTCACGGTAATTCCTCCGACTCTTTTTGTTTAAAACATGTGATTAGTCAGTCTCTAACACAACTCTATCATCAGAATCGATCCTAGCCAACGTTTATCGGAAATCCTATCTTCGCCGGAAAGTTTCTGAGACTGCCGGAATCCCACTGTGAACTGGTAAGATATCCTACACTTCTTTTAAACCTTGTTTAGGTGACTCAACCTTATGAATAATCGATCAACGCTGTTAATTGGTTCAACAGTCGGAGTTCATTTCCAGTACCGACGAACTTCCGCCGGATTTCTGTGAATAACATCAAGCGGTATATTCTGTTCCTTAAACTCTCTCCATTCTTTACTTTTGAGTTACTGTTGATGTCGGAGAACTTTGTAAATCACAAATCAATCACAATCAGTCGAGTTATGTTGCCTGTGTAATCGGTTAAGAAGATGAAGTTATAACAGAATATAAGAGTAATTAAAATCCGGATTATAAACGGGTTAGACACACAGTCCAGCGGTGGACTGTGTGCAAATTTCACACACACGTCCCGAGTTCGATCCTTGCTACGCGCACGCCTTGTGAAATAACATGCCTTTTTTTAATCATGAACTAAACCGGGTTAAAACGGATAGTTGTTAAGTATAATAAAAACCAAGAATATTACCGGGTTAGACACACAGTCCAGCGGTGGACTGTGTGCATCATGAACTTCACGTCGCGCGTTCGAATCTCGTCACGAGCACCGGTCAATTGAATTAAAACTTTTTTGTAAATAAGGGAATTTTCGGTTAATACAAATAAGTATATAAATATAATTAAAACCGAGTTTATAACGGGTTAGTCACGTAGCTCAGTTGGTAGAGCTACGTGCACGTGAACGGAAGGTCTCCGGTTCGAATCCCACCCGGCGCAGAAATAACCGCTGACCGAACCGGTCAACGGTCAACAAAAAAAAATATTTTTTTTATATATTTATTTATTTAATTTAATTTAAAAATCAATTAAAAATACTTAAAAATAACATTTTTAAAGATAGAAAATAGCCATAAACTCATAAAAATATATCTAAAAATTTCATTAAAATCCTTAACAACATCCATCCACCTAATATATTTTTCCATTATTATTTAGGTTAGTATTCCTCGTCGACTCGCTCATCTAAATCGTGCGCATCTCACCATCTCCAATTCAACGCACCCAATGTGAGTGAACCTTTCAAATTCCCCGTTTTAATCACGTTTTTGGGGTGTATCATGTGTCTTTGTTTATATACATATTATAACTAAACCATTGTGCATACATCATATCATGACATGTGTATTTAGTTTATTGCTGTTAAGTAGTTATTATTGGATGCAAAATTATTATTTCAATACATGCAATTTCATAGGCCGCCGCTCCCCAATTATGAGGTTGAGCCTGTTCCCCATTTTATTATGCGGTTGAACCTGGCGTGCCCGCAACGATCGGCTCCGTTTGATTGAGCCTTGATCGCACAGTTCAATTTACATTTCCAGTTCATGCAATACGATCGGCTCCGTTTGATTGAGCCTTGATCGCACAGTTCAAATTACATTTCCAGTTCATGCAATACGATCGGCTCCGTTTGATTGATCCTTGATCGCACAGTTCATTTATGTTAGTTATCGTATGATATTGGTATGTTCATGTATGCTATCAAGTGTTATTGTATGTTATAATTGTAATTGCTATTTGCCAATGCTTGATTACTTACATTTGCTCTTTTATGATTATGCACAATATTTTATTGATAAACTAACCATAAAATCATTATCCAATGTTTATCTAATGAGGTTCACTCGCCAACTTATGTTGACCCAAAAACTACCATTTTACACATGATACAAGTGAACCAGCAGCAGCTAGGAACACATAGGACCTGGACTAGAAGAATAAATCGATTTAGTTTTTGGATTGTTACCTTATGATTATTTCCCTTGTATTGAATGAACATGTTTGGATGTTTGAAAATGTAACTTTGACTTCATTAATTATGAAACATAATAGTAAATGTCATGTGCTTTGGTGATAACCCAATTATGCCCCGACTCTTATTTCTGCTGCGGGTCGGGGTGTGACAGTGACCTCACATGCCTCCACAGCGTCCACACCCGTAAACCATTCGATGTGACCTACATACTCTTCAAGAACATGCACCTAAACCAATTGGCTAATCCACCCACACCGATCTTCTTTGGGGGATGGATCTACAAGCTATTCAAAAACTATGTCCATCGTGTTCCAAAGTCACTCACTCAAGGTGCAAAGTCCAAAAAGGTTGATGTCGACCTATGCCAATCCGTGGGGTTCATCCAAGACATGGGTGACGGGACTATCCGCTTCCGGAATGCTGAAGGAAATACATGGGGCCCGGAAGAAGTCCTAGCCCTTGCTGACGACCTCAACCGTCCTCCTCCTCAATACCATGGCTACCAGACGGGTTCCTCCTCTCAAGGAGGCGGGTTTCCTAATTTTCAAAGTTTAACTGACCTTTTGCAGGAAAACCTCTTATGTAACATGGACAGCAACGTCAACACCCGGGTTGGAGTGGTGCAACGTTCCATCAATACTATGCAAGGAGACATCACATATATCCGGGAGCACATGGTGTATCATGGTGAAGAGGATGAGAGGACGAGGACATGGACTGAGTGGTGACGATGGCGGTGAGGTGATGAGTGACGAATGCAGTATCAGGTTAATCTCTCTACCTTTTGAATAAATTTGACCGGCCTGCGTGTCGTGGTTTGAACAATTTACTCTTTCGAACAATGTTTTCTTTTCCGCATTTTATTTTTCCTTGTTTGTGGTGATGATGGATGATAAACACTCGTAAATTAGGATTTGGTATTGTAGTATGCTTTGTGTGGGTGATATTGGTAAAACAGGTACAAGAGGTCCAAGTGCACTGAAAATCAGTGCTAAACGAGACCGGATACCAGACTCAAAAACCAGAAACCTGAGATTCAGCAATTGTAGACTGCCACCACGGGGCCGTGTTCATTAAACACGGCCCGTGCCCATACCCTAAAAAGCTGTTGTTTGACTCTCTAGCCTCTGACCACGGGACGTGTCCATTAGGCACGCCCCGTGGGTAGCCTTCTGTAAGTTCTTGATACTGGCAATATGACCACGGGGCCATTCCCGGACCACACGGCCGTGCCCAATGCCCAGTAACATAAAAATTTGTTTTTAACACGCATTTAGCATTCGAATCAATCGAAAAATTTATTTTTGGACACATTGAGGACAATGTGTAATTTAAGTGTGTGTGTGGGGGGGGGGGGGACTAACATTTTGAATCTACAAGTCCAAATAACAAGCCTTACACAAAACTCTATTGGAACCGCTAATCACCCCAAATATTTTTCAAAATTTTTCATTTTTTTACTTGTCTTGGTTTAATTTGGGACTAACAAGTTCTAAAAAGTTATGTTTTACAAATTTACAACCGATAGCGTTGTGATAAAAAGAACCAAATAAGAAAAATTATAAAAAGGGCATGATAAATCTTTTTAAATTTTGATTATATATACTTGATCACATTACAAACCCATCCCCACAATAAGTGAGCCTTTATCGAGCATACATTCATCTTTAAACTAAATGCTCATATTCGTTTCTTGTGTGAATAGTCGCTTGGTTCTTACGACGCTAGAACTTGCCAAGAAGATACATTCCAAATCCTTACCAACATAAACCCAAGTAAGTAAATGATGGAGGCACTAGGACTAACCCGTTTTTTATTCAAAACCATTATTTTCCTTTCTTTTTACCCATTACCAAAATCCCCCTAGTTAACCACTTTTGAGCCTAAACATTTTTCATTTCAAACCCTCAAAACAAAACATCCATTATCCACCGAAACCCCTTTTCATTTCAAACCCATTTATTTTAGTAAAAGCTCCGGTTATATATTTGCCAAAAAAAAAACACCATATCTCTTTAACAAAACAAGTTCTTTCAAAAAACTTGTTTGAAAATGATTGGTTTAAAGAAATATTTATTTTACCATAACCAACGCTTTTTACGCTTTTCGCCATTTTACTAACCGCTAACCCTAAAATCACTTACCCTTAGCCCAATCCTAACCCTTTCAAAGTCCTCTTGATACTCACAAAGGTTTATAGTTAAAAAGGAGGATGTTTGATCGCTTGGCAAGCATATGGTAAAATAAGTTCCAAACCGAATCGAGCGATATCACAAAAATACATCTTCGGCCGAGTGTTGAGGACTCTTATGAGGTAAGTGAAGTTGTATATAAATAGAATTTTAAAGAGGCATTTTATGCCCAAATAAATAATTTTTTAAAAAAAACCGTTCTAAATAAATCATGACGAATAGGATTGTAAATAAAGTAAAAACAAAATTTAAATAAAGATCTTGGATTCCCGACACTCAAATACAAACCACAAAACTTCTTCTCTACCTATTCCATTTGGGTGTGTAAGCCATATTTAAAGTGTTTTGCTTGAGGACAAGCAAATATTCAAGTGTGGGGATATTTGATGTGTGTAAAATGCAACATATAAATTACATCAATTGAGGCATAAAACTAACCCTTTTTTAATACTAATGTTGGAAAAAGCACATTTCTTTGTTCCTTTTGTATTTTCAGGATAAAAAGAGCATAAAAGAACGAAAGAAGCAAATAAGCAGCCAAAACCAACATAAATACGAAAAGAAGGAATAACGAACCATGCCCGACCCCTCTGGAACACCCCAAAAGACAAAAAAAAGTTACAGAAGACGACCATGAGCCGTGTCCATCCAACACGGGGCGTGGTCAGACCCTACACTTCAAGACAAAACCTGCAGAAGCTTCTACGCCCACCACGGGGCCGTGCCCATGCCAAGATGGGGCGTGGTCAACTATAAGATTTGCAGGATCCAGATAGTACAGCGAACAGTTGACCACGGGGCCGTGCCTAGAGGCCACGGGGTCGTGTGGGGCCCTCTGTTGTCAGATGCAATTAATGAAGAAAGAGAAGGATGATGGCCACGGGCCGTGCCCACTGGACACGGGGCCGTGGCCGGGCCTTTGTTTTGACTATAAATAGGGGTGCTTGGTTCCCTTCAAAGGCATCCCTTGGCAAACCACTTCTCTCTCACTTTGCCACCACTCCACCACCACTACAACACCAACACCCACCACCATCATCCATCTTTCATCTTTAGAGTGTGTAGTAATCTTGGGATCCAAGATTGATTGTAAGGGTTTTTGTCAATCAAAGGCCATGTTTGGCTAATCTCTTACATCACTTGGTGAAGACAAGTCTTTAATGTATTACATTTGATTTTTAATCTTTCGACACTTTTTATTTGGGTTTGTATTAATGACTTTAATAACTAGTTTCTTATATTGAAAGTGAATTTTGCTACCATTTCTTCATGATATCATTGATTTGCTCATTCGTGTCTTTACGGTCTATATAAAGCGAGTTAACTAACCTGGTAGGGGGTTAGAAGGGTGGTTTGGCCAAATTCTTGTCTCGTTCAGTGTATAGATCCTGCGAGGACTTGGTTCGAGCTTATTACGACCTCCTTCAATACCCTAAAGTTATTGGATGGTGGGGGTGACGAACGGGTTGAACCCCTCATATGTAAACTATATTAATATTTTAAACCGTCTACTTGGGATTGTATCCTTGCTGACTCAAACCACTTAGCCGAGGGTAACGTCACCTTCAAAAGAGGGGCCTACCACTTTTCGCATTAATAACTTACTTAATTGTCTTCCAATATTCCGACCTTTGGGATTGTATCCCTACTGACTCAAACCACTGGGTTGAGGGTAACGTCACCTTCAAAAGAGGGGCCTACTACTATAACTAAGATAATATCTTAAAAAGTCCGAAAGTGCGAAAATCATCAAAGGATACGTTAAAGATAAGTTGGATCCAAGTGATTATATCTTGTCTATCTTTTCTTTTTATTTTATTTATCTTCTTATTTTTATTTATTTTTATTTAATTTGAAACTTTTATCAAACATTTAGATTGATTAGACGTTGACGATAAATCGGTATTAAAAGCTCTTGTGTCCTTGGAACGATCTCGGTATCTTACCAACGCTATACTACGTTCACGATGGGTGCACTTGCCCAAGTGTGTGTTTAGTGTTAGTATAATATCGTGTTTTATCAATTTAAAAATTGACTAATGCGTAAAATGAACTTAAAATAATAAAAATATATAGTACGCTCAACGCACACCAGTGCTCATTTTCATTGGTGGAAGATCTTTCATAATCTTCATCCACGTATCTTCATCTTCTTCACTTCCTTTCCCCAAAACATCATGCAGGTAATACCCAACTAGAAAATCAAAATCATCCATGGGGGGTGTTGTGTCATCTTGGAAGGAAGGATGCTTCATCACCTTTTTCAAGCCAAAGGTAATTTTTTTTATCTTTGATTGTGAGGGTGAGACGTCCCTCCCATGCATCAATGAGAGCTAAGGCTGTAATGAGAAATGGTCTTCCAAGAATAATTTGACTATCGAGTTCCCCAATAACATCAAACACCACAAAATCGATTGGAAAGACGAACCCTTGCATTTGAACCAAGACATCTTCGCGCCCTTCTTGGATATCGAACAGTTCGATTTTGGTAGACAAACTCCCATCTTTGTTACTTTTCATAAATAGCCCCCGGTAAGATATTTATGCTCATTTGTTGATCCGTGAGAGCACTTACTTTGATGAACCTATTCATGATACAAGAAATCATATATTGATCCGGTGGCTTTTATCCCTTAAGAATGGTATGGTAGAACATTCTTTTATAGCGGCTACTTGAGGATAATCTTCTAAGACATCTTTATTTGAAAGAATGTCTTTTAGGAACTTGAAGTGGGCCGACATTCTATCCATTAAGTTGGCATAAGGAGCATTTAGTTGAATTTGATTCATTAAAGAGTGGATCTTGTGAAACGTTCTTCTATGGGAGAAGAACATGGTACTAGCTCTTGAGCTAAGTTAGCTTAAAGATCTTCTTGTTGTCTTCCTTCTTGACGGTTGTGGGTTTTTGGGTTCATCAATTGGAGATTCGGCCACATACATACGTTTTAGATGAACTTTAAATTCCTCGGCCGGGCTCCAAGAATCAGGTTCAGGAGTTGAAGGTGGGCTAGGTGAGATGGTATATACGGTGGGTAGGCGAAAAGTGAAGCGGGTGGTGATGGTTTATATGGTAACGGGTCTAGGACGACTCGTCAAAGGTGGGTGGTAGGTAGGAAAAACGTTGAGGTAGAATATTTGGTTGTGATTTTTCGATATGGTAGAGTTCTTCATAGGGGATTGCAAGGGAATGGTGAAGGTATTGGTGGTGGTGGCTCAAGTGGCCCATCAAAGGGTGGAGAATAAAATGTCTCTTGATTATCCATTGAGTCCCACAATAAGCACATTCATAAATGAGATGTGGACCTCCAAAAAACTCGCATCTGTCTTGTGCATAATACGAATCAAAATCGAAGAATTCCATCTCCATGTATTGTGGACTTTGGGGGTCCATATCTACAAATCAATGAAAAGGGGAAAATGGTAGAAACAAAACACAGAAATAAACTTGTTAGTAGTCCAAAGTCTTTCTTAGAATAAACGTACCCCCGAAAACGACGCCAAAAACTTGATGCGTGTCGTCTACTGATGTGTTGGTTTGGTTATTTAATAACTCTTAGCCCACATTAGGTGCGTTAACTAAATAACCTTTAGAGACTTGCATCTAACTTTAAATTTATAAGAAATAATTTTTACTTAGGCTAGATACACACATTAGGTAAGCGTACCTATCATTTTAGTAGAGCTTAAGGTAAGAACCAAGTATGGAACCCAGATGATACGATTTTTAATAGTTACTCCGAGTTACCAACTAATTTAATTAATTATCTTTTGTTATTTTTATATAAAAATCAGAAATAAAAGCAAGTAATAAATGATTAGTAGGGAATATCAAGAGCATGAAGAGTGTTTCTTTAGATCTCTGAATCCACTTGGGATGAATTATAGATATTTTATTGGAAGGATGTGGTTAATTAACTCAAAGACTCGGCTCCTTGCTAAAGTTACGATTAATTTTTATTTTAGATTTACAAGATGTGACTTTAAGGTTAAAATAGAATTAGAGCCGATTAAAGATAATTTATTGCCCAATCTTAAATAAAAGTTCTTTTTAAGGAACAATCCCTAATCTAGGGTTAGTTACATCCAATTACTCTTCTTTCTTTACATGGTTCCCATGGCTTCCAATCCTCTATGTGGCATACCTTTGTCTCACTTCAAAGGTAGTAAGGATATTTCAAAGTGCTCCCCATGGGTGCTAATGACACTTGTGGTTAATTAGGGTGATTGATCTTAATTCAATAGGCGGTGTTATAATATATATATATATATGTATATATATATATATATATATTATGTGGTATATATTTGTTATTTGAGAACCACTCTTTTTGCGAGAACCATGAGAACCAATATGAACAAAACAAAATAAACCCACTCCACCACCACCCAAAATCTAAACACCCACCCCCACCCCACCACCACCCAAAAACCTAACCCCCCCCACCTCAAAAAAAGAAAAAAAAATCTATACCTCACCAAAAAACCTAACCCCCCACCAACCCACAAAAACCTAAACCCCCCACCACCACCCAAGTTAAATGCTAAAACTAAATCATAAAGCTAAACCCCACAAAAAAATGCTAAAAAGTTTTTTTTTATCTTTTTTTGGGACGAAAAGTAGGGATTTTTAATTAATTTTTATTTTGTGTTTTTTATTTTTTTAGGTATTTTTGGTTGTGTTCACACTCGTTCTCATGGTTCTCAATAAAGGGTGGGTTCTAACGGATCGTTATCATATATATATATAATTACATGTGTTCACCAACTCTTGGACTGCGCCAAGTCTAACATATAGACTGTGTTAGACGAGTCACAATACCAAGTTTTGGCTAATCATTGAGGCCTAGCATATAGACCGTGCAGGCCACAAACGATATTCTTTATAAACGAGGGTTGATCACAAGATGTGTTTCCACAAATGGGTCAACCACTTCTTCAAGATCGGATTTCCCTTATTAGTATATGGGTTGTTACACACCATGAGTGTACTAATAAGCTTCACATCCTTTGGTTATCAAGAACTACCACAAAATCAAAGACCAAAACAATCACAAGCTCATCATAAAGAAGAAGGGTAGAATGAATTATTAAAGACACAACACACCTATTTACCAAAGATTAAACATTAATTCATACCAATCTTCATCTTCAACCCAAGCAACACAAGGCGTTTAGCCTATAATGGCCATAGCTTGTCCATAAATAATGATTATTGAGTGAATCATAATTGATCAAGTATGATAGATTTAAACAACTTGTGGAAGGGTTGTTGATTACAAATACTCTCCCTCTCTCTATACTAAGCTATTACAAATATTTAATGGAGTGATCCTAAACTCCTTGTGACCTTTCAAGAGCAGAGTTTGATGTGTGAAACATGGAAGAGGTTTGGGTGAAATGGGATGGTGAAAATGGGCAACCAAGGGTTTCTATTTATAGGATGGAGGAGATCAGGTGTGCATTCATAAGGGGAAAGGCAGTGTCTTGTGAGGATTCCCGACACTACTTGTCCTTTCCTGAGTGAGTCTGTTGTCATTCTGTTATAGGCACGGGCGTGCCTAAGGTGCACGCCCGTGCATGCTGATGTGTCTCGATGAGTCTTGAACAAGTGGCATTCTTGGTCGATTCTCGAACCTCCGTCTCTTGCTCTTCCTTGAGCACGACCGTGCCTGGCCTCTAATGGACTTTTGTTGACTAATCTTTGGATGACTTAGGTTGACTTTATGATGTTTGGTATTGTGCACGATCGTGCCCATTTCTAGGCATGGTTGTGCCTTTTTGATAATTTTTTGATTTCCTTTGAATCTTGGGTTTTTGCTATGTTTATGCTCGTTTTTCACTTCTTTTCATCCTGAGATCATAGAAACCTGCATTTTCCAAATATGAACGATTTAGGTAGTATTTGCAGCTAAAAAGTCATTAAAGTACTTATAGTTAGAGGGTAATTATGCACTTAAAATATGTATAATTGATGGCACATCAATGCCTAATGAATACTACCGTTCATCCGAGACTTTTATGGTTTTTGCGTATTTTGCATAAGGGAAATTTGATGTTCGGGTTTAGTGCATGGTACTTAATGCTTGATGATGATGATTTGGTTTTCATCCAAGATCCTAGCAATGATTGTGCTCTGTTTTGGTGTTGCATTTTTTTATGCAGCCAACCGTGGCTGCTGAGCTAGATTTGTCTTTCGGTAAATCTATGAGTACATGCATTTCTAATTTCTAACATGGATGGTTCTTTTATGTACTATGGATAGCAACATGTTTGTGCTCTGCTGGATTATTAAACAATTGTGTTGTTTGCAAACTTTTTGGTTTGGCCTTGGTTTTGTGTTAGCTACTTAACCTTCGTGGTGTTGTTGCACTACTATAGGCAAACATGGTCGTATTTGTATATTGTGAACCCGACATTCTTGTTGTTTGGGTTATATTCGGCTGTGATTAGTTCTTAGATTTCTGTTTTACAGGTTGTAACTTGCCCTTTGTGATTTGTTTGTGCTATAATGGGTTGTAACTTATGCTTATGGTTTTGAACCCAGACTTGGGTATTTTTTGAGTCTTGAAGAAACACCAGAACTAATTGATCTATTGTGAGGGTTTCTGCATGAAAGGTTAATCCTCTGATTGTTCGCCGTATCAAAATGGATCTCCAATAAACTCTGCAAAACAAAACACCGTCTCGCTACGGGGAGAATGGGGGTTCTCTCCGTGACCACCCTCCGGCGTGAGAATAAGTACAGGTTATCGAAATAGTTTAAGTGAAGTAAGAGAGAGAGTAAGTGAGAGTGAATGCCTTTCTTGTACCTGAAGTCTCCTTATTTATAGCCGGGTTTGGGCAACAAAATGAGAGAAAGTTAACGGAATCTTTTTCACCCCGTTATTTGGTTATCTTGCCATCCAAGCACACAGATCGTGGGTGGATCGACGGCTAGGGAGCTGACACGTGGTGAATGAGATCATCTAGATCTATTTTGAAGCATGTCATCATCGTGACTAAGATGAGTGCACCAGATCTTGCCACGTCACAGTCGGTTGTTACTGATTGTGCCCTTGCACGATTGAGCCTTTATTGCTTCTAGAACAATTTATAGCTGTGAGCTCTTGATCTGCTGCCACGTGATCTTTTCTGTAACAGAAAAGATTTTTTTCTGGTTTGCCCTACACGCGAGTGTGTCCTGAGATCTTTATTATTTTCAAGCTTAACTTCCCCTGCGCAAACCCGCGTAGGTTGATTAAATGAAACTAATCCTCTCATTACCCCGGCGCAAGGTTATAGCTTGTCATTCGTTTTGGATTCCCGTTTAAGTAGTCTGCGCAAGAAGCGTAAGGCTAGACTTAAATGATCTTAAACTGTATTGGTGGTATGGTCCCCTATGCTAGCGCATGGTTTTTTGGGACCATACCCCTTCAAGTCCCCTCAGTCTAGTGCTGCTCCTATTGATAGCTGCTCCAATTGATGGAGAGGGTGAAACCCGAGCATTAAAGTGTCTAATTTGTGAATGTTATGGTGTTTTGCTTGTTTACTTGTCTAGAATGAGTTAACTATGAGAATTCGGTGTTTTGCAGGTAAAACATGTAACTTGGCAAAGTTATGAGAGTTAAAGATGAAGTGGAAAACATTGGATTGGATATTGCAGCTCGTGATACGAATTTGGAGCTTTGTCGGTTGATAAAGATAGTTGAGAGTGCGAGAATCAAGAGAGAGTGAAGTCCAGGGGTTAACGGGAACTTAATTGAAAGTTGTTATGTGCCTATTTACGAAAGGAATTCGGAAGATTAAAAGTTCATGGGTCAAAATGTCAATTGTTGAAAGTTGAATGAAAGAAGAGAAAGAGAGAGTTTGCGACCGTCGGGTGACGGTCCTCTCACCGTCACCGACGGTGAGGAGGTTTTGGCGAAGAATCAACAAAAACAAGGAACCGTCAATGACGGTCCCCTTACCGTCACTGACGGTTGGGTCAATCAAACCAAACAACAAGTCTAGACCGTCACTGACGGTCCAGGACCGTCGTTGACGGTTTTATTTCCGGAAAAACGTGAAAATGTGGCCTTTTTGGGTATATTAGGGTTTTGGAAGCATAGAATCATTATCTTTACTTCTAAGGACGAAAAGAGGCATTAAGGATCATCAAGAGTAAGGTTTTTCTACCCGTTTCATCACAATTCTTCCACAAATCAATCATGTGATCATGGATTCATCATCATTCAAAGCTTTTGTTGGTGTTTCAAGTGAGATGAGCGGCTAAGCACTTCGTGGTTTTTCTCCGGTCGGAGGGTTTTCGTATGTTAGTTCAATTTATGTGTTTATAACTTATTTGAATCCGGTAATCTAAGCATTCGATGCTTTTTGCCGTAACTTGATTAATTGATTGTAAACGGTTACTTTTATTTCACCTTATTTCTTGATCATTTAGTTCCTAGAGTTCTAGTAATTGGGATTTATTTGACATGGGATTAGGGTTAGTAATTGTAATTGATATTTGTTTGATAACCTCCCGTATGTGTACCGGAGTACTTAGTCTGCAACTATCACAATTGATGAATTAGGGTTTACACTCATGTCTATGTGAGTGTTAAGTTAGACACATAGTTGAATTTAACTGGAAACCTGAGTGCCGGAGGAACCATTCTTCCTACATTGATTACAATCTCATTTTAATTCGTCTTAATTCGTTATAGATAATTTCCACAATCAGACAAACAGATTTTCCATTTCAGTAGTAGTTAATTGATACTTTGCATTATAACACTTTCCACAATCGCTCCTCTTGTTCGATACCCGACTTACTCTAGCTACCTAGTTCATTTCGGTTTTTTTGCATGACACTGACGACAGTCATCAAAATGGCGCCGTTGCCGGGAGGCTGCGCAAAGTGTTTAAGTGTTAAGTTTTAGTTAAAATAAAATAATCCAAAAATATTTCTGTTTTATTTTGTTTCGTTCAGAATTACGCGAGGTTTCTTTTGTTTGTGTGTGCAGGCGATCGTGATTGTGTATGTATCATATAGGAACTCTAGGAACTCATCACTGTTAGTCTTTGATTAGAAAATGAAAGAACATCTCGACATACTCGAGTTGTACATTGAGGAAACAAAGTTCTACAGTCGCCAATCACAACATCGAAAGCAATGGAAAATCAAGTGGTCATGAAACCCAGCCAGTCACTCCGTTCAACAACACCAATTCACACCAACACAAACCCAACCAGCACCCAATACAACCATACCACCGGAACAACAATCGCAAACTGCACAGCCCGCTGTTACAAAAATGCCACTCATGCCAACACCACCATTCCTAACCTTAGCAACCTTCCACCATATCCCAGCCAAACATACGAACAAACATCAACCTTTCAACACTCGTCACCTTATGTTCGGGTTGTTGCTGAAAAAATGCAACTCCACCAGATCAAACCGGACCTTCTACCTCAACTACCAACATTCCTCAACAAACACAATTTGCATATTCTCAACCTCCACAGCTGCCTCAACACTATTCAGCAAGAACAAATATGTTGAACCCACAGGAGGGAATGTATGGGTATGAGGAGAGTTATGACAGATATGAAGGGTATGGAGGAAATAGTATGATGGGAAATGATGGGATTAGGAATGCAAACAGGGAATGACATAGGGATTCAAACAGCAGGGCAACATCAATCAGTTCAGGCGACGCATCAGGTGAATCAGCGATCAGGTAACACGTTGCCTAAGTTTCAACAAGTTCCAACCCAACAACAACAACAAGTGCAACAGCCTGAGCCATTGAATCAACAACCGTACAGACTCGACGTTCCATTACCACCAGTAGTGCCTCAGATGTCGGGTCAAGCAAGAACTCTTCCCAGAAATCTAGCTCACCAGGTCAACCCTCCAGAGGGTATCCCCATTAGATACAATCGGGGACCACTTAGAGGGGTGGAGAGTCATTTTAAACCGGCCATAGCAAATAATCCTTCACCGGTAGTAGTTCCGCAATTGCGAGGAGGAAGGTCATTCGAAGTACGTGAACAGTCAATCGCCAGTCTACCAAAGTATCATGGTCAAGCTCACGAGGAGCCATATTTCTATTTGGCAGCATATGATGGTCGGTGTAACACCATAGGAGGTCAAGGGTTTACAACGGATGATGTGAAGTTTGTACTCTTCCAATTCACACTTGAAGACAAAGCTCAGAAATGGTTTCATTCCCTTCCTTCGGCATCAATCTTTACATGGCCTGAAATGCAACAGTTGTTTCTAGACGAATTTTATACTGCCTTGCGGACGAAAAATGCAAGGAAAGATATTCGGGGCTTCCGACAACAATAGGGTGAACTCTTTCATGAAGCACTGAATTGTTTTAAGATGATGCTCAAGAATTTCCCACATCACAAAATTCAACTGTGGGAATTACTGAATGCATTTCATGAGGGTTTGACTGAAGAGGATGTGCGAGAAGTGAGTTCCACATCAAACGACACTTTTGGTACTAACGATGAAGTGGTAGATTGGGAATTTCTTGAGCGAACTCGAGGAACTCGAAGCGAAAGGCAAATCTTCGAGAAGCACGCGACATTCGGTAGTACAAGCTGTAGAAAATCCACCCGAAGCTAGTGGGTCGATGCCTTATTGCGGACATTATGGAGATCTCGGGCATATAGCAGATCAGTGTACAGTGGTTCTGGAGGGAAGTGATGATGTCCACTTTGTTCAAGGTGGTAGGTGGAGGCAGAAATTTTACCTTGCATTCAAACACATATCATCCAGGCCTTAGGAATCATCCAAACTTGAGTTATGGGAACGCGAATAATCAGCTCAACCCGGGATTACAAGGAAACAATCAATATGGCGGCTAAAGGAATTTCAACCAAAACCGGTCTCAAGGTAATTTTCAAGGAGGCTATCATAATAATCAAGGAGGACCTAAGGGACCTTCTAATGACGCTGGAAGTGGTGATGTGATGGAGGTGCTAAAGTCAATTCAGCAAGATTTGCAGAAGATGACTCAAATGGATGAGATGCAAGACAAGACCATTCAAACATTGACTACACAGATGGTCCAACTCACAACAGAGATGAAGGAGTTGAAACATACTAGCGAAAGGCTGCCAAGTGATACAACAACAAATCCTGCTCATCCAAAGAAAGGCAGTCCAGTTGGTCAGGTAAGTGCTCTTCGTAGTGGTAAGGGTTACAATAAAATTGACACTCCACCACAATTTGTTGATGGTATGGTGGAGGAATTGGGTGAGGATGGTGAGAGTAGTGATGAGTCGGAACTGAATGTAATAAAAATTGATAACCACACCCGTGCTACAACAGTTGAGCCAACCAAGGCTAGGGAAGGGAACCAATTCCACCCCCTTTCCCGAAGCCTTGAAAAATCTGGGTAACACGAGCATAATAAATAAAAGGGGTCCTCAACCAAATGAGATCTGGGAGGTATTTAAACAAGTAAAAATTAATTTACCCTTAATTGATGCCATTAAGCAGGTTCCGGCTTATGATAAGTATCTTAAGGACTTGTGCACTCAAAAACGGCAACACAAGGTTTGGTTGAATTCCCGGGTAAAGATTTTAAAAGCACCGTACATTGGGGACAATGTATCCCAATTGTGGGGATGGGAAGCCCGGGAAGGGATTTGTGGATAAAGTTGAAGAGATGAATTAGTGATTGGAAATCGATGAAAACTGAAAAAATGAAATTTTTTTAAAATTTTCCTAAATTTTTCATCGTCTTAAGTGTGCTAATTGGATACGAAAACCTAAAGTTTCAATCACTAATAGATTCCTTACGGTAGTAGACTAGATTAGTTTCCTTGTCGTGGTTGTCCCTTTAAGTTTCATGAGAGTAGGCTTGGCAAGTGTTTTTATAAAAAGAGTTGAAAAGAGATGTCTATCTAGGGGTAGCATGTTTCTAATCACATATGCTACATGTCGTTAACCCTTTTTACCTTTTCTTGGTGAGATCTTGAGCCTGTAGATGGATAGGATGCATTTTATGATGAATTCATTTGTTGAGTGCAGGCTATGTGTTATCTTGTGTTAGAACTTGTGTGATTTGATGCATGCTGAGATTATGGGTTTGACATGTGCAAATATGTGATAAAGACATTAGGATATTGTTATTCGTTCGTGTTTGTGATTGTTATTGTGTGTCCACTAAATTCCCATAGTAGCCCTGTTGAGCCTAATTACCTTTCGTTTGTTTACCCGTTGTTTGTGAAGGCCGACCGTGATGATATGAAAAAGAAAAAAAAAGAAAAACAGAAAATTAAAAAAATATAGAAAAAAAAGAACAATAAGAAGTTTGTTTGTTATTTGTTGTTTGGGTAGAAACCAACTCAAGTTTGTGTGTGAATAAAGTTGTCACGGTCTGGTTATTTGTTGTGAGCCAATTAGAAAAGAAAAAACTCAAAAATATTTCCTACCTTAGCCTAAGCCCAAAACCGAAAAAGTCCTTTTGATATGTGCCGTGTTAGATGATACAGTGGAGGTGTGATTGTCATACAAGCTTATGATTACAGGATTTCACATGTGCTTAATTGAGTGTTTATATATACTAGCACATTACATGCTAGTTCAGATATTAAACCGAGAGGAGAGAATATTGTGAGAGGTGTGTAGCATTTGTTAGTATTTTAAGCATGTTAGTTTTAGATAGACAAGTCTTATGTTGTGAAATTGCATGAATTGCTTGCCATGCTGTAATCTTGATTGTTCAGTCTATGGGATAGGTATGGCTTGGAAACTGAACAAGTTGAATTGGTCAAGGGTCTAGAGGTGTTGATTACTATGGTGATTAGTTCTAGTTGGTTTTCTTGAGGACAATCAAAGGTAAGTGTGGGAGTGTGATGGAGAGGGTGAAACCCGAGCATTAAAGTGTCTAATTTGTGAATGTTATGTGTGTTTTGCATGTTTACTTGTCTAGAATGAGTTAACTACGAGAATTCAGCGTTTTCAGGTAAACACGTAATTTGGCAAAGTTATGAGAGTTAAAGATGAAATGGAAAGCATTGGATTGGATATTGCAGCTCGTGATGCGAATTTGGAGCTTTGTCGGTTGATAAAGATAGTTAGAGTGCGAGAATCAAGAAAGAGTGAAGTCCAGGGTTAACGAGAACATAATTGAAAGTTGTTATGTGCCTATGTATGCAAGGAATTCGGAAGATTAAAAGTTCAGGGGTCAAAATGTCAATTGTTGAAGTTGCATGAAAGAAGAGAAAGACAAGGGTTTTTGACCGTTGGCGACGGTCCTCTCAGCGTCACCGACGGTGAGGAGGTTTTGGCGAAGAATCAACAGAAACTAAGGAACCGTCAGTGACGGTCCCCTTACCGCCACTAACGGTTGGGTCAATCAAACCAAACAGCAAGTCTAGACCGTCACTGACGGTCCAGGACCGTCGGTGACGGTTTTATTTCCGGAAAAACGCGAAAATGTGGCCTTTTTGGGTATATTAGGGTTTTGGAAGCATAGAATCATTATCTTTACTTCTAAGGACAAAAAAAGGCACTAAGGATCATCAAAGAGCAAGGTTTTTCTACCCGTTTCATCACAATTCTTCCACAAATCAATCATCTGATCATGGATTCATCATCATTTAAAGCTTTTATTGGTGTTTCAAGTGAGATGAGCGGCTAAGCACTTCGTGGTTTCCTCCAGTTGGAGGGTTTTCGTATGTTAGTTCAGTTTATGTGTTTATAACTTATTTGAATCCGGTAATCTAAGCATTCGATGCTTTTTGCCGGTAACTTGATTCATTGATTGTAAACGGTTACTTTTATTTCACCTTATTTCTTGATCATTTAGTTCCTGAGAGTTCTAGTAATTGGGATTTATTTGACATGGGATTAGGGTTAGTAATTGTAATTGATATTTGTTTGATAACCTCCCGTTATGTATTGACCGGAGTACTTAGTCTGCAACTATCACAATTGATGAATTAGGGTTTACACTCATGTCTATGTGAGTGTTAAGTTAGACACATAGTTGAATTTAACTGGAAACCTGAATGCCGGAGGAACCATTCTTCCTTCATTTGATTACAATCTCATTTTAATTAGTCTTAATTCGTTAATTTAGATAATTTCCATAATCAGACAAGTAGATTTTCCATTTCAGTAGTAGTTAATTCATACTTTGCTTTATAACACTTTCCACAATCCTCCTCTGGTTTGATACCCGACTTACTCTAGCTACCTAGTTTATTTCGGTTTTTGCATGACACTAACGACAGTCATCACCTGTGCGCTGTGGCAAGTAGGTGGGGCACTGGACTTTATAATAATTTTGCTATACTCAGCTTGATGCGCTAGGGTTAGGAAGCTTTGTGATGAAGATACTTCTAGTGAATAAAATTGATGAGATATTTGAATTTCAAAAGCCTTGCCAGGTATCACTCATCGGTATGGGAGATTATGTGAAAAGTAAAACGTGCAGATGACGTCTGGTGACTGGTGACAGGTTGTCAACAATGACAGATGTCTGGCATTAAATGCAAAAAACGGCCTGAGTATGACACGCGCCGCGTGGACTGTTATGTTCCCCACTCGCCCACTTGCCGTTCTAGGTTTTGAGGACACGAAAAAATTGTTACACGTTATCCGAGATATTAACTGAATGCTTATATATATATATATATCCATTTATCTTCTTCCTTCCCTTATGTTTCTTAACGTTTCTCTGAAAACCTTCCTTTCTAAGTTTTCTGAATCTCTTCTTCTATTACCAACAAGATAATTGTCACTTCCTACTTACTCATCTAGCAATGGCAACCAGTTCTAAGCCCGAGGATACAGGAGAGATGCCTTCAACATCGTCGTTGCCTACCCTGAAGTGGCCTCGGAGTGCCTTTGATGAAAATGTTAAAAGTTTTAAATTTCCGGCAATCTGGGACGCAAGATATCTGTCTGAAAATGATACACGACGAATGCACCGGCTGGGTATATCACATTGTTCTGGGATTTTTTGCAGATGGGAATTTTTGATTACCGGTTACTCGTTTTGTTCTTGAGATCTTGGATCATTACAAGTTCCATATTTCTCAGTTAAGCCCAATGGGGATGGTTCAAATTCGGCATTTTGAGTTTGTCTGTAGATCCATGAACATTATTCCCACCGTCGATCGATTTAGGGTTTTCTATCAACTGCATTGTTCTTTGGGTTTCTACTCTTTCCAGCAGTGGTTGCCGGCGAAGAAATTATTGCTCATTCCTCCGAAATCGTATCATGATTGGAAACAGAAGTTCTTCTATATTAAGGCTGCTGTGATTCGATGAAGATGACTTTTCGAGGTGTTGAAGATATTGAACTAGAAACAAAGTCCATACCAGTTAACAAGTCTGGTATCAGGATTTGAAGGATTTGCCTAGCATCATGCTACCTGAGAGAGCATTGGTTGCAGCAAGGATGAGCTTGCTGTGGAAAGCTGATCATCGGGATAAACCAGTCTATATGGAAGACAACAGAAGTAAGTCTTTAATCTTGCGCATGTACTTTAGTTTGACATGATATCTTATCGCCTATCTTTGTGCTTTGTCGCAGTTGTGTCTTTGTATGTTGTATCCTTCAGGCGAGGGAAGGGAAAACTGGAAACGGTGTAGTTAGGCGCGGAAGAGCCCACATGGTATGAACAGATCTTGAAAGAGTTTGTGCTTCCCAAAGTTGAAGAATTGAATGTGCATCCCTCTTCAACTTTGGTAAGTATGTTTTGACTAATGCCTAAGTTGATATTGCAATATTACTAACTTGCTATTGCTGCGCCTGAGTAATATTGCAATATAACTTGTGGCCTATCTTGGGTGTTTTATATAGGTGATCTGACAAATTTGGGTGTAGGCCCAGATTCCAAAAAGAAGAAAAGGCCTGCTCCCTCCGCGCTTCCGCCTAAAAAGGCTGATGTCTCCACAGTAGAGACAAAGAAAGGTACGCGTTCACGTCTGATACATGGTGTGATTACGTGGTGGTGTCTGATTCACTAGAAGGTCTTGCGCCTGTAGGTTTAAAGAAACCGAAGGCGAAACCAGTTGAACTATCAGAAATTCTTGCCCAAACCAGATGAACCAATTGATATACCATCAATCCCTAAGCACTTGGTGCGCCATTCCTCAAAGAAGAGAAAGACGTGGAACCCGAACCACCAGTACCGCCGCCAAAGAAAACTGCGAGGGCGAGGATAGGAAAGAAGAGCAATTTAGATGCTCTTGCTCTGAAGTTTTCACCTGGTAAGTGTTTGATACTTCCATGTTTATTGTGGCCAAAAACTAATCTTTGCTTGATTTCAGAGAAAATGGTCAAGACTGCGCAACCACCCCATCCATCATCATCGATCCCTGAAGAAATTGCTAAGGATGATGATGTGATGAACGTTAAAGCTGGGGTGATGGACCAGAACTTAGTGTTCCTGATATGTCAGAAAAATTTTGTCCTAGAGATGGAAAAGCCAAAAATTTTTGCTGAAGACCCTGCTGGCGAGCAGGTAAAAACTACTGCCCCAACATCCTCTGGTGCTGACAAGATCACAACTGCTGATGAGCCAGGAAATGAGACCATTCCTACGTCATCAATATTGAGAAGATTGCCACTGGTGGCCAGTCAAAAGACATTGGCTCTTCAGATTGCCGCGCAGGACTTTGAATCATTTTTTAACGACCCAGCGGAGGAGTCCCCAATTCGCCCTGAAGAGATTCCAGGGACTATTATTATCGCTCTTATTCTGTGAAGCGAGCCTCTGCCATCCATCAACCAATATGGAAATTGAAACAAAGCGATACCTTTACCGATTTGCAAGCTTGCAGAGAATGGTACAAGGGTATATATCCTCCAGCAGAGGTCAAACGTCAAGAAGAGAAAGCGCATGAGCAAACATACCAATCGTATCTTTTAAAAACTGCTCAAGCTTCCTCTTCTACCCACAGAATAGTGCGCGAATGGCGCAGCATTTAATAAGGAGTGGGATGAGTTTGAGTCGAACAAATTTAAGGTTGGGTTGGAGCAGGAGAGGGTGAAAAAAATGCTTGTTGATTTGGAAGCTGAGAAAGCCAAATTTGATGATGAGAAGAAAACAGAAGAGTGGTCTGCGCTCGGGTGGAAGAAGAAAGCGGAGGCGAAAGTTGCACTGCTAGTTGAAGAGCGCCAAAGATGGAAAGATGCTTGTGCCCGAGACAACAACGAGAAAATTAAGTTGTGCAATGAGATTGAGCAGCTTAAAAAAGAAAAAGCTGATGCACTTGCCGCTATGGAAGAGGCGTGCTCACATCGAGAACGAAGTGAGCAAAAATAGGTAGAGACACGAATGACCCTTCTTCTTAGAGATAAAGAAATTGTTGATCTCAACTCTATGCTCTTTGACCAGGAACAAATGAAGTCCGACTTAGATGGCAAAGAAAAACCTTCAACTTGCCCAAGTCGAGAAGGCGGAGCTGGCCCGCCGTCTGGCAGTTAATGAGGAAAAGATTGAAAGTGCTGACGTTGCACACGCAACTACAGTGAGTGTGGCCGAAGACTTGACAAACAAATTAACATGGTTGCAACCATACGGAATCGTTAACGTAAGCATATTCTTTTTTATATGATATTACCTTTCTTGTGCAGGATCTCCACGGCATCCAAGTGCATGCCTGGCAAGTAGTAACCAGCGTTCATAATCTTAGCCACCACCATGCACGGGCCCACGTGGATACCACACAACCCTTCATGAATTTCTCTGATCAAGTATTTGCATCTTTTTATCGACACCACCGTAAAAGAGGGCCCATATAAGATTTTCGATACAAGATTCCCTCCGCCATCTCGTAATTTAAAGCTTTATACTGAACCTTTCTTGCTTCTGCTTTATTCTCAGGGAGAGAACCATGTTGTAAAAACATCATGATCGGTGACATCCATGATTGACTTCTGACTTCTACCATGCTTACTTGCTTTAGCGGAACAGGCGGATTTTTTAGGACCTCAATTTGAACCTCTTTCGCTAAATGCTGGAAACTTGTAGCTGCGAGTTTGCTTAGTGCGTCGGCATGTTAATTTTCGTTGCAGTTAACGTGAACAACTTTGAATTGATTGAATTGGCTAATCAAAGCCTTTTCCTGTTCTAAGTACAACGCCATGACATCTCCTTTCGCATCGTATGCGTTGGTGATCTGCCCGACCACCAGTAAAGAATCGACATGTGCTGTAAGATTCGTTGCTCCCATTTTTATCGCGAGGCAGAGACCTGCTAAGAATGCTTCATATTCTGCTTCATTATTCGTACTCTTGAAATCCAAACGAATAGCATAGGTGAATTCTTGATTGTCAGGACTAACTAAACAGAGGCCTGCGCCGGCACCATCGTTGTTTGATGCGCCATCAGTATGTAACATCCAAACTCTGTCATCGATGATAGGCACTGGATTTTGGATCTCTTCACATTCTTGTATTTTGTCTGCCCGGACCTCTGCTATGAAATCAGCAAGAATTTGCCCCTTAATTGCTATACACAATATTGTGTCCGCCTAATTCGATTGTCCATTTTGCTAGTCAACCAGAGAAATCTAGTTTTGAGAGTATTTGGCCGAGATGATAATTTGTTAGGACAGTAATGGCGTGGCCTGAAGAATACATGCAAAGCCTGTGCGAAGCGTGAATAGCGCACGGACGAGTTTCTCCTGATTGAATACCATGTTTCAGGATCATTCAGCATCTTACTAATGTAATAAATAGGTGTTTGCACTCTACTTCGCTCGACCAGTAAGACTGCACCAACTGACATCTCAGAAGCGGATAGATAAAGGATCATAGGCTCTTTCTCTAGCGGGGCTGATAGAGTCGGGAGTTGAATTAGACAATCCTTCATTTCTTGAAAGGCTTTCTTCGCTTCAGGATTCCATTGGAACTTTTCCTTTTTAACACAGTTGTTCAGAGTGTGGATAAAAGGATAAGACTTTGCAGCATGATTAGCGAGGAACCAATTGAGCGCAGCTAATCGTCCTGCTAGACGCCGCATTTCCTTGATACTTGATGGTGATAGCATGTTCTGAATTGCTTGTACTGGGATTAATTTTGAAACCATCCTTTGTAACAACAAAACCCAGGAATTTGCCTTCTTCCATGCCAAAAGAACACTTGCTTGGATTCAATTTCAGGTTGACCTTTCACAAAGAATCGAAAGTTTTTTGAATATTTGCTAACATGGTTTCTTCAGTATTATTCATGATGACGAGGTCATCAATGTATACTTCGACTGCAACTCCGATATCATCTCCGAAAACTGTATCCATCAACCGCTGATATGTCGCTCCCACATTGTGGAGACCAAAGGGAATTTTAGTGTAACAAAAAATACCCTTCTCTATGTGGAAAGCTGTTTTATCTTCATCCTCCTTCTTCATCAGGACTTGATGATAACCTTTGTAATAATCAAGAAAACATTTCCACCGATAAGAGGTGAACAAGTCGATCTTCTTGTCGATTTCTAGTAAAGAGTAACAATGTTTGGGACATGCTTTATTTAAATCTTTAAAATTAACGCACATACGCCAACCTCCGTTGTGCTTTTTAACCATGACCGGGTTCGCCACCTGTTTTGGTAAAAAATTACCGAAGTAATTAAGTGATCAAATTAGTTTTGTGAGGTAGTGTGCTAACGGTGTTTATGAAAAAAGTGTTGGTTTGCTTGTTTGTAAAAACAGTTTTCAGGATACAGCTCAGGATATCAAGCTGTATCAATAATCAAACAATGAGCAAAAATGTAAAGGTTGATAGGTGATGTACGAGGTAAGCCCTTGATCAATCTAGATCTCCGGCATAAAACCTCGGGAGCTGACAATCGCAGCTGCCTTGTTCTTCTTATTACTCCAAAACTCAGGATACAGAGCAGGATAATTCCCAGATCGTTGCTAAGTGTTACAAAAATTACTAGTGCAGTGTGTTTGTGTATAATTGTGAGAGAAAGTGTGAGAACTCGAGAGTAGCGAATGTGAGTGTTGTGCCCTATCGATCTGGTTATCCAATATTTATAGTCACAAAGAAAACAAACTCTCCTAAAATGATGGGATGCCTTGGAATATTCCCTAACGGACGTTATTGACCAGGTATAGCGGCTTCAACGTCTTTCTTCTAACCATTTAGTCCGAGTCTTCAGGTGAATGAGTCTTTATGAACGTTGTGATCACGTAACTATGACCTGCACGTGTATAATTTGTAACTGCCAGGATACTGAACTAGGACGTTACCAATATCATGGTCTGGTATCCTGATCGTAATCAGAAATAACAAAGTTAGGATATAATTCAGGATATGGGCTCAGAATTTCACCCATAACAATTGACCCCAAAATGTTACTGTTTGAGGATACTGAGCATCAACGGTTACATTTTTCACGAATTTCAAGGTCATTACGAGATGAGACTTTGATGTGATAACTTGCAACTACTCAGCCTATAAACACTCATCATCCCCCTATATTGATTCATTTTTATCTTCATTTGGCTTCACCGAGAAATCAAGAGGTAACCCATTTCTCTCTTTCCTCATTCTTTACCTTCTTCCTATTCTCTAATTCCGGCGAAGATATGACAAGACAGACGAGATCAAGCACCGGTGATTCTGCACCTTCGTTCATCGCCACAAAACCTTCTTCAAAATCCTGATAAAGAAGTGTGTTCATTCGACAATGCTCACCTATCGGCCCTCAAGACTTCGGGTATCTTCCGGAAGGGACAGTATTCCAGCCATATGACCGGGAAATCTGGTCAGATATGGTGTCCGATGAGTGGCTCTGCTTCAACGCTTATCCATTTACCTTGGGCCTTCGATTTCCCTTTTCTGATTTCATCACTGATTTCTTTCACACCACCGGCCTTAGTTTCAGCCAAACCATGCCCATGCTGTGGAGGGTTTTGACTGTTCTTGATCACATCAAGAACGAGCACATTCTTGAGCTCTGTGTCAATGACCTTCCCATCGCTTACCGGCTAAGATCCCATGGATCCAATCGATTTCTGTTCTACTCCACTTCTAGAGATCCTTTGATACTCCGGGCCACCAGGAATGAAGAGGAATGAAAATCCAAGTTCTTCTTTGTAAAAAGAGATTCAATTCCTGGTGGAGCTGATTATCCGGTGAAGTGGTTAACCAAGGGTAGGAACTAGTAGGGTTATCCCTAGATTTATCCTATTCAATATCTTGCTTAATATCCTCCTTATGTTTTGTGCAGCTGACTTTAGGAAACTAGCACCTCCGCTTGCTGATTCAGAGAAGAGGATCAAAGCAATCTATCAGCTTCCAGGTTCCGAAAGAAGTTTCATTGCACCTCCATCATCCTCAACCCAAAACTTAAGCTTGAATATGTCTGGTAAGGATCCTGTTTAATATCCTGCATAGATCCTGTTAGTCAGGATATTGAATTATTAAGTCTAAAGTTACCTCCATGTAGGCAGCATCAGCCAAGACCCCAGGTTTTCGATCTTGATGAATTGGATAGCTACTCCGGACCTGCACCAGCGAAGAAAGAGTCAAGCTCCAAGCCTTCAGCCGCATCGAAGCCTTGTTCTAGTTCCAAGCCCACCGCTGTCCCCAAGTCTACTTTAGCTTCCAAGCCTCGGGCCTCTAGTTCTCGAAAGAGAAAGGATACTGACTCCCCCGCCGCTTCAGCTTAAGCCTCTCCTTCCTACGAGAACCTTGGGTTTGCAGAATCCAGCAGCCTCATGACTTCCCTTCTTAACTAGGTAAATATCCTCATCCTATATCCTGCGAATATATGTTGAATTGATATCCTGGTTAATTATACTGATATTCATACCTAACATTGTAGGGTCTCGAACGCCTCACACATCTCCATGTCATGGCTTGTGATTTTGTCAAGGCATTGGAGGTCAAACTAAAGAAGGCAGAGATCGCCAATGAGGATCAGAGGAAGATCACCGAGGCCATGTCACAGCATTATGAAGACAAACTCAAGGCTATGATCCGGGATGCTGAGCTTACCAAAGAGAAGTTAGCTCAAGAGGCTCAGGCTAAACTGGACGCCGCTCAACTTCAACATGAACAAGATCTGATCGCCTACCGGGAAGGCCTCAAGGGTTCCGTTGTCATCTCCCTTCTTCAAGCTAGGCTAAAGATGGCTTATGAAGCCAGAGCCGTGGGCATTGAATGCCCTACCTGGGACACTGAAGCTTGGGAGGCAAAACTGAAGGACCTTGGTGGCAAACCCGTAGAGCGCATTGCCAAACCGGCGGTTGAGGAGCCTCCAAAGGCGGTTGAAGCTATCGAGGATTCTGGGGCAGATGCTGGAGCGGATGCTAGTGGTGATGCTGGTCGGGAAGCTGAGGGTAAGGAGGTGGTGAAGGTTGGTGAGAATGCTGCTGTGTGAGAGCATCGAGGTGGGCAATGATGGATAGTGTTGCTTAGGCCGGAGCCCACTTTTTTAGATCTGAATGGTCTGTACCCCCTCTAAACACTTTACTTTTCTTGCACTTCAAACAATTTATATTTTCTGCACAATATGATGGCCAAAGGTGGAGGGATCCTGGGTTCCAGGACGAAGCCTTTGGTCATCAATGTTCATATGCTTTATGTTATGGATAGAATTTTAATGTTTATGGATCATATATCCTTCTATATGTCTAGATCATGGATCCTCAAGACACGGTGCAGGAAGGCTAAGGATCATTGATCCTCATTATTGTTCTAATTAGCTAACAATTGTTTCCAATGTATTATGGCATGGTTTTGCAGGAGATTTTCGAAGATGACCTACCAACTGAGAATCAAGGGGAATATGCCATTATTCCAGCACGTGCCAGGAGTTCGTGACCATTATTGGTGAACCTGGGATATTGCCGTAATTTTCGGATAGTAGTTAAGGATAGTTTTAACTGAATAAAAGGGATATTGAGCTTGAATAAGATAGGAATTCGAAACACACACCTCTGCGACCTACACTGCTCTCTGATACACACACTAGCAACATTGTAACAAGCTCAATATTTCCGAAGTTGTAATTATTTTTGCTTAATACCAATTGGTGATCGGTATTTGCCATCACCCGAGGTTTTTTGTGCCGGAGATCATCTCTTGATCAAGGGATTTTTCCTCGTACAAATCATTGTGTTCATTGTCATTTACTTCTGATTTTTTGTTCACACACTTGTTCATATAACCAAGCATCCAACCTCACATTCAAACTATGGTTACATTATCCTTAGTGTGATTTTTGACCAAAACAGTTTGGCGCCCACCGTGGGGCAATCGGTGCTTCAATTCTAAAAACTCATTCATTTCTATTCATTTCCATCAATCACATGGCTTCTTAAGGAAAATCCAGTTCAAAATTCCATACCGGCGGTTACCACATCTCAGCCTAGTGCATCATTGCCACCCATTCCCACTGCACCGGCGAGGAGTGCTGATAATGCTCAGAAAATGCCAACACCGGTTTTCTCGAAGGCTTCTGCTGTTTCATCCTCAACACCTACTAACAATGATCTGTCTACTTTGATTTTGCAGATGAAAGGATACATGGAACAACAAGACAAAACTAACCAGAGGATCCTCAGGGAGATTGATGAAATCAAGAAGCAGAAGAGATCAGTGGAGGATCACTCTCCACTGATGCCCAGATCATTGGATTTCACTTCTCTGGCATCAACAATCCAGCATTCAAGGGGATCTGGTGTTCAAATCCAAGAATCCTCCGATTACCAGCAGGGATCAATGGCGATGACACAGGCTCAAGAATCCTCAGGATTACAGCATGGATCTTTTGGTACTAATTACGGTTCCATGCAGGATGCAGGTATCAATCAGGCTATGGCACGGGAACTTCAGAAGCTTAAGGATATGATATCCAGCGTCCCAAGAGTGGTCAAGCCCCTTCCTGAGATCACGGATAGAAGTCACAGGGTGTCTCGTTTTGCACCTCCTAAATGCAACGCTGAGATACCAAAACACTTTCAAACCCCCAACACGAAGCTGTACGATGGCACAACTGATCCGGAGGAGCATGCGGCACAGTACCGGGAAAGAATGGAGATCAACCCCATTGCAGAAAGGTTAAAAGAAGCCTGTCTTTGTAAGGGCTTCAGATCCACACTCACTGGATAGGCACTGAAATGACTGCTAAGTCTTCCTCCTTACTCAATTACTTCATTTTCTCATCTAGTTAATTTGTTCAATAATCAGTTTTCATGTAGTAGAACCTTTGAACGATTAACTAGTGATTTATATAGGGTAACACAGGGTCATGATGAATTCTTAAGAGATTACATCACTAAGTTTAGTCGAGAATCCTTAGAAATTCCTAATTTGGATATTGCCACTGTTGTAGAGGCATTCAAAATGGCTTGCTTAAGGATTCCTCATTCTATGATGACCTTGTTATGACGCCTTGCAGGAACTTAGATGAAGTAAGGAACAGGGCATTGAGGTTTATTCGTTTAGAAGGTGACAAAAGGATCCAGGAGAGACTCTCAGGATCCTCAAAACAGGAAAAGCAAGGATCGTTCTTTAAGAATAATCGATCCAAGTCATACCCTAAACATGACAATCACAATGTGAATGCAGTTGAACAAGACGAAGATGATGAGGATTATCCTCCAATATCTGAATATTGTTTTTCTGTGGATAATCATGAACTAATACTTGCTATGCAGAATTTGGGTGACAAGGCTAGATGGCCAAGGAAAACTGATAAACCTGGAGTTACTAAGGATAAATCCAAATGGTGTGCTTATCATGAGGATTTTGGCCATCTAACTGATGAGTGTATAGCATTGAGGAAGGAAATTGGCTATCTTCTTAGCAAAGGGTATTTGAAGGAACTGCTAGGAAGGAAATGTTCAAGGACTCAGGATACTGAGAGAGTGCCTAAGAGAGCTCCTCCACCGCCAGCAGATGCTCAGACCATTAACTTTATTTCCGGTGGTTCTGATATCTGTGGAACTTCGTTTTCAGCGGCTAAAAGGCATGCTAAGGAGACGAAGATGGAGAATGGGGAGAGACCAGTTCGAACATCTACCCTAACACAGCAAAAAGTGATATCTTTTGATGAGGAGGATCGCGTAGACATTCAGGATCCTCATCATGATGGTCTTGTCATTACTTTGTTTATTTCTAGTCATTTTGTTCGCAGGATCCTTATCGATGAAGGGAGTTCAGTGAACATAATCTAGTTGGATGTCCTAAAAAAGATGAACATCCCTGAATCTGAGATCATACCAAGATCGTCGGTGCTCGTGGGATTTATTGGCAAACCAAGAATACATTGGGGGACATCAAGCTTCCAATTTACATAGAGGAAGTGAATTCAATCCAAAAATTTTGTGTAATAGATAACTTATCTTGCTGTAATGTTATCCTTGGCAGGCCATGGATACATGACATGAAGGCGGTCCCATCAACATACCACCAATGTGTCAAGCTTCCAAGTCCATGGGGAATAGTCAAGATAGAAAGTGATCAGTAGGAGGCGAAGAATTGCTACAGTTCCTCAATGAAACCTGCTTCCAAGTCTAGGGAAGCATAGCAATTAAAGCATCCTCCAAAAGACGTCATGGAGGCAAGAGAACAGGACGTTAGGGAAATACTCTTAGATCTTGAGGATCCTGAATCCAAGGTGTATATAGGGTCCGGGATCCAGGAGAGCATAGAGCAGTATCTAGTATCCTTCCTTAAACGAAGAAAATCTACCTTCGCCTGGAAGCACGAAGATATGACAGGTATTTCGAAGGCTATCATTACTCATAAGCTTGGTATTGACAGGTCTTTCAGGCCAATTCACCAAAAAAGGAGGAAGTTTGCACCTGAAAGAAATGCAATTATCCAAGAAGAGGTAGACAAGTTACTAAAGGCAGGTATGATAAGAGAAGTCAAGTATCCAAGATGGTTAGCCAATGTGGTTGTTGTTCAAAAGAAAAATGGAAAGTGGAGGGTATGTGTCGATTTTACTGATTTGAACAAGGCATATCCCAAGGATCCTTTCCCTTTACCCCACATTGACTCCATGGTTAATGCTACGGCGGGTCATGAGTTGTTAACTTTTATGGATGCTTCATCTGGATTTCAGCAAATTCAGATGGAACCATCTGATCAAGAGGATACAACATTCATGACATCCACCGGCATATATTGCTATATTGCTATGCCCTTTGGTTTAAGAAATGCAGGTGCTACATACCAAAGGCTGGTGAATATGATGTTCAAAGAACAACTTGGACACACCGATGGAGTTTACATAGATGATATGGTGGTTAAGTCTAAAAGAGCTGAGGATCACCTTAAGGATCTCGAAGAAGCATTCAATATCCTTGACCAATACTATATGAAATTGAATCCTTCCAAATGCCATTTCGAAGTCAAAGCTGGAAAGTTCTTAGGATACATTGTCACACCCCGACCCGCAGCGGAATAAGAGTCGAGGCATAATTGGGTTATCACCAAAGCTCATGATATTACTATTATGTTTCATATTTATTTAAATCAAAATTACATTCTCAATAATCCAAACATGTCCATACAAATACAAAGAAAAATAACCAACTAAACAATTCCAAGCTCTAAACCATTTTATTCTTCTAGGCCAATCCTATGTGTTTCTGGCTGCAGCTGGTTCACCTGTATCATGTGTAAAAATGGGGGTTTTTGGGTCAACATAAGTTGGCGAGTGAACCTTGTTAGATAAACATTTATTACTGATTTTCTTGTTGTTTTATCAAGGAAAAATTGTGCAATAATCATAAGTGAGCAAATGTAAACAATCAAACAGTAGCAATAACAATCACAAACTATAACATACAATAACATATAATATCATACAATAACATACCAACATCATACAATAAATAACATGAATGAAACTGTGCGATCAAGGCTCAATCAAACGGAGCCGATCGTATTGCATGTACTGAAAATGATAAATGTCTCTGCAATCAAGGCTTAATCAAACGGAGCCGATCGTATGTTGGCACGCCAGGTTCACGCTCATAATGTAACGGGGAACATGCTCAACGCTCATAATGTAATGCGGAGCGGCGGCCTATGAATTTGCATGTACTGAAAATAATGAATTAAATCTAACAATAACCACACAAACAATTGAAACAAACTGAATACACATTTGTTCATGATATGATGTATGCACAATGATTTAAGTATAATAAGTGGCAAGACGCATGATACACCCCAAAAACGTGATTAAAACAGGGAATTTGTAAAGATTCACTCACATTGGGTGCGTTTGATTGGAGATGGTGAGATGCGCACGAGTTGGAAGAGTTGAACAACGAGAATTACTAACCTAAATAAATAACGGAAATATAGTAAATGAGTGGATTTTATTAAGGATTTTAATGGAATTTTTAGATATATTTTTGTGAGTTTAAGGCTATTTCCTATCTTAAAAAACATTATTTTTAAGTATTTTTAATTGATTTTTAAATTAACTTAAATAATTAAAAAATATAAAAATATGTTGACTTTTTTCATTGACCGTTGACCATTTGACTTGTTGACCGGTTTTATTGTGTAATTGTATGCGCCGGGTGAGGCTTGAACCCGAGACCTCCCGTACGTGTGCACGCAGCTCTACCAACTGAGCTACGTGTCTAACCCGAAATAATTCTGTTTTTAATTATACTTATATATTAACTCAACTTATTCAAAATTCTTTTATTTTCAAAAACATTTTAAATCATCGAACCGGTGCCATGTACAGGTCTCCAACCCGGGACCTGTGCTTTAACGCTACACACAGTCCACCGCTGGACTGTGTGTCTAACTTGGTTAATATACAGATTTTTATTATATTTAACAACTAACGTAAGTTAACCCGGTTCAGTTAGAAAAATAAAACGTTTTTTTATTACGGAGAGGGTGCGTGTATCAGGGATCGAACTCGCGGCGTGTGCGTATTATTTGCACACAGTCCACCGCTGGACTGTGTGTCTAACCCGAGATAATATCCAGATTTTATTAAACTTATAATCAAACTATCATCGTCTTCTTCATTTCAAAATTACAGACTATGATTACACCATTATATCTTGTTTAATTCGATTGATAAACATTGTACAGACTAATATGAAATGGCAGAGACGATATTTAGAAGTAAACATACCGGTGAACGATTTATTTCGGAATTCCGGCAAGGCGTTGGCTCTTTTTTTATGAACTTCAACTGAGCAAGCAAATTAACCGTTTTGATTAGCTAATCGTGGAATTGAAGTGCTAAACAAACGTTAACAGAGTGTTTGAATGTCCTTACCGTTTCATAGATGAAAATAAGGATTTCCCGAAGTTTTTCGGTGAACTGGAATTATCCGATAACAGCGTCTGAATTTGATTTCAATTGAAAGGTCTGAGTTAAAAATAGCTTAACAATTGTTAGACCACGACGGTATTGAAAGACTTACGTTTTGATGGAGAATACGGTTTTCCGGCGACTTGCAGGAACTTTCCGGCGAGTAAAATTTGATTATCCGGCGGACTGAAACTTGAGCGAAAATGTAACTGAAAGTCTGTAGATTATGTTTGAGTCGTGAAGGAGTACAAAGATGGAAGTAAAACTGGAATTGAAGATTTGCAGTTATAAAAACCGATCCACTTCTAGAATTCAAGTTCATTCAAAGCAACTTGATTGAAAACGTCGGTATATCGGTTATACTCAGTGAACCGCGAGTATTCAGATCGTCTTTGAGCGTTTGATAACCGATTTCAGTTACAGTTGGCGTAACCGGTTGATTTATGTTTGTAGATAAGATTTATTTGTTTCCTAGAGTTGACAGAAAACAACAAGTGGCGGAGTGGTTATGCGTGTGAGTGTTAAGTCTTTGGAGTTCACAACCCGGCTTACCCGGTTCGAGTCCCGGCAGCCTCATTTTATTTTTATTTATTTTATTTTTACTTTTTATCAATTATAATTTTTATAGTTTAGTTTGTTTATTAATTATGTATCATTAAAAATCAAAATAGCCATAAATACGCAACGTGACATTTATAACTTGATATTCGATTACAAAACGGAGCGGGTTTGGAAACCTGTTTTTGACAAATGTTACATACATGGTGACCAAGAGAGGGATCGAAGCAAGTCCGGAGCAGATAAAGGCTATAATCAACATCAAATCTCCTGCCAACGCTAAGGATGTGCAAAGATTGACAGGAAGAATCGCTGCCTTAACAGATTCATTTCAGAATCCTCGGAAAGATGCAAGGATTTCTATGATATTTTGAGGAAGAATAAGAAGTTCGAGTGGACGGAGAAGCATGAAGCTGCTCTACAGGCTCTCAGGCTTACCTATCCTCGGCACCGACTTTAATGAAACCTGAAAATGGGGAACCATTATCCTTATACCTAGTTGTTTCAGGTAAAGCAGTAAGTGCGGTCCTTGTTAAGGATCATGAAGGCCAACAACATCCGGTATACTATGTAAGTAAAGTCTACTTGATGCTGAGGCCAGGTATTCTCATTTAGAAAAACTTATTCTTGCTTTAATTATGGCTTCAACCAAACTAAGACATTATTTTGAAACTCATACTATTGTCGTTAAAACTAACTTTCCTATCAAGAATGTTCTCAGGAAACCAGAGATGTCAGGGAGAATGGCGAAATGGGTTGTTAAACTTAGTGCATATGACATTAAGTATGAGCCTAGAACTGCTATTAAATCCCAAGCTTTGGCTGACTTTGTGGCTGATTTCAGTAGTGATCTACAAAGAGAAGCTGAATTGGAGGTACAACAACTTGAGGAGACAAAGGATCCTTGGACACTCTTCACAGATGGAGCCACGAATGTCAAAGGAACTGGACTAGGCCTTCTACTTAAATCACCACAGGGGGACATTATACCCCAATCAATAGCATGTGAATTCCAAACCACTAATAACGAAGCAGAGTATGAGGCCTTGATAGCAGGTTTGCAATTAGCTAAGCATATGAGGATCATGTATCTTCAAGTGTTTGTGGATTCTCTATTAATTACTAATCATTATAATGGTTCTTATGCTGTTAAAGGTGAGAAACTAATCAAATATTTGGAGATAGTCAAGAAATTGGCAGATTCTTTTGCTTTTTTCAGCCTTACACAGGTACCTAGAGAAGAAAATGCAGAAGCAGATGCCCTGGCCAATCTAGGATCCTCACTAAAGATACCAGAAGATGTAAAGATACCTATTATCCATGTCCTAACTCCTGCAATTGAGGAAGTTGAAACAATGGAGATAGTGGGTAATACTGCAATTCTATCCAGTGATGATCCAGAGTCGAATTCAGGATCCTAGATCCTTCCAATAATGAAGTATATTCAGCATGGGGAAATTCTGATTGGCGAGAATCTTAAAGCCTTTAAGATAAAGGTATCCCAATTCACTATAATTAATAACATGTTATATAAGAGATCTCTTGCAGGACCCTGTCTACGATGCATTGAGAATCCTAAGATCCAAGAAGTCTTAAAGGATTTTCATGAAGGAGTCTGTGGAAACCACACTAGGGGCAGAGCACTATTTTCAAGATCCTCAGGACAGGATACTATTGGCCTACAATGAAGAAAGATGATGTGGACTATGCGAGGAAATGTGATGCTTGCCAAAGGCATAGTAACATTCTCCATCAACCGACAGAACCTCTGCATCCTATACCCTCCTCTTGTCCATTTATGAGGTGGGGAATGGATATAGTAGGCAAGCTTCCCAAGGCACCAGGAGGAAAAGTGTTCATGCTAGCTATGACAGACTCTTTCTCTAAGTGGATAGAAGCTGAAGCATTTGCCCAAGTCAGGAAAAGGAAGTTATATCCTTTATTAAAAGAAATATCATTACTAGATTTTGAATTCCTTCTGAGATTTTTTATGATAACGGATCCTAGTTTATTGGGGGTCGTACTACTAACTTTTGTGACAGCTGGGGGATTAGGATGATTACATCAACACCAGTCCACCCACAAGTTAATGGCCAGGCAGAATCATCCAACAAGATCATCATCAACAACTTGAAGAAGAAGCTTGGATCCAAAAAGGGCAAATGGGCTGAGGAATTACCTTATGTCTTATGGGCAAACAGGACAACTCCCAAGAATGCAACGGGTCAGACTCCCTACTCCTTAGTCTTTGGAACTGAAGCGGTGATCCCTACAGAAATGGTAGTCCCTACGGCCAGGCAAGCATCCGTGATCCTGATGTAAATGCTGAGACTCTGACTCAAGACCTGGATACCGTGGAAGAACTTAGAGACTTGGCGAGAATTAGGTCAGCTAGCTATCAACAAAGGATGGCTGGAGCTTACAACAAGAATGTAGGGTCAGAAGATTTCAAGTAGGTGACTTAGTATTGAGGAAAGCATTCCAAAATACCACGAACCCTGCTGATGGCAAGTGTTTTGGTCAAAAATACACAAGGATAATGTAACCAAATCTGATTTTTATGAGGTTGGATGCTTGGTTAAATGAACAAGTGTTTGAACAAATATCAAAAGTAAATGACAATGAACACAATGATTTGTACGAGGAAAAAGCCCTTGATCAAGAGATGATCTCCGGCACAAAAAACTTCTGGTGATGGCAAATACCGATCACCAATTGGTATTAAGCAAAAACAATTACAACTTCGGAAATATTGAACTTGTTACAATGTTGCTAGTGTGCTTATCAGAGAGTAGTGTAGGTCGCAGATGTGTGTGTTCGAATTCCTATCTTATTCAAGCTCAATACCCCTTTTATTCAGCTAAAAATTATCCTTAACTAACTATCAGAAAATCTTGGCAATATCCCACGTTCACCAATAACGGTCACGAACTCCTGGCACGTGCTGGAATAATGGCATATTCCCCTTGATTCTCGGCGGGTAGGTCATCTTCGTAAAGCTCCTGCAAAACCATGCCATAATACATTGGAAACAATTGTTAGCTAATTAGAACAATAATGAGGATCAATGATCCTTAGCCTTCCTGCACCGTGTCTTGAGGATCCATGATCCAGACATATAGAAGGATATATGATCCACGAATATTAAAATTATATCCCTAACAATTGCCCCCAAACATGACTAATTAAATGCCCAAAACGATTAGTCATGTTTCCGTTAGAAAGAAACTAGCCGTTTCTACTTGCATATATCCGTTGCACAGTATGACGTCACTTGATTTGATAACCTGCAACAAACATCATTATTTATAGCATAGGATAGAGATCAAATCTCATTATTTTACTTATCTCGAAATCGATCAAATACGCCCCTGTTTCCCGGAGGAAACAGTTTTCAGACCCTTTGATTCATCACTGAGAAGTGATTGCGAATCAGACTTCTGGATCTGTTTTCCTGCCGCTCCATTCTTGATCGGCTATACATATCCTTTCCCAGTGTTTACTCAAACCTTCTTCTCTCATACCGGCATGTGCTACAACCAGGCCATATCTATGCTGTGGAGGGTATTGTATACTCTGGAACAGTGATCAAGAACGAGGGTCTAAGCTTTGGTATCACCGAAATCCCCAACCTGTACAGCCTTGTGACTCATGGGTCATATCGATATCTTTTCAAATCCAAATCCAAAACTCACCCCTCCACTGCTCAAAATCACCAAGAATGACACCAACTGGAAAACCAGTTCTTCTTTGTGAGAAGAGACTCCATTCCTCAAGGGGAGTATCTTCCCAAAAAGTGGAACTTGCAGGGTAGGATTTAGGATATGTTACTTTTTGTTATACTGAGGATAACTGATCCTGTTTTTTGTGCATGCAATGACCAGCTATGCTGCTTTGAGAGATTTGCCTGCCACGCCAATAAGGATTGCTGCCTTTTGGGCACTTGATTCATCTGAGAGGACCTTTTACCCAAAGATCAAGGATTTAGAAGAAGATACCTCTACCTCTGTCACGATGTCAAGTAAGTATTTGTATACAAGTATATGAAAATATTCAACAAAATAGATAGCTTATAAATACTTATCTGAGTTTGATTTGCATAGGTGTTGCCAAGTCTACATCCAAATCTGCCACCAAGTTTGATCTCGGGGAACTTCAAAGTATCATCTCCCCCGCTCCATCAAGGCTGAACTGGCCTCAGGCCAAAGTAAGCCAGGAACAAGGGCCATGCCTTCCAGAGCCAAATCCAGGAGCAAAAGGAAGAAACCGAGTGAACCAACCGAGGACACCTCCCAGATCAAGCAGCAAATCTCTGACTTCATTGCCGAGGAAAGGATCACCTATTCTTGAATTACACTTGAACTTTGAGGATCACTGATCCTGAAAATTTCGACTTATGCATAAAATAGCCCAACTCGAAGCCCTCCAAGGAAAACTCCTAACTGAAGCTGAAGAGCACATTGACCAGCTCCGCGCCATTAATGTTGCCAAGGACAAAAGGATCTCCAATTTGGAAAAGGAGGTCAAGCGCTTGGAGAAGGAGATCTTGGTGGATCAGATCCGGGCTAACAAAGAGAGATTGGAGGCTGCTGAAGAGGCGAAGGTTTCTGCCGTTAGGTCTATCCTCAAAGATAGGATAAAGATGGTTGAAGAGGCCATGAATCTTTCTTTTGACAGGGCTGAGTGGGATGTGGCTGCTTGGAAGCAGAGGTTGATCGAGCTGGGTGACGAAGAAAGTCCTGAGCAGGCACCCATCCCGGAGGCAGAGCCAAGCAGCGTGATGGATCTGGCAGAGGCAGCGGTTGGTGGCAAGGGAGAATGAGGTGAAGGTGATGAAGCAGTTGTGGAGTAGGTTGCATGAATGGGCGATGATGGATAATTCTAGACGTGACCGGAGCCCATTTTTTTAGGATTGTTGGTTTTTGTTTGATGGTATTTTGATTACAAACAATGATGGTCTGTAACTAAACAATAGTATTTAGGGTTAAGGATCATTGATCCTTCGAACAATAGGGGGTAGCAAAGGTGGATGGGTCCTTCTGTTTGTGGAGGATAAAGCCCTTGATGCCCCCGCCTTTTATTTCCTGCACTTTTAAACTCTGCAATGTATGACCCGTTAGTATGGACACCCTTTGCCAACCCAAGTGGGCGGGCCACGTTTTGCTGGTAGAAGCTTGGGTAGGCAATTTTGACAACCTCTTAAAGGGTTTTAAATAAATAAAACTTTAATCTTTTGGCTATCTTTGGTGTCACCTACTTATTTTACGTTTTGAATATCGTTGCATCTATAGTTATTGGTCAATTCCCTATATGATATTGGAATGTATAAGTTGTTAAAAAGAACACCGAATATGTGTCAAAACAAGTTCTATCTTAAAGAATTTGCATCATATGATCAAGGATCACACACCCTCTTGTCAAAGGTTGAAGGGTAACATAAACAAACCAAAAATAAAACAAAGACAAATGAAGAATCGTGCCAGTGAACCCAAGTTAGGATTCTATATCCTTATCACTTACAGTTGTGCCAACCAAAGCATAACAATCGATAGGACTTTAGGATTCAGGATCCTTAGTTGTTAAACTTCGTAAACCTGTAGCAGTATTTAACTTGGGGCTAAGCCAAACATCAAATGAAAGAATCATTAGTTACTGGGGGCAAGCCCAACAAACTGGGGACAAGCCCAAATAAACTGGGACAAGCCCAAATAACTGGGGACAAGCCCAATAAACTGGGGACAAGCCTAAATAAACTAGTGTAAACTGGAGTATGGCCCAAACTGGCATCTATCCAATCGTAAGCGACATGAAAATGTCGAAACCTTAGCTAACGTGAAAACGTTAGAAACCTTAGGAACGGATGTATGGTACGTCTAGCATTATACTTAGGATCCTACATATAGCCAACAACAATGAAATTGTGAGCCCCTAAAGCGGGTACTGGTCCCATTGTCTCGAACTATACTTGGATAACGTGCGCTACTGGCGGGGTGTCAAAACCCAATTCGTGTGAAAGGTAGAAAACCTTTAAACCATAGAAGGTATTGGATACCTTATATTTGGGACATGCCCAAAGTCTTGGAGAGGTGGCCAACCTCTTGATCCTTTGTAATAACTTCTGCAAAACTTAAAACTTGATAAGGTTGAATGTTGAAAATTCAACATTCTTACTTTAGAATAAATAATAAGAAGTACAATAAGAATGAAAGCACTAGTAAAACATTACCGAATCAAGAACCTCATATCCTTTGAGGATCCTTCAATCTGAATTGATCATTAGGATACTTAAGGATCCCTGATCCTTTACATAAAATACTTTTTTAGGTGGATAGCATTCCAAGCTCTTGGAAGAAGGTCACCATCCATAGTCAGTAATCGATATGCCCCCTTTCCTACCTCGACTTCAATTAGATAGGGGCCTTCCCATTTTGGTGCCAATTTGCCATCAGAATGATTCGTGGTATTCTGAAATGCTTTCCTCAGCACCATGTCACCAACTTGAAATCTTCTTATTCTAATATTCTTATTATAAGCACCAGCCATCCTTTGTTTATAACTAGCCAGCCTTATCCTTTCCAAGTTTCTTAATTCTTCCACGGTATCTAGGTCTTGAGCCAAAGTCTCAGCATTTGCTTCAGGATCACGGATGCTTGTTCTGGCTATAGGGACTATCATTTCTGTATGTATCACTACCCCAGCTCCAAAGACCAAGGAAAAAAGGAGTTTGACCCGTAGCATTCTTGGGAGTTGTTCTATCTGCCCATAAGACATATGGTAGTTCTTCAGCCCACTTTCGTTTCTTTGATCCAAGCTTTTTCTTCAAATTGTTGATGATGATCTTGTTGGATGATTCCGCCTGGCCATTAGCTTGTGGGTGGACTGTGTCGATGTAATCATCCTAATCCCCCAGCTGTCACAAAAGTTAGTAGTACGGTTCCCAATAAACTGGGATCCGTTATCACAAACAATCTCAGAAGGAATACCAAATCTAGTAATGATATTTCTTTTAATAAAGGATATAACTTCCTTTTCCCTGACTTGGGTAAAAGCTTCAGCTTCTATCCACTTAGAGAAATAGTCTATCATAGCTAGCATGAACACTTTTCCTCCTGGTGCCTTGGGAAGCTTGCCTACTATATCCATTCCCCATCTCATAAATGGCAAAGAGGAGGATATAGGATGTAGAGGTTCTGCGGGCTGATGAAGGATATTACTGTGTCTTTGGCAAGCATCACATTTCCTTGCATACTCCACAGAATCCTTCTTCATTCTAGGCCAATAATATCCTGTTCTAAGGATCCTTGAAAATAGTGCTCTGCCCCCAGTATGATTTCCACAATTTCATGAAAATCCTTCAAGACTTCTTAGATCTCAGGATCCTCAAAGCACCGTAGATAGGGTCCTGCAAGAGATCTCTTATATGACATGTTATTAATGATAGTGAATTGGGATACCTTTATCTTGAAGGCTCTAGGATTTTCCCCAATGGGAACTTCCCCATTTTGGATATAATTCAGGATTGGAAGGATCCATGATCCTAGAGTTGATTGTGCATCATCATTAGGTACAATTGCAGCATCTTCTACTATCTCTATTGCTTCATTTTCCTCTATTGCAGGAGTCAGAATATGGATGATGGGTATGTTTACATCCTCTGGCATCTTCAGTGAGGATCCTAGATTGGCTAAGGCATCCGCTTCTGCATTTTCTTCACTAGGTACTTGTGTAAGGCTGAAAAAAGCAAAAGAATCTGCCAATTTCTTGACTATCTCCAAATATTTGATTAGTTTCTCACCTTTAATAGCATAGGAACCATTATAGTGATTAGTAATTAATAGAGAATCCGCAAACACTTGAAGATACCTGGTCCTCATATGCTTAGCTAACTGCAAACCTGCTATTAAGGCCTCATACTCTGGCTTGTTATTAGTGGTTTGGAATTCACATGCTATTGACTAGGGTATAATGTCCCCCTGTGGTGATTTTAGTAGTAAACCTAGTCCAGTTCCTTTAACATTTGAAGCTCCATCTGTGAAGAGTGTCCAAGGATCCTTGGTCTCCTCAAGTTGTTGCACTTCCAATTCAGCTTCTCTTTGTAGATCACCACTGAAATCAGCCATAAAGTTAGCCAAAGCCTAGGATTTAATAGTAGTTCTAGGCTCATACTTAATGCCATATGCACTAAGTTTAACAGCCCATTTTGTCATTCTCCCCGACATCTCTGGTTTCCTGAGAACATTCTTGATAGGAAAGTTAGTTTTAACGATAATAGTATGAGTTTCGAAATAATGTCTTAATTTAGTAGAAGCCATGATTAGAGTAAGAATAAGTTTTTCTAAATGAGAATACCTGGCCTCAGCATCAAGTAAACTTTTACTTACATTGTATACCGGATGTTGTTGACCTTCATGATCCTTGACAAGGACCGCACTTACTGCTTTACCTGAAACAGCTAGGTATAAGGATAATGGTTCCCCATTTTCAGGTTTCATTAAAGACGGTGCTGAGTATAGGTAATCCTTGAGAGCTTGTAGAGCAGCTTCATGCTTCTCCGTCCACTAGAACTTCTTATTCTTCCTTAGAATATCATAGAAATCCTTGCATCTTTCTAAGGATTTTGAAATGAATCTGTTCAGGGCGGCGACTCTTCCTGTCAATCTTTGCACATCCTTAGCGTTGGCAGGAGACTTGATGTTGATTATAGCCTTTATCTGCTCCGGACTTGCTTCGATCCCTCTCTTGGACACCATGTATCCTAAGAACTTTCCAGCTTTGACTCCGAAATGGCATTTGGAAGGATTCAATTTCATATTGTATTGGTCAAGGATATTGAATGCTTCTTCGAGATCCTTAAGGTGATCCTCAGCTCTTTTAGACTTGACCACCATATCATCTATGTATACCTCTATCGTGTGTCCAACTTGTTCTTTGAACATCATATTCACCAGCCTTTGGTATGTAGCACCTGCATTTCTTAAACCAAAGGGCATAGCAATATAGCAATATATGCCGGTGGGTGTCATGAACGCTGTATCCTCTTGATCAGATGGTTCCATCTGAATTTGCTGAAATCCAGATGAAGCATCCATAAAAGTTAACAACTCATGACCCGCCGTAGCATCCACCATGGAGTCAATGTGGGGTAAAGGGAAAGGATCCTTGGGACATGCCTTGTTTAAGTCAGTAAAAACGACACATACCCTCCACTTTCCATTTTTCTTTTGAACAACAACCACATTGGCTAACCATCTTGGATACTTAACTTCTCTAATCATACCTGCCCTTAGTAACTTGTCTACCTCGTCTTGGATGATCACATTTCTTTCAGGAGCAAACTTTCTCCTCTTTTGGTGTATTGGCCTGAAAGATCTTTCATTACCAAGTTTATGAGTAATAATATCCTTAGATATACCTGTCATATCTTCATGCTTCCAGGCGAAGGTAGACTTCCTTCGTTTAAGGAAGGATACTAGATCCTGCTCTATGCTCTCCTGGATCCTGGATCCTATATACACCTTCGATTCAGGATCCTCAGATCTAAGAGTATATCCTTGACGTCATGTTCTCTTGCCTCCATAACGTCTCTTGGAGGATGCTTTAATTGCTATGCTTCCCTAGACTTGGAAGCAGGTTTCAATGAGGAAGTGTAGCAATTCTTCGCCTCCTCCTGATCACTTTCTATCTTGACTATCCCCCATGGGCTTGGAAGCTTGACACATTGGTGGTATGTTGATGGGACCGCCTTCATCTCATGTATCCATGGCCTGCCAAGGATAACATTACAGCAAGATAAGCTATCTATTACATAAAATTTTTTGATAGAATTCACTCCCTCTATGTAAATAGGAAGCTTGATGCCCCCAATGTATTCTTGGTTTCCCCACGAATCCCACGAGCACGTGATTTGATACTCAGATTCAGGAATATTAATCTTTTTGATGACATCCAACTGGATTATGTTCACTGAACTCCCTCCATCGATAAGGATCATGCGAACAAAATGATTAGAAATAAATAAAGTAATGACAAGACCATCATGATGAGGATCCTGAATGCCTACGCGATCTTCTTCATAAAAAGATATCACTTTTTGCTGTGTTAGGGTAGATGTTCGAACTGGTCTCTCCCCATTCTCCATCTTCGTCTCCTTAGCATGCCTTTTTGCTGCCAAAAATGAAGTTCCACAGATATCAGAACCACCGGAAATAAAGTTAATGATCTGAGCATCTGCTGGTGGTGGAGGAGCTCTCTCAGGCACTTTCTTAGTATCCTGAGTCCTTGAACGTTTCCTTCCTAACAGTTCCTTCAAATACCCTTTGCTAAGAAGATAGCCAATTTCCTTCCTTAACGCTATACACTCGTCAGTGAGGTGGCCAAAAATCTTCATGATAAGCGCACCACTTGGATTTATCCTTAGTGGCTCCAGGTTTATCAGTTTTCCTTGGCCATCTAGCCTTGTCACCTAAATTCTGCATAGCAAGTATTAGTTCATGATTATCCACACAAAAACAATATTCAGATATTGGATGATAATCCTCATTATCTTCGTCTTGTTCAACTGCATTCACATTGTGATTGTCATGTTTAGAGTAAGACTTGGATCGATTATTCTTAAACAATGATCCTTGATTTTCCTGTTTTGAGGATCCTGAGAGTCTCTCCTGGATCCTTTTGTCATCTTCTAAACGAATAAACCTCAATGCCCTATTCCTTACTTCATCTAAATTCCTGCAAGGTGTCATAACAAGGTCATCATAGAATGAGGAATCCTTAAGCAAGCCCATTTTGAATGCCTCTACAGCAGTGACAATATCTAAATTAGGAATTTCTAAGGATTCTCGACTAAACTTAGTGATGTAATCTCTTAATGATTCATCATGACCCTGAGTTACCCTATATAAATCACTAGTTAACTGTTCAAAAGTTCTACTACATGAAAATTGGTTATTGAACAAATTAACTAGGTGAGAAAACGAAGTAATTGAGTAAGGAGGAAGACTTAGCAGCCATTTTAGTGCTGGTCTAGTGAGTGTGGATCTGAAGCCCTTACAAAGGCAGGTTTCCTTTAGTCTCTCTTGGAATGGGGTTGATCTCCATTCTCTCCTGGTGTTGTGCCACATGCTCCTCTGGATCAGTCGTACCATCGTACAGCTTCATATTGGGGGTATGAAATCATTTTGGTATCTCTGCATTGCATATAGGAGGTGCGAAGCGAGACACCCTGTGACTTCCATCCGGGATCTCAGGAATGGGCTTAACCACTCCTGGGACGTTGGATATCATATCCTTAAGCTTCTGGAGCTCCCGCGCCATAGCCTGATTGATACATGTATCATGTATGGAACCGTAATTAGTACCAAAAGATGTATTGACATGGTTACCTCCTGATTGGTTTGGAACCGATATCGCTGAAGTGTATCCAAAAGTAGACACTTCAGGTGCAACACTTGGACCAGATGAAGCAATTCTGCATAGGGATGAAATCCCCTTTGTGAACTTCAGAATCCTTGAATATCTGACTCCTTGAAGATCCTTGATCCTGAAAGATATTAGGTCCAGGATACATGTGTGCTGACGGCCTTAAAGGATACTACAAGGATCCTTGAACCTTATCCCAAGCAGAGGATCCTTGATCCTTAGAGAAGGATCCTTGATGCTGGGAATAGGGTCCCTTTGGTGCAACTGTCTCCAAATATCCTCCCGAGCTGAGATAGCCTCCTTGATACTGATACGATGATCCTGGAGATTGGGATGAGTATCCATAAGGCTGGTCATGAGATGCTTGCAGTTGCGTCATTGCCAACGATCCATGCTACAATCCTAAGGATCCTTGAGCCTGTGTCATCGCCATTGATCCCTGCTGGTAATTGGAGATTCTTGGATTTGAACACCAGGTCCCCTCGAGTGCTGGATTGCTGACGCCGGAGAAGTGAAATCCAATGATCTGGGCATCAGCAGAGAGTGATCCTCCACTGATCTCTTCTGTTTCTTGATTTCATCAATCTCCATGAGGATCCTCTGGTTAGTTTTGTCCTGTTGCTCCATGTATCCCTTCATCTGCAAAATCAAAGTAGAAAGATCATTGTTAGTTACTGTAGATGAAGAAACAGTGGAGGTTTTCGATCCTGTGTAAACAGGTGTAGTTTTCTTCTGAGGATTCTCAGCATTCTTCTGATACTCAGAGGAATGGGTGGCAATGATGCACTAGGCTGAGATGTGGTAACCGCCGGCATGGCACTTGATGTAGATTTTCCCTGAGAAGCCATGTGGTTGAAGGAAATGAATAGAAATGAATGAAATGAACGGAATTTTCAGAACTGAAGCACCGATTGCCCCACGGTGGGCGCCAAACTTTTTGGTCAAAAATCACAAAAGGATAATGTAACCAAATCTGATTTTTGTGAGGTTGGATGCTTGGTTAAACGAACAAGTGTTTGAACAAATATCAAAAGTAAATGACAATGAACACAATGATTTGTACGAGGAAAAAGCCCTTGATCAAGAGATGATCTCCGGCACAAAAAACCTCCGGTGATGGCAAATACCAATCACCAATTGGTATTAAGCAAAAACAATTACAACTTCGGAAATATTGAGCTTGTTACAATGTTGCTAGTGTGCGTATCAGAGAGTAGTGTAGGTCGTAGATGTGTGTGTTCGAATTCCTATCTTATTCAAGCTCAATACCCCTTTTATTCAGCTAAAATTTATCCTTAACTAACTATCTGAAAATCTTGGCAATATCCCACGTTCACCAATAATGGTCACGAACTCCTGGCACGTGCTGGAATAATGGCATATTCCCCTTGATTCTAAGCGGGTAGGTCATCTTCGTAAAGCTCCTGCAAAACCATGCCATAATACATTGGAAACAATTGTTAGCTAATTAGAACAATAATGAGGATCAATGATCCATAGCCTTCCACTAATTGTTAGCTAATTAGTCATGTTTCCGTTAGAAAGAAACTAGCCGTTGCCACTTGCATACATCCGTTGCTCAGTGTGACGTCACTTGATTTGATAACCTGCAACAAACATCATTATTTATAGCATAGGGATAGAGATCAAATCTCTTATTTAAACCTGATCTCTGCCTTTTTATACACATATCCAGAGCATCAAACATGTATCCTCTTTCTCTCCCTCTTCAATCCTCTGTTTTTCCATTGTTTTAATCCATGGGAAAAATGGTAACCCGATCCTCCCGTCTCAAAGATCAACCACAAGATCACACTCCCAAGAGCCAAAATCTTCTGAAAGATCTTTCTAACGGATATATGCAAGTGGAATGCTAAGGATCATTGATCCTCATTATTGTTCTAATTAGCTAACAATTGTTTCCAATGTATTATGGCATGGTTTTGCAGGAGCTTTACGAAGATGACCTACCCGCGAGAATCAAGGGGAATATGCCAATGCACGTGCCAGGAGTTTGTGACCGTTATTGGTGAACGTGGGATATTGCCAAGATTTTCGGATAGTTAGTTAAGGATAATTTTTAGCTAAATAAAAGGGGTATTGAGCTTGAATAAGATAGGAATTCGAACACACACATCTGCGACCTACACTATCTCTGATACGCACACTAGCAACATTGTAACAAGCTCAATATTTCCAAGTTGTAATTGTTTTTGCTTAATACCAATTGGTGATCGGTATTTGCCATCACCCGAGGTTTTTTGTGACGGAGATCATCTCTTGATCAAGGGCTTTTTCCTCGTTACGAATCATTGTGTTCATTGTCATTTACTTCTGATTTTTTGTTCACACACTTGTTCATATAACCAAGCATCCAACCTCACATTCAAAGTTTGGTTACATTATCCTTAGTATGATTTTTGACCAAAAACACTTTAGACTTTATCATACTCTTGGTGGATGGGTCTTGGTTTAAGACGAAACCAAGAGTGTGACATTTTGGGTTGCTAATAATAGATTAATCTTTTAGCCTTATCTGTCGTTGTTATGTTTTCATTTTGAGAAATATGTTTGAAATATTCTGATCAATATCCTAGTCGGGATACTGATAAATAGTCAGTACTTCTATTATTTTTGAAAATATCAGACAAAAGTCTGGTTGAACATTTCTTCATTGAAAACTTAATTATTTAGATAGGGCTTTCAAGTATTGAAAAATGGAAAGTGATGCCAGAAAACACTTATGCAATAATTTCCTACTCCAACCTTGGAATCCTTTGAAATGTCCCCAGCATGGATGTCCCCTATCCGTGCAGGATATTGCATCAATGTATGACATACTTGAGTATTTCTTCACTTAGTGACTAAGCTTTGTAGCTTTTCTCCACAAAAGAATGTGTATGAACACAATCATAATCTGCTATATCTTTAGAGTTTGTTGACAACTTTAGTTTTACTGGGGATAAACCCATAACATCCTGGGGATAAACCCTTAGTATCCTGGGGTTAAACCCTTAGTATCCTGGGGTTAAACCCTTGTTTTCGTGCGCTACAGGCGGGAGTGTATAAACTCCAAGACTTAGAAATGTGAAAAACTTTAAACCTTTGAGAGTATGAAATTACCCTTTCGCGAGAGAGGGTGATCAATCCTCATATACCTTAAGGATCCAAGATATAGCCAATAATAATGAAATTGTCAGCCACCGTTACATGAACTGGTCCCGCTATCTTGAACTATACCCGGATACTTGCGCTCCAGGCGGGGTGTTTAAACCCAATTCGGGAGAAAGGTGAATACCTTTAAACCTGTGAAAGGATCTGTATCCCTTAAACATGAGAGAGGGGGCCAATCCTCTAGTCTTTCGATCCGTCTTGAGTACATATCTTGGAGCAAGATCCTAAAAAGTATCCTACAAAAACCTTTAAACTAAGGTGGTGTTAGCTTAGCTAACACCCCTCTGATGCTTAAGTCGGTATTGGGTTTCAAAGAATATTAAGTTAAACATATTAAAAGAGATAGAATTCATACCATCCTGAGTCAAAAAGTAAATCCTAAACTTCACTTGAAATAAGCTTTAAGATGTATAGCATTCCAGGATCTTGGTATCATATCTCCTTCCATGGTCTTGAGCTGGTATGCCCCCTTTTCCTGACTTTGATTCAATTTCATATGGTCCTTCCCATTTTAGGGCTAACTTGCCGTCGCCAGGATTGGTTGTGTTTTGAAAGGATTTTCTCAATACCCAATCTCTAACTTGGAATCTTCTGGTTCTTAAATTTTTGTTTTATGACTTAGCTATCCTTTGTTGATATGCTGCCATCCTTAGCTTTGCTGCATCCCTTGCTTGGTCGATAGTATCTAAGTCTTGACACAAGGCTTCAGGATTTGCTTCAGGATCCCGGAGGCTCGATCTTGCTGTAGGTATCACCATTTCTGTTGGAATCACTGCTTCAGCCCCAAATACCAAAGAAAATGGAGTTTGCCCTAGTAGCATTCTTCACAGTTGTTCTATCAGCCCATACGACAAATGGGATTTTCCCTCAGCCCATCTTCCTTTTCTAGCAGCTAACCTTTTCTTCAAGTTATTGACAATTATCTTGTTGGAGGATTCTGCTTGTCCATTGGCCTGAGGATGCACCGGTGTTGACGTGATCATCTTGATTCCCCAATTTTTACAAAAATCCGTGATTCTTTTGCTGATAAATTGAGAGCCATTATCACAAATTATCTCGGCCGGTATGCCGAATCTTGTCAGGAATTCCTCTTGATGAAAGATACCACTTCTTGGTCCCTTACTTGGACAAAGGCTTCTGCTTCAACCCACTTGGAAAAATAATCCGTCATTGCCAGCATGAAGACCTTTCCTCCCGGAGCCTTAGGTAGTTTCCCCACTATATCCTTCCCCACTTCATGAATGGCCATGGAGATGTAATAGGATATAATGGTTCAGCAGGCTGATGTAGTATATTGTTGTTTCTTTGACATGCATCGTACTTTCGAGCATACTCGCAGCATCTTTTTTCATGGTTGGTAAGTAATATCCTGTTCTCAACTCTTTCGAGAATAAAGATCTGCCCCCAGTATGGTTGCCACAATCTCCTTCGTGTATATCCTGAAGTACCTCTTTGGTTTCAGGAGCTTCTAGGAACCTCAGATATGGACCTGCAAGGTATTTTTTATACAAAACATTATTTATAATAGTAAAGCGGGATACCTTCATTCTGAAAGCTTTGGGATTCTCATCCTTTGGGATATCTCCTTCTTCAAGGTACTTCACAATTAGAGTCATCCAGGATTCAGGATTTTCCTCAAGATATCCATCACTAGGATCCTGGATAGTTATTACTTCCTTATCCTGAGATTTGAAAAGTTTCATAGCGGGATACAGGATATGTAGTATTGGTATCTGAGTTCCTTCCGTATCCTGACAGTGGATCCTATTGCTAGAGCATCTGCTTCAGCATTTTCTTCTCTTGGTACCTGTTCAAGTGTAAAATTTTCGAAATATCCTGCTAATTTTTTTAACAATTTCAAGATATTCAGCTAACTTTTCACCTTTGATTGCATAAGATCCATTGAAATGGTTAGTAATTGTTTTGGTCAAAATCACAACAAGTGTAATGTAACCAAACTTTGAATGTGAGGTTTAGTGCTTGGTTAAACGAACAAATGTATGAACAAATATCAAAAGTAAATGACGATGAACACAATGATTTGTACGAGGAAAAGCCTTGATCAAAGTTAATCTCCGGCATAAAAAACCTCGGGTGATGGAAACTACCGATCACCAACTATATTGAACAAGAAAGATTACAACTTTGGAAATATTGAGATTGTTACAATAAGAATTCTAATAAGTGTTCGAGAGAGTAGCAACAGTATGTATGCGAGTGTGTGTTCGGTCATGTCACACCCTCAAAAATTCACTTGCAGGGTTTTACCGCGAGTCGCGTGACAAACCAGGATCCAAGACGCTGGTCATATAGAATGACTATATATGTAAAAATATAGGTTTAAACAAATCCAACCATCAGTTTAATAAATGCGGAAGCGTAAGTAAATGTAAATAAAGTGTGCGCCAAAACAAACGCCCAAACCAAAATACTTAAAAGTAAAGATGCAAAATGTTTAAGGTGAAATAGTTTTCATGCTTGTGTCGTGCTCCTATGCGAATACGATACCATAACAACCTGAGAAAACATGCAAAAGAGAAAAAGTGTCAACAATTAATGAAGAGTGAGTTCACAGGTTTAGTTCACAATTTTAATCATAAGTTTTTTTTTCCCCACTGGTTCAACCCCGAACTAGTGTCTCATAAGTTTCCCTGATCCAACCCGAATTAGATTAATGTTAGGTAGTTTAGCAGTTCATGTTATATGTTTAGGTAGCTAGCCTAGGTCATGTCAACAAAGTGTTTGATCCGAAGCTAACGTTGCTGCCCCTGTTGTGCCAGGTCTATCATCAACCATGGCTAAAAAGTTAGGCAAATTCTACACTCGTGACCATCAACGTTCGGTCTAACTGGCGCGACCAGTTCGAGTGGGGCTTGTCGGGCCCAATAGTACTACTAAAAACTTCCTCGCTATAATCCAATACTAACGGCATCGTAAGTGTTAAGGAGACTAGTATGTGATATATGCTTCCTTGTGACCATAACCGTATAACATAACTCTAAATAAAGATGCGTTACTGTACCGTGATGTATGCCACTCATACACCACTGTAACGCGTATATGTTTTAAATCGAAGGACGTTACTATACCGTAATATAATCAACTCATATATCACTCTAACGTGTACATGTTTTCTCCCCCTGTGTTTTATAAACGTTTAAAGAAATAGGGGCCGTGAACTCACCTTCGTGTTGCTCGGTAAAAATTAGATTAACGTGTGCAAGCTAGGACGATCACTTTCGCTCTACTAAAATTAATTTGGGTTATTAATTACATAAAAAACGTCATCGAGAATTATTCAAGTTGTCGCCTTAGTTTCGGATTTTCGGGTCACATGGATACTTCACACTCACATAACAGATTAAAATTGCATATCATGTACAAGTCAATGAAAGACACTTTTGGCTATACGCCATCCCAACAACCAGAATAAACTATTTAACAAATCATCCAACATAAATCAAGTATCACATTTTTCTTCTAAAACGGTCTCAATTTAAAAGTGAATTATTATTATTATTCTTATGCATGCATACATACATACATTCAACTAATACATGCACATAGCACTATGTTTATCTTCCTATGACCTGCAACTCTCGATCTAGTAAGTTCATCCACTCCCATATACATCATCTTTTACACTACTTTTGTATGCTTTCAATCCCCCTATAACAATCCATGAACAACAAACAGGTTTCACATAATCCTAACATACACAAATCCATCTCCTTGCAAGTCTAAAAATCAACACGCCTGATAGTATACGAGTTCGTATTATTATTATTATTACTATTATTATTATTAAATCGAAGTCGAACCGAAACTCGTTCTCTTTCATCTATACACGTTCACAGTTACCTAACCACATAATACACAATTCGGGTACATGTTCAGTCCGAATTTTCTATATATATTCAGCCCGAGCCGGAACTTCACGGTCGAAATCTAGTAATCACTACCAATATAATACATAACGTCATACTTCACAGTTGCATAATAATAGTTGCATGTAATCACTTTTCTATAAACACAGAGCATTCAAAGATCACCTATATGTACTCGACATCGACAACTCGGTTCATGTCCACATATATATACATACCGCTTAGTAAGTTCCGGGTGACCGTAATGATACCCGTTAGACGATCATGTTCATACGCAACCCACATCCATACTTTCATAACTTTCAAATGTATTGTTGGTTATACACACACATATATACCTATATATACACACGCATACATTATTATTACTCCCACTATTTCGACTTGTAAACACATAACAGTTAAGCATGGTACCACACAATCATGGATTCACCACTCGAACCGAAACCAAGGCAACGCGTTGATAATCATAGCTACGGGGTAACAAGGCTTACCGATTACGGTGATGATCTGGAGGGGCTGCTAGCCGTTGAAGATTGAACAGAATGGAGGAAAAGAGGGGCGGTGGTTTGGTTGCCGTAGGGTCGATATATTATATATATATATATATATATATATATGGAGGAAACAGGTAGGGTTTTTAGTTTGATAAAACTTGAAATAACCAAATGTAGTTTTCGTAGCTGAGGGTGTGGCGGTTTGGGATAGATGGGCCGCAACCAACAAATCAAAGAAAGAAAAGTGGGCTGCTGATCTATCATAAAGTGGAGATGGGCCTATGTGCTTGCCCGTGAATTGTAAAGAGAGTGAAAAGTGGCAGCCATATTAACATGTATTACTATTATTATTAAACTATTATTATTATTATTATTATTATTGTTATTATTATTATTTTTACCAACTACTAATAAGAAAACTAATAATAATAATATAGTTTACATGTAACAAATGTAATATATATTAAGCAAGTTACGGTTCAAGCCTCACCGGTATCAGGTTACGCGAGTTGTGTTATGGTAACGGGTTACGGGAGTTGTGCCATGGTTCAAACGGTTTGGGTTGGGTAAATCAAATAAATTAAGTTATAACATAACGCAAACACATAATGAGAATTAAATCAGGAAAGATACCTGATATTCCGAGATGTCACAGGTCAGATTGTGTGTCTATCAAGCTCAATATCCCACTAAATATCTAGCTAATCTCATTAACTAACTCTCCGAAATCCATGCAAGCTCCCCACGTTCACATATAACGGTCATGGCTTCACTTGCACGTGCTAGAAATGGCATATTCCTCCGACATTCCCTCGATGACTTAGTCCACGATTACCTGCATACGTAAACTAACACAAAGGAACAATTATCAGCTAACATAGATATAGGTAAGGATCCTTGATCCTTAGACTCCCTGCGATTTCTGTTAAGGATCCGTGATCCAGGTTCAGTCTCAGGATGGATGATCCTTGGCATAAAATCCATGCCCTAACAATTGCCCCCAAAATATGAGGAATTAATTGTAACTAAGTGAGTCATATTTTCTCGTTTATTCTGGACGACTCGTTACCAACAAATTAGCCGTGACCCTAGGACTAACCGTTACAAGGATGACATCATCGATAAGACTCCCCCTTCAACAAACATGATTATAAATAGGGTAGGGATATAGATGATATCTCTTATTTAATATCGATATCCTTTGCTTAAATCCTCACACCAAAGATCAAAGAGGGGCGGTGGTTTGGTTGCCGTAGGGTCGATGTAATATATATATATATATATATATATATATATAGGAAACAGGTAGGGTTTTTAGTTTGATAAAACTTAAAAATAACCAAATGTAGTTTTCATAGCTGAGGGTGTGGCGGTTTGGGATAGAATGGCCGCAACCAACAAATCCAAAGTGGGCTGCTGATCGATCATAAAGTGGAGATCGGCCTATGTGGTTGCCGTGAATTGTAAAGAGAGTGAAAAGTGGCAGGCATACTAACATGTATTACTATTATTATTAAACTATTATTATTATTATTATTATTATTATTATTATTTATTATTATTATTATTATTATTATAATATAATAAATAATAAATAATATAATAGTTAGTTACATGTAACTAATGTAATATATATTAAGCAAGTTACGGTTCAAGCCTCACCAGTATCAGGTTACGCGAGTTGTGTTATGGTAACAGGTTACGCGAGTTGTGCCATGGTTCAAACGGTTTGGGTTGGGTAAATCAAATAAATTAAGTTATAACATAACGCAAACACATAATGAGAATTGAAACAGGAAATATACCTGATTTTCCGGGATGTCACATTTTCCCCAACTTGAAAGAGTTTTCGTCCCGAAAATTGAATCATCAAGAGTTTGAAAGCGTTAGAGTAGGGGAAATATTTTTGAGTTGCCACATTCTCCCCCAGTTAAAAGAATTTCGCCCCGAAATTCAGTTCCCGTTGCTTGGATCTTGTGATTCCGTTGCAAAAAGGTGAGGATATTTGTTTTCATTTGATCCTCTCTTTCCCAAGTGTATTCCGGTCCACACTTAGAGTTCCAACGAACCTTGACAATCGGTATTTTACTATGCCTTCGCGTTTTGACCTCCCGGTTTGGTTCCTCAATGAACCGTAGTTATTCGTCCACATGGATCTCATCCAATGGAATGGTTAGTGTTTCATCTGATAGACACTTCTTTAGATTTGATACATGAAAAATGTTGTGAACTCCACCGAGTTCATCAGGAAGGTTCAACTCATAAGCTACCTGGCCGATTTTCTTTGTGATTTCAAACGGACCAACATATCGCGGGTTTAGTTTACCTCTTTTGCCAAAACGAATCACGCCCTTCCATGGTGATACCTTCAGTAGGACCCGACTGCCTACTTGAAATGCTAACGGTTTGCGTCGCTGATCGACATAGCTCTTTTGGCGATCCCGAGCTGCCGCCATACGGTTTCGAATTTGCACTATCTTTTTAGTTGCTTCCAAAACCAACTCTGGACCAGTGATTTGACTATCACCAACTTCCACCCAACAAACAGGCGAGCGACACTTTCGTCCATACAGCGCCTCGAATGGTGCTGCTTGGATACTCGTGTGATAGCTGTTGCTATAAGAAAACTCCACCAAAGGTAGATGCTTCTCCCAGCCTTTACCAAAGTCGATTACACACGCTCTAAGCATGTCTTCGAGGGTCTGAATGGTACGTTCACTTTGACCATCAGTTTGAGGATGGTATGTTGTGCTCAAGTCAACGCGTGATCCCAAGGATTTCTGTGCTGATTGCCACAGATGAGAAGTAAAACGTGAATCACGATCGGATATGATGAATATTGGCACTCCGTGCCGAGCTACTATTTCCTTCATGTATAGCGCTGCAAGGGTATCGAACTTGTCGGTTTCCTAGATTGCTAGGAGTGAGCCGATTTGGTTAGCCGGTCAATAATCACCCAAATTGTATCTTTTCCACTGGGTGCCTTAGGTAGACCTGTAATAAAGTCCATGGCGATTTGTTCCTATTTCCAAACGGGAATCTCAGGTTGTTGCAGTAGCCCTGAGGGCTTTTGGTATTCTACCTTGACCTTGGCACAGGTTAGGCATTTGCTTATGTGGGTGGCTATTTCAGCCTTCATGTTCGGCCACCAGTAAGTTGTTTTGAGATCTTGGTACTACTTATCCGATCCTGGATGCACAGAGTACCTTGATTTGTGAGCTTCGTCCATTATGAGTTCCCTCAAGTTTCCGTAGAGGGGCAACCATATCCGACTAAGAAAGTAACGAGTTCCATCCGGTTTGGTTTCCCAATCACGTTCCATCTTACGTAATTTCTCAGCTTCCAGATTTTCGAGTTTGACTGCCTCCAACTAAGCGTTGTGAATTTGTTCGGGTAGGTTAGAGTGTATTATGAGTTGTAAGGACCGAACTCGTCGAGGCTTCTCATGTTCTTTTCTACTGAGAGCGTCGGCTGCTACATTAGCCTTGCCTGGATGGTACTGGATGTCACATTCGTAGTCATTCAAAAGTTCGAGCCAACGACGTTGTCGCATGTTTAACTCTTTTTGATAGAAAATGTGTTGAAGGCTTTTGTGGTCGGTGTAGATGGTACATTTGGTTCCATAGAGGTAGTGCCTCCAGATTTTTAAAGCAAACACCACGGCTCCTAACTCTAAGTCGTGAGTTGTGTAGTTCTTCTCGTGTACCTTCAGCTGTCGGGATGCATACGCAATGATCTTATCGCGTTGCATGAGTACACATCCAAGTCCCTGAATGGAAGCGTCACAGTACACCACAAAGTCATCAGTCCCCTTAGGTAGGGACAAGATAGGCGCACTACAATGCTTCTGTTTCAGCACCTGGAATGCTTCCTCCTGTTTGTCACCCCAGATATACTTGGTTCCTTTCTGGGTTAGAGATGTAAGAGGTTGAGCGATCTTTGAAAAACCCTCAATAAAGCGTCGATAGTAGCCTGCCAAACCAAGAAACTGTCTTACTTCTGTTGGAGTTTTCGGCGCCTCCCAACTTTTGATGGCTTCAATCTTTGCCGGATCAACGTGGATACCCTTTTCGTTCACTATATGCCCCAGGAATTGCACCTCTCGAATCCAGAAGTCGCACTTTGAAAACTTGGCATAGAGTTGTTCCTGTCGCAGAAGTTCCAACATTAAACGCAGATGCTCTTCATGTTCCTCCTTAGTCTTAGAGTACACCAGTATGTCATCAATGAACACGATTACGAATTTGTCGAGATAAGGTTTACAGACACGGTTCATGAGGTCCATGAATACTGCAGGTGCGTTGGTTAGTCCAAATGGCATAACCAAAAATTCATAGTGCCATAACGAGTGCGAAAAGCGGTCTTGGAGATGTCTTCCTCCCGTACACGCTACTGATGGTATCCCGACCTTAGATCGATTTTGGAATAGTAACTTGACACGTGGAGCTGGTCAAATAGGTCATCAATTCGAGGTAAGGGGTATCGGTTTTTGATAGTAACTTTGTTGAGCTCTTTGTAATCAATACACATACGGAAAGTTCCATCCTTCTTCTTGACAAAAGGACTGGAGCTCCCCATGGTGATGAGCTCGGGCGAATGAAGCCTTTGTCTAGAGCTCCTGATGTTGAGTAGAAAGTTCTTACAGTTCAGATGGGCTAATTGATACAAAGCCTTAGCGATTGGTACTGCGTGTTTTGCCAGTTGAATTCGAATTCGACCTGCCTATGCGGTGGTAGACCAGGTAAGTCTTCAGGGAAGACGTCAGAAAATTCACGTACGATAGGAAAATCTTCAACTTTCCTCTCGTCGCTTGGTTGTTCAGTGACACTGGCTAAGATAGTGTACGAGTTTTTCTGTCGTAGGTACTTTTGAGCTTTCATGAAGGAGATGATGTTGGTTACTAGACCACCCTTCTCGCCATGAATGGTTAGGATCTCGCCGCTTGAGTGAGGTATGCGAATAGCCTTTTCGCGACATAAGATTTCCGCTCGATTTTCAGATAACCAATCCATGCCTACTACAACTCAAAGCTACCAAGTGTGGTTGTCATGAAATCGATGGTGAATAGATGGCCAGCCAGTTGTAGCTGACATCCGTAGACGATGTGGGTTATATCTACCGATTTTCCATTGGCTAACTCTACCAGGTATTTGACCTCTAATTCAACAGGGTTAATGTCCAATAGTTTTCTAAACGACTCAAAATTAAAATCCTATCCGCACCACTATCGAATAAAATATGAGCAAAACTGTTGTTTAAAGGAAATTTACCAGTAACCACTTTAGAATTATTACGAGCCTCACCTTTTCCCAATGTGAATGCACGACCCTTAGCTCCACCACTTCCACCAGTATTATTGTTATTATTGTTCTAATTCTGGTTCTGATTTCCACCACTGTTCCCTGTTCAGTTGTGGGCAATCTTTCTTGAAATGATCAATGCCACCACACTGATAACATGTCCTGGTGACTCAAGGTGGCTGTTGGGTCTGATAGTGTTTTGCTTTGAGTTAAGGTTTACCCTGTAGTCCTTAGCGGTGTGGCCTCCCCTACCACATCGCTGACAACCACCGCACTACCCGAAATGATGACGGCTACATTTGTTGCACAGAGGTTTCTTTCCATCATACCCACTCTCAACCTGACTGTTGGTGTTGTTACTAGACGCTGGTTGTTGTTGAAGTTGCGGTTACTGTTGTTGAAATGCTTTGAGAACCCTGCTGCGCTTGCCCAGTTGATGCTTGTTTCGAGGATCCATCATCCCACTTGCGTTTGTTTTCTGGGGCGTTCCCAGCTGCACCCTTCTTCGGCAGTTTACCCTCTTCTACTGCAGTGTCTATCAGTTTGTGCGCCACTTGCACGGCCTGCTGAACTGTAACGGGGTTGCTTGACTCAACCATGCCTTTAATCTCCGAAGCCAATCCCTTGATGTAAAGCTCTATCTGTTTGTACACTGGCCTAGCCATATCGGGACATAAAGAGACCAGGTCATAGTGCTTCGTGGTGTAAGCTTCAATTTCCGATCCTTCCATCTTCATTACCCAAAGGTCTTGTTCTAATTGGTGGATACGATCCCGGGGGCAGTATTGTTCCTTGATAAGATTCTTGAACTCGTCCCAACCCATTGTGTTGGCCACGTCGAGTCCAAGGACCTGAACCCGCGCATTCCACCAGGTGAGAGCCGCATCTTCTAGAGTCGAAGTTGCGAATTTGACCCGATTCTCAGGTAAGCAGTTACACATTGCAAAGATAGATTCTGATTTTTCGACCCATCTGATTAGCCCGATTGGTCCTTCCTCGCTAGTGAATTTGGTGGGCTTAGCATCGATGAACAACTTGTACGGGTTAGGGCCCATACCTACAAGCACAAGTTTGGAAGTAAGAGATTTAGAAGAAGGTGATTTAAAGGACGATTGAATACGCTAGCATATGTGGAGTGAAATGAATGTAGAATCGAATGAGGGTTACCTCCCAGATTCTAATTATTGTTTGGATTCGGATTTTGGGCTGCCAACGGCGCAGTAACCTGCTCCTGGATGAGCGCAGCCAGTTATGCATGTGTCATTGTGATGTTGCCGCGGCCACCACCACCACCACACGAGCTCCCACCATGAGCAGACATTTGTTTTCGATCACAGATGTATGAATACATGATAAAATATATCACATATTTCATCGTAGAATTCTAAGAATAATGTAATAAGAATTGGTCACAAGCCCATCACATATAACATTCTAACCAAACATTTGATCAAAATATATTGCAATTCACCACAATGTATTAAACCAAATATTATATATGAATCCAAATGTCAACGGAAATTTCAAACAACTACTAAGTTCAAACAAGGAAATAAAGAAATGTCATGATAAACGAGAAATAAATCTAATCATCAACGTCTCCGTCCCCCATATCCTCGTCTTCAATTGCTGCTGCCTCCCCAGGCTCCTCAGGGATCTCCTCTGGTGCTTTTTCTCCTGCTGATTTGCCAACTCAATCTCAATGATCCTGTCTTCAGCTAAACTCATCCTCTTTGTGAGGTCTACGACCTGTTCGGCCATCACTCCGCTAATCTCTCTAAGGTTACTTGTTTTAGCGGCTTCAGTTTGTTGGGTTGCCCTGACCTGTGAGAGCTCCTGTTTCACCTGTTCTAGTTCCTGTTTCAATGAGCTATTGCTCGCGATGAGGTCTGTTATAGCCCAGCCGCCTCACGCATGTACTTAAACTCGCGCTCCGTGGTGGCCACGAATCCAGCAAAGGCTTCCTTAATAGGATAGCCGAGAGGGGGCAAGGTACCATAGACCTCCACTGTCAACATCATAGGAATCCTCCAAAACTACAGGTGGAATGTTCTCATCCACTATGTACTTCCGAATGTGTTATGGATACCAGCTCCAGTCGCCATTCCCCGAACTGGGTCTAACGATGAAGGGCTCGAATTGCGATGAGACGACGAGTGCGAGCGCCCTGAGTCTTCCCGAGAAGATGGGAGACATAGGTGAAGGCGGGGCATCGCCTCTTCCTCACTAGGGTCAAATGAGTCATGCGAGTTAGACATGCCTGCCAAAGCGAAAGAATAAGACATAGAACATACCAAAACACAGTAAATAAGAGAAAGCATGGAATTTAAGCATTCGCGTTAGTTTCATACTAGTGTCAAGCTTGTGGTCTATAGTGTAGGTTTACTAGTGTGATATGCAAACCTAATTCTCTATAACCAGTGGCTCTGATACCAATCTTCACACCCTCAAAAATCCACTTGCGGGTTTTACCGCGAGGCGCGTGACAAACCAGGATCCAAGACACTAGTCACATAGAATGACCCTATATGTAAAAATATAGGTTTAAACAAATCCAACCATGCAGTTTAATAAATGCGGAAGGGTAAGTAAATGTAAATAAAGTGTGCGCCAAAACAAACGTCCAAACCAAAATACTTAAAAGTAAAGATGCAAAATGTTTAAGGTGAAATAGTTTTCATGCTTGTTCCGTGCTCCTATGCGAATATGATACCTTAACAACCTGAGAAAACATGCAAAAAAGAACAAGTGTCAACAATTAATGAAGAGTGAGTTCACAGTTTAGTTCACAATTTTAATCATAATTTTTTTTCCCCACTGGTTCAACCCCGAACTAGTGTCTCATAAGTTACCCTATCCAACCCGAATCAGATTAATGTTAAGTAGTTTAGCAGTTCATGTTATATGTTTAGTAGCTAGCCTAGGTCATGTCAACAATAGTGTTCGATCCGAAGCTGACGTTGTTGCCCCTGTTGTGCCAGGTCTATCACCAACCATCGCTAAAAAGTTAGGCAAATTCTACACTCGTGACCATCAACGTTCGGTCTAACTAGCGCGACAGTTCGAGTGGGGCTTGTCAAGCCCAGTAGTACTACTAAAAACTTCCTCGCTATAATCCAATACTAACGGCATCGTAAGTGTTAAGGAGACTAGTATGTGATATATGCTTCCTTGTGACATAACCGTATAACATAACTCTAAATAATGATGCGTTACTGTATCGTGATGTATGCCACTCATACACCAGTGTAACGCGTGTATGTTTTAAATAGAAGGACGTTATTGTACCGTAATATAATCAACTCATATATCACTGTAACGTGTACATGTTTTCTCCCCCTGTGTTTTGTAAACGTTTAAAGAAATAGGGGCTGTAAACTCACCTTCGTATTGCTCGGAAAAAATTAGATTAACGTGTGCAAACTAGGACGATCACTCTCGTACAATAATGGGTATAATCATAAAAACGTCACGCAATTATTCAAGTTGTCGCTTAGTTTCGGTTTTTTGGGTCACATGGATACTTCACACTCACATAACAGATTAAAATTGCATGTCATGTACAAGTCAATGAAAAACACTTTTGGCTATACGCCATCCCAACAACCAGAATAAACATTTAACAAATCATCCCACATAAATCAAGTATCACATTTTCTTCTAAAACGGTCTCTATTTAAAAGTGGAATTATTATTATTATTATTATATTATATTATTTTTATAATTATTATTATATTTATATATATTAATTATATTGATATTATTATATGCTACATACTAATACAACTCACTAACATGCACATAGCACTATGTTTATCTTTCTATGACCTGCAACTCTGATCTAGTAAGTTCATCCACTCCCATATAGATCATCTTTTACACTACTTTTGTAAGCTTTCAATCCCCCCATAACAATCCATGACCAACAAACAGGTTTCACATAATCCTAACATACACAAATCCATCTCCTTGCAAGTCTAAAAATCAACACGCCTGATAGTATACTAGTTCGTATTATTATTATTACTATTATTATTATTAAAGCGAAGTCGAACCAGAACTCGTTCTCTTTCATCTATACACGTTCACAGTTACATAACCACATAATACACAATTCGGGTACATGTTCAGTCCGAATTTTCTATATATATTCAGTCCGAGCCGGAACTTCACTGTAGAAATCTAGTAATCACTACCAATATAATATATAACGTCATACTTCACAGTTGCATAATAATAGTTGCATGTAATCACTTTTCTATAAACACAGAGCATGCAAAGATCACCTATATGTACTCGACATCGACAACTCGGTTTATGTCCACATATATATACATACCGCTTAGTAAGTTCCGGGTGACCGTAATGATACCCGTTAGACGATCATGTTCATACGCAACCCACATCCATACTTTCATAACTTTCAAATGTATTGTTGGTTATACACACATATATACCTATATATACACACGCATACATTATTATTACTCCCACTATTTCGACTTGTAAACACATAACAGTTAAGCATGGTACCACACAATCATGGATTCACCACTCGAACCGAAACCAAGGCAACGCGTTGATAATCATAGCTACGGGGTAACAAGGCTTACCGATTACAGTGATGATCTGGAGGGGCTGCTAGCCGTTGAAGATTGAACAGAATGGAGGAAAAGAGGGGCGGTGGTTTGGTTGCCGTAGGGTCGATATATTATATATATATATATAAATTATATATATATATATGAGGAAACAGGTAGGTTTTTGTTTGATAAAACTTGAAATAACCAAATGTAGTTTTCGTAGCTGAGGGTGTGGCGGTTTGGGATCGATGGGCCGCAACCAACAAATCAAAGAAAGAAAAGTGGGCTGCTGATCTATCATAAAGTGGAGATGGGCCTATGTGCTTGCCCGTGAATTGTAAAGAGAGTGAAAAGTGGCAGCCATATTAACATGTATTACTATTATTATTATTATTATTATTATTATTATTATTATTATTATTATATTATTATTATTATTATTGTTATTATTTTTTTACCAACTACTAATAAGAAAACTAATAATAATAATATAGTTTACATGTAACAAATGTAATATATATTAAGCAAATTACGGTTCAAGCCTCACCGGTATCAGGTTACGCGATTGTGTTATGGTACGGTTACGGATTGTGCATGTTCAAACGGTTTGGGTTGGGTAAATCAAATAAATTAAGTTATAACATAACGCAAACACATAATGAGAATTAAATCAGGAAAGATACCTGATTTCCGAGATGTCACAGGTCAGATTGTGTGTCTATCAAGCTCAATATCCCACTAAATATCTAGCTAATCTCATTAACTAACTCTCCGAAATCCATGCAAGCTCCCACGTTCACATATAACGGTCATGGCTTCACTTGCACGTGCTAGAAATGGCATATTCCTCCGACATTCCCTCGATGACTTAGTCCACGATTACCTGCATACGTAAACTAACACAAAGGAACAATTATCAGCTAACATAGATATAGGTAAGGATCCTTGATCCTTAGACTCCCTGCGATTTCTGTTAAGGATCCGTGATCCAGGTTCAGTCTCAGGATGGATGATCCTTGGCATAAAATCCATGCCCTAACAATTGCCCCCAAAATATGAGGAATTAATTGTAACTAAGTGAGTCATATTTTCTCGTTTATTCTGGACGACTCGTTACCAACAAATTAGCCGTGACCCTAGGACTAGCCGTTACAAAGATGACATCATCGATAAGATTCCCCCTTCAACAAACATGATTATAAATAGGGTAGGGATATAGATGATATCTCCTATTTAATATCGATATCCTTTGCTTAAATCCTCACACCAAAGATCAAACAGGTATTCACTCTCTCTCTCATCTTTTATACTCTGCAATTCTTTCTTTCCTCTTTCTTCCTCGAGCATCATGACCAAAACCATGATCTGTTCCTCACCACACAAGGATCAAGGGAGAAACAGTCCTCCCAAAAGCTAAGACCTTTTGAACAACCTTCGCAAGAACTTTGTCGGTTCACTGATCCTGAGATTGAGCAAATGCACACCCGTTTTTCGAAGGGTACTATTTTTAGGCCCTTCGATTCTTCAATGAAGAGTGACTGCATATCATCCACATGGGTGTGTTTTCCTACTACCTCTTTTCAAAAGGTTTTACTTACCCTTTTCCAGTTTTCACCCAGAGCTTTTTCACCTTTATTGGCCTATGCTACATCCAGGGCATGCCTATGCTCTGGAGGGTTCTTTATACCCTTGAGCAGATCATTGCTAGAGAGGGTATACAGCTTCGTCTTGCTGAACTCAACCACCTGTACAATCTGGTTAGCCACGGGTCCTCACGATTCCACTTCAAAGCCAAGCCTCAACAACCCCACCCTATACTCAAAATTACCAAAAATGATTCCCTCTGGAGAAGTCAATTCTTCTTCGTCAGGTGGGATTCCATTCCCAACGGGGATCATCTTCCCAAGAAGTGGAACGTAGAGGGTAGGATGTAGGATTTATAAAGTTGCTTCATAGAGAATTTGATATTTAAATCTAAGGATATTGATCCTTCATTTTTTGTGCAGTGACCAATATCAACACTTCGAAAGACTTTGCTACCACCGCTGAGAGAGTTGCTGCTTTTTGGGCTCTAGATTCAACCGTGAGAACATTCCATCCCAAGATCAAGGATTTAGAAGAAACAACATCAGCCTCCTACACAATGGCAAGTGTGCATGTATATATGTATTTAGTTATTTGGTATGAAATAAAAAATGAATGCTTATCTGAGTTTTGTGTCTGTAGGTGCTGCTAAATCCTCATCAAAATCAGCCACCAGGTTCGGCATGGGAGATGTCGAAGGTATCATGTCCCCCTGATCCATCAAGAAGGAGCTGGCAATAGGCCCAAGCCAAGTCGGGACCAGGAGCACCACCAGCAAAGCTAAATTTGGAGCCAAGAGGAAGAAGCCATATGCGTCATCCAGTGACGTCCCCGGGATTGAACAACAGATCCATGACTTCATCTCCGAGGTAAGGATCATGGATCCTTCTTTTAAAGATACTTGATCGTCATAATTCTAGCAATTTGCTCTCAACAGAAACTTGTTGAGATCCAGGCCATCCAGAGCAAGCGTCTTGCCGAGGCTGAGGAAACGGTGGCCAATCTACGGGCCATCGGTGCTGCCATGGAGAGGAAAATCGCCCAGCTGGAGAAGGAGAATGGTCGCTTAGAGAAGCAGATCCTGGTGGATGAAATCCAGGCCAACAAGGATCGGTTGGAGGTCACAGAAGAGGCCAAACTATCCGCTGCCATCGTGATTCTAAAGGCCAAAGTCAAGATGGCAAAGGAGGCTACGGATTCTTCCTTCGACAGGGCTGAATGGGACACTGCTAGCTGGAGGTAAAGGTGAAGGAGCTTGGGGATGAGGATGAGCTGGAGGAGGCAGTCACGCTGGAGGCTATCCCAAGTGGCACTAAGGATCCTAAGGAGGCAGCGGCTGGTGGTAGCGGTGCAGGTGATGAAGCAGCGAAGGAGTAGGCTGCATCAATGGGCAATGATGGAAATTTCTAGACGTGGCCGGAGCCCATTTTTTATATTTTTTGGTTGTTGGTGTTTTTGTGGTGAACAATTCTGGTGTGTATCTGAACAACAGTTTTTAGGGTTAAGGATCACTGATCCTTTTTGAACAATAGGGGGTAGCAAAGGTGGATGGGTCCTTCTGTTTGTGAAGGATGAAGCCCTTGATGCCCCCCGCCTTTACTTTCCTGCACTTATTGACTCGTTAGTATGGACACCCTTTGCCAACCCAAGTGGAGGGCCACGCTTTGCTGGTAGAAGCTTGGGTTAGCAATTTTGCCAACCTTTAAAAAAGGGTTTTTATAAATAAATAAAACTTTAAGCTTTTGACTATCTTTGTTGTTACTTCTCTTCAATTTGAATATATTTGTAATTGTATACGTCAATAATTCCATAATATTTAGCTAAGAAATCTATAAGAGTTTGTCAAAATATATTCTTTAAAGATAGACATCATATGATCAAGGATCACATATCCTGTTATCAAAGGATTAGGGTAACATAAATAAGCCAGAAATAAAAAAATGCAAAAGAAAGATCATACCAGTGAATCCAAGTTAGGATTCTTTATCCTTAAAGCTAACAATCGAAATAATACGGAATAGAAATCAATAGAACTGCAGGATCCAGGATCCTTATTTATTAAGCTTCAGGGACCTGTTATAACATACAACTTGGGACTAAGCCAGACTTCAATTGAATGACTCATCAGTAACTGGGGACAAGCCAAATAGTGGGGACAAGCCCAAATAACTGTGTGTAAACTGGAGTATGGCCCAGACTGGCATCTATCCAATCGTGAGCGACATGAAAATGTCGAAACCTTAGCTAAGTGAAAACGTTAGAAACCTTAGGAACGGATGTATGGTACGTCAACCATTATACTTAGGAACCTACGTGTAGCCAACAGCAATGAAATTGTCAGCCCCTAAAGCGGGTACTGGTCCCATTGCCTCGAACTATACATGGATAACGTGCGCTGCTGGGGGGTGTTGAAACCCAATTCGTGTGAAAGGTGAAACCTTTAAACCTTAGAAGGTATTGGATACCTTAAACTGGGGACATGCCCAAAGTCTTGGAGAGGTGGCCAACCTCTTGATCCTTGGTAATAACTTCTGCAAAACTTAAAACTTGATAAGGTTGAATGTTGAAAATTCAACATCCTTACTTTAGAATAAATAATAAGAAGTACAATAAGAATGAAAGCATTAGTAAAACGTTACCGAATCAAGAATCTCATATCCTTTGAGCATCCTTCAATCTGAATTGATCATTAGGATACTTAAGGATCCCTGATCCTTTTCATAAAATACTTTTTTAGGTGGATAGCATTCCAAGCTCTTGGAAGAAGGTCACCATCCATAGTCAGTAATCGATATGCCCCCTTTCCTGCCTCGGCTTCAATAGATAGGGGCCTTCCCATTTTGGTGCCAATTTGCCATAAAAAGATTCGTAGTATTCTGAAATGCTTTCCTCAGCACCATGTCACCAACTTGAAATCTTCTTATTCTGATATTCTTATTATAAGCACCGGCCATCCTTTGTTGATAACTAGCCAGCCTTATCCTTGCCAAATTTTTTAATTCTTTCACGGTATCTAGGTCTTGAGCCAGAGTCTCAGCATTTGCTTCAGGTCACGGATGCTTGTTCTGGCTGTGGGGACTACCATTTCTGTAGGGATCACTGCCTCAGCTCCAAAGACTAAGGAAAAAGGAGTTTGAACCATAGCATTCTTGGGAGTTGTTCTATCTGCCATAAGACATATGGTAGTTCTTCAGCCCACTTTCCTTTCTTTGATCTAAGCTTTTTCTTCAAATTGTTGATGATGATCTTGTTGGATGATTCCGCCTAGCAATTAGCTTGTGGGTGGACTGGTGTTGATGTAATCATCTAATCCCCCAGCAGTCACAAAAGTTAGTAGTTCGATTCCCAATAAACTGGGATCCATTGTCACAAACTATCTCTGAAGGAATACCAAATCTAGTAATAATATTTCTTTTGATAAAAGATATAACTTCCTTTTCTCTAACTCGAGCAAAGGCTTCAGCTTCTATCCATTTGGAGAAATAGTCAGTCATAGCCAACATGAATACTTTTCCCCCTGGTGCCTTAGGAAGCTTGCCAACTATATCCATTCCCCATCTCATAAATGGCCAAGAAGAGGATATAGGATGCAGAGGTTCTGCTGGTTGATGAAGAATGATGATGTGTCTTTGGCAGGCATCACATTTCCTTGCATACTCCACAGCATCCTTCTTCATTGTTGGCCAATAATATCATGTCCTGAGGATCCTGGAGAATAGCGCTCTACCCCAGTGTGATTTCCACAATCTCCCTCATGAAATTTTTTTAAGACTTCTTGGATTTTAGGATCTTCAATGCATCGTAGATAGGGTCCTGCAAGAGATCTTTTATACAACATGTCATTAATTATAGTAAATTGTGCTACCTTAATCCTGAAGGTTCTAGGATTCTCTCCAATAGGAATTTCTCCATTCTGGATGTATTTCAAGATCGGAAGGATCCAGGATCCTGAATTCGACCTCGAATTATCATTGGGTAGAATCGTTGTAACACCCTCTATCTCCATTGTTTCATTTTCCTCAATTGAAGGAGTTAGAACATGGATAATAGGTATCTTTATATCCTCGGGCATCTTCAGTGAGGATCCTAGATTGGCCAAGGCATCTGCTTCTGCATTTTCTTCTCTAGGTACCTGTGTAAGGCTGGAAAAAGCAAAAGAATCTGCCAATTTCTTGACTATCTCCAAATATTTGATTAGTTTCTCACCTTTAATAGCATAAGAACCATTATAGTGATTAGTAATTAATAGAGAATCCACAAACACTTGAAGATACCTGATCCTCATCTGCTTGGCTAATTGCAAACCTGTTATCAAGGCTTCATATTCAGCCTCATTATTAGTTGTCTGAAACTCACACGCTATAGACTGGGGTATAATGTCCCCCTGTGGCGATTTTAGTAGTAGGCCTAGTCCAGTTCCTTTGACATTTGAAGCTCCATCTGTGAAGAGTGTCCAAGGATCCTTGGTCTCTTCAAGTTGTTGCACTTCTAATTCTGCTTCTCTTTGTAGATCACTACTGAAATCAGCCACAAAGTCAGCCAAAGCTTGGGATTTAACAGCAGTTCTGGGCTCATACTTAATGTCATATGCACTAAGTTTAATAGCTCATTTTGCCATTCTTCCAGACATCTTTGGTTTCCTGAGAACATTCTTAATAGGAAAGTTAGTTTTAACAACAATAGTATGAGTTTCAAAATAATGTCTTAATTTAGTAGAAGCCATGATTAGAGCAAGAATTAGTTTCTCTAAATGAGAATACCTTGCCTCAGCATCAAGTAGACTTTTACTTACATAGTATACCGGATGTTGTTGGCCTTCGTGATCCTTAACCAGGACCGCACTTACCGCTTTACCTGAAACAGCTAGGTATAAAGACAATGGCTCTCCATTTTCTGGTTTCATCAAAGCCGGTGCTGAGAATAGGTACTCCTTGAGAGCTTGTAGAGCAGCTTCATGCGTTTCAGTCCACTCGAATTTCTTATTCTTCCTCAAAATGTCATAGAAATCCTTGCATCTTTCTGAGGATTTTGAGATGAATCTATTTAAAGCGGAAATCCTTCCTGTCAATCTTTACACATCCTTAGCATTGGCAGGAGACTTGATATTCACCAAAGCCTTGATTTGTTCTGGACGTGCTTCAATTCCTCTTTTGGTCACCATATATCCTAAAAACTTTCCAGCTTTGACCCCGAAATGGCATTTAGATGGGTTTAACTTCATGTTGTATTGGTCAAGGATTTGAATGCTACTTCAAGATCCTTCCGGTGATCCTCGGCTCTTTTAGATTTGACCACCATATATCTATGTATACTTCCATTGTATGTCCAAGTTGCTCCTTGAACATCATATTCACCAGCCTTTGGTATGTAGCACCTGCATTTCTTAAACCAAAGGGCATAGCAATATAACAATATATGCCGGTGGGTGTCATGAATGCAGTATCCTCTTGATCAGACGGTTCCATCTGAATTTGATGAAATCCAGATGAAGCATCCAAATTCATGACCCGCCGTAGCATCCACCATGGAGTCAATGTGGGTAAAGGAAAGGATCCTTGGGGCATGCCTTGTTCAAATCAGTAAAATCGACACATACCCTCCACTTTCCATTTTTCTTTTCAACCACAACCACATTGGCTAACTGTTTTGGTCAAAAATCACAATAAGGATAATGTAACCAAATCTGATTTTGTGAGGTTGAGTGCTTGTGTGATGAACAATTGTGTGAACGAATATGAAATGTAAACGATGATGAACACAAGGATTTATACGAGGAAAAGCCCTTGATCACTAGTAGATCGCCGGCATAAAAACCTCGGATAGTGAAAACTATCACTATCAACTATATTGCATAAAAACGATTACAACTTTGGATGTTGATCAAGTGTGGTACGATGATTGAATGCTAAGTGTGTTGTGAAAGCTCTGGTTTGCGATGATTGCGAGAATGTGTGTGTGTGTTTGTCTGATTCGTAGTGTGTGTAAATGAAAGTGATAACTGGCCTAAAACACTTGACGAACCCATTTAAATAAGCTAACTACAAGTCCTATTTTCTAGGAAGATCATGCCTATGTTCACATGATCGTTACTTGGCCACCAAGTAGCATCTTAAAAGGAATATTCCCGAGATTCTAGCTGAGATTTAGTCCACTACGCCCATTACCTGCGTATAAGCATTAAAAACAAGGATAATTGTTAGAAATCATAAGTAATGTTAAGGATCCTTGATCCTCCGAGTCCCTGCACCATCCGCTAAGGATACGTGATCCAGACAACGTTTCAGGATACATAATACAGGATCCATAGTTATAAAAATCCATGCCCTAACAATTGCCCCCAAATATGGCAGATAAGATATGAATCAAGTCTGTCATATTTCCGTTGGATGTGGACTAGCCGTTGCCGCATGTAACTAGCCTTACACTGCCTGACGTCACTGATAAGACCTGTTATAATCATCATTGCGAAATATAGGGTTAGAGATAACTCCCTTTTCTTTAAAGATCAGATAATCCTTTGGTTTGTGGAGGATGAAGCCTTTAGACCCTTCTCTCTTAACCTTCCTGCACTTAAAACAATTACTAACACCTTGTGTCAACCCGAGGGGAGGGGCCACGGATCACTGGCGAAGCTCGAGTTGAGCATTTTGGTAACCTTATGGGGTTTTAATTATAATCTTTTGGCTATATTTGGTGTTGTTCATTTGTTTGGTAAAGTTTACTTGATATGCTTGTGTTTCCACATTCAAATAGATTTTATATGAAAAATCATAAGTTTGACCTTATAAGAATTTAGAAAAATTCATGTTGTTAAACATTTGCCAATTCTGGTATTAAATAATCATAGACAAAATCTGACTAGATACAAGTAAATAAGTCTATACCCTTAATTACAAGGTTTAGGGTGAAGTCAATAAGATAAACAGGTATGAGAATAAAGCATACCAGAAAATCCAAGTTAGGATTTTGTATCCTTAGGAACTACCTTTGTACAAACAAACAAGTCATTGTTAGATTAACTTTAAGATCCAGGATTCTTTTTGAATCAACTTGTGAATCTTCAAGGCTCCAAAACCTGTTGAAATCAACTTGGGACTAAGCCAAACAAACTGGGGACTAGCCCAAACAACTGGGGACAAGCCCAACAAACTGGGGACAAGCCAAATAAACTAGGGACAAGCCCAACAAACTAGGAATAAGCCAATGATAACTGGGGACAAGCCAAATAAACTGGGGACAAGCCCAACAAACTGGGGACAAGCCCAAAGCTTAAGCTAACGTGAAAACGTTAGAAACCTTAGGATACTGGCGTATGGCCCAAACTGGCGACTAGCCCATCGTAAGTGAAATGAAAGTGCCAAAACCTTAGCTAACGTGAAAACGTTAAAAACCTTAGGAACGGATGTATGGTACGTCTACCATTATACTTGAGATCCTACATATAGCCAACAGCAATGAAATTGTCAGCCCCTAAAGCGATACTGGTCCCATTGCCTCGAACTATACTTGGATAGCGTGCGCTACTAGCGGGGTGTCAAAACCCAATTCGTGTGAAAGGTGAAAACCTTTAAATCGTAGAAGGTATTGGATACCTTAAGCTGGGGACAAGCCCAAAAACTTGGGATAAACCCAAAAAACTTTGGAGGGTTGGCCAACCACTTGAATCTTTGTGAAAATTCTACAAAACTTAAAACTTGATAAAATTGGATGTTAAAAATCTAACACCCTTTTCTCATATGAGTAATAAGTATGATATGAAAGAATTAGCAAAATGTTACCGAAGGAAGGATCATATATCTTTTCAGGATTCTTTGATCCGACTAGATATCAGAATCTCTAAGGATCCTTGATTTTACATAAATTACTTCTTTAAATAAACACCATTCCACGCTCTTGTAGGAGATCACCATCCATGGTCAGCAAACGATATGCCCCGTTTCCAGCTTCAGCTTCAATGAGATAGGGACCTTCCACTTTGGTGCCAACTTGCCATCAGCAGGATTCGTGGTAAATGCTTTCCTTAGCACAAAATCACCAACTTGAAAATCTTCTGATCCTGACATTCTTCTTATATGCTACAGCAATTCTTTGTTGATAAACTTGCCATCTGTCACAAAAGTTAGTAGTTACACTCCCAATAAATTGGGATCCATTATCACAAATAATTTCAGAAGGAATTCCAAATCTAGTAATAATGTTTTGCTTAATGAAGGATATAACTTCCTTCCTCAGATGAGTGAAAAGCTTCTCCTTCATAATTAGAGTAAATAGTCAACAGCTACATGACATTTCTTGGTCTTGCAATTTCTATATATTCACACTTGAATGGCAAGATGAGCAATAAATGAATTGTTAGACATGTTACTATTCTTCAGAAGCTTTTCTTTACGTTCTCTCTTCTAGGCTATTCCTGTTCCTACCCTTTAAATAGTGTCTCCCCATGTATTCATAGTCTTATAAAAAGATTCTTGGATCAACCCTAATGTTGGGACCTGCAGGAATCTTATAAACATTTAATAATATGTATTGTACTAATTGAATTTAGATTTTCTGTGAACCCTTTCAGAGTAAAATAAGGGTAGATTGAATTAAGACATCATTACTAGTACATTAATGACATCCCTCACTATCTATCTGACATTTTAAGGGAGAGACAAAACATGGTATAGGTATCTTAATCCTCTCTCTTTAGGAGAGATCAACGGTTGCTAATAATGTGCTTCATGAACATGATTTTAGTACATGTCAACTAAAAAACAATAATAAACCAATACACATGAACATATGAATTGATTGAGGACAGCCACAAACTGGCCCAAAGGAATGATGGTTTCTCATATCTTTGAATATTTGATATTTATCCTTTGACAAATAAGAACAATAATAGTAATAATAAAACAACACTTAAGATATATCGTCATATGTTAGCTAAATGGCAAACTGTTAACTCAATACGTCATATTATTTTCATTACATCAGATTGGAAAGTCCCCAAAATGTAATTTTAGTAGCGGGAGTTTTGACAAATTTACTCACGTGAGGTGCGGATTCGGTCTTGAAGATTTGTATGCTCGCAATGCTCTTTTGTGTTATAAACACCACAAGTGATTGATTTAAAGCAGTTTAGCTCTATTAAAGTTTGATAAGTAACAACGATTTTCATTTACATTCTGGTTTCTGGGTAATTTTTGGGTGTTTTAACGCTATATTTTCTAAAAATGTTTATTTTTTAAGTAATTTCAAAGCATAGTTTTTCTAATTAGAATAATTAATAATAAATTATTAATAAAATGTTGTTTTTCTTCTGATCCTTGACCGCCACTTACTGTTTACCTGACCTAGTTAATGTATGGTTCCATTCAGGATTAAAGCTGGCTGAGTGAAGGTACTTGGAGCCGAGACACTTCAGCTGTTGTTGAAGCCAACAAGCAATAAGCAAAATGAGATACCTGGCTCAAGCTTAATAATCATTTTTAATTAATATATAATGTTGTAATTTAGATTTAAACCGCACTAATCTTTTACCTTAAAACAGTTATAACGATAATGGTGCGCTCCACAGGTCTCGAACCCGGGACCTGTGGCTTAAACTAACACACAGTCCACCGCTGGACTGTGTGTTTAACATGTTATAATCCAACTTTTATTATACTTAAATACAAACTATTTGTTTTCATTTCTGACTTATTTTAAAAGGTAAACAATTGACCGGGTCGTTACAGAAAACAGACTCGAACTCGTGCACTTTGATTAAACATACACACAGTCCACCGCTGGACTGTGTGTCTAACTTTGTTATTATTCCGATTATTATATATTTAACATATACCTGTGGCGACTCCGGTTCGGTTAACAAAACAAAAAGGCATTTTATTAAAGCGGCGTGTGTGAAACGGGATTCGAACTCGTGACGTTTGTATGTTTAATGTGCACACAGTCCACCGCTGGACTGTGTGTCTAACCCGAGTAATAAGTTGATTTTAATTATACTTATAATATACCGAATACATCGTCTTCTTCATCAAGGTATAACCAGAAAAGACGACGGACTGGTTCAATGATTAATTCAGGTTCCTTTAACGTTTTAGGTTAATTATAGATGAGATATAAAAAAAAAGAAGGAAAAATAAGCGTGAGGTATACCGACTCGCTTTCCTCTGTTTTCCGGCAGAACTCCGGCGACAGAAATCACCTCCGGCGATGTGTGTCTTGCAGCAGCGAGCCTTCAGAAAGTTTACAAAAGGTGTGGGTGACTTCGGTATAAGCTTAGGAGGTTCAATAAGGCTCGGCAATGGGGAACCCGGTTATCCGGCGACAAACAGAAAAATTCCGGCGAGTGGAATTACGCCGAGAAAAGGTGTGGTTTTGAGCGAAAAGGTTTGCAGTGGGTTGTGGGTGAATTTATAGGGCAAATCGTCGAAGAACCTGGTCTGATTTCCGACTGTATTCGTAAATTATAAAAACTCCGGCGGTTATAACTTTGGTCGCGGACTCAGACGTCGGTTATAACCGATGTCTTGTTAATGGTTTACGTTATAACGTAAATTGTCGTTAAAACTCGCGAGATTTCCGGGATTTCCGACGACTGAACTATTGGGCGCCGGTTTTGAATTCGTAACGTCACTTTATAATTTAAATGATTCCAATATTTATCAAACAATACAAGTGGCGCAGTGGTTTGTGTGATGTGCGATAAGGCTTGTTGTTGAACCGGTACAGACCCGGGTTCGAAACCCGGCAGGAACAAAACATTTTTATTTTGCGTTTTTTAACAGTTTTTCAAAAACTAATTATATATTCCCGTATAATAATTGATTATGTATCGTTTAAAATTGTTTTGGGCATTTAATTCGCAACGAAATTTTTGACTGACTGTTCGGTTGATAAACGGAGCGGGTTTGGTAAATCCGTTTTTTTGACGGATGTTACAGTATCCCCTGCTTTTTAGAAATTTCGTCCCGAAATTTAAATTGTGATATATTTGACTAAAAGAATGATGGTGTTTAGTTTGGCAGTTATAAGCTTAGAAAAAAATAAGGGTTTAAGTTTTTGTTCGAGGCGGTAACGTTCCTTGTAAGGGTTAAGTACCCTATTCAGGAATCGCTTTTTGTTGCCTACTGTATAAGTATTGATAAGCAAGAATGATTCGCTAAAAATGATATCATGCATAAGAGTTTAGATACGTTTGGGAAAGTATGGTTATATCCTAAGGCAAAACTTCTAACACTACAACCTACATGGAACATAAATAAAAACACAACAGCTGATACTTGAACATAAGTAAACACAACAGCTAATATTCGAACATGAATAAACACAACAGTAAATATTTGAACATAAGTAAACACAACAGCTAATATTCGAACATGAATAAACACAACAGCAAATATTTGAATCCATATTCTGATAGCATATATGTTTGAATGGTGGGAGTTCCTCTCTCGTTTGTTATGATAGAGAGGTTAGTTTATGTAGAAATGGAACACAATCAAATCTCTTTAAATAGCAAGATGATATAAATTCCAACCAAGGCAATACTAAATCCTATCCTTTGGCAAGAATACTTATATATAGGAAGTACCAGCGGCGTATCCACCGTATTCTTGCCAAATTTTCATTAGTTTTATCCACAAGTTATGATTGGTTACCAAGAAACTAATAAATCCTACATAGAACTTCTCATAACCGTCCGATAATGCCTCTGATCCTTTGACAAGAATACTTATATATAGGAAGTACCAACGGCGTATCCACCATATTCTTGTCAAATTTTCATTGGTTTTATCAGTGAATTATGATTAGTCCTATAACTCTACAACCAATACACAAACATAAATTACTGAAATGAAATATATCTATGCGATCAAGGCTCAATCAAACGGAACCGATCGTATTGCATGTACTGAAAATGAAATGTCTGTGCGCTCAAGGCTCAATCAAACGGAGCCGAACGTATTGAATGTATTGAAATTGAAATTGTCTGTGTGCTCAAGGCTCAATCAAACGGAGCCGAGCGTATTGCATGTACTGAAAATGAATAACTTAATCACACAAACAGCCTATGCATGGAACCTCTCATAACCGCCTGATAATGCCTCCGATCATTTGACAAGAATACTTATATATAGGAAGTACCAGCGGAGTATCCACCGTATTCTTGTCAAATTCTCATTGACTTTATCCGTAAGTTATGATTAGTTCTATGCGACTCTACAACAAACACAACAACCACAAGATACTGATAATGAAATTGTCTGTGCGCTCAAGGCTCAATCAAACGGAGCCGAACGTATTGCATGTACTGAAAATGAAATTGGATGTGCGCTCAAGGCTCAATCAAACGGAGCCGAACGTATTGAATGTACTGAAAATGAACAACTTAATCTAAGCAACAATCACACAACAGCCTATGCATGGAACCTCTCATAACCGCCTGATAATGCCTCCGATCATTTGACAAGAATACTTATATATAGGAAGTACCAGCGGCGTATCCACCGTACTCTTGTCAAATTCTCATTGACTTTATCCGCAAGTTATGATTAGTTCTATGCGACTCTACTACAAACACCACAACCACAAGATACTGATAATGAAAATGTATGTGTGCTCAAGGCTCAATCAAACGGAGCCGAACGTATTGCATGAACTGGAAATGTAAATTGAACTGTGCGCTCAAGGCTCAATCAAACGGAGCCGAACGTATTGCATATATTGAAATGTAAAATGAAATGACCCATCAAGGCTCAATCAAATGGAGCCGATCGTATTGCATGTATTGAAATGGAAAATGAAATGACCGATCAAGGCTCAATCAAATGAGCCGATTGTGCGGGCACGCCAAGATCAACCGCATAATAAAATGGGGATCCAACTCAACCTCATGGATGGGGAGTTGCGGCCTCCGGCAAAAGCATATACTGAAAACAATATACAATAATTACCCTAATAGTCTACACATGGAACCTCTCATAACCGCCAGATAATGCTTCTGATCCTTTGATAAGAATACTTATATATAGGAAGTACCATCGGCGTATCCACCGTATTCTCGTCAAAGTTTCATTGGCTTTATCCTTAAGTTATGTTTGGTTCTATGTGATAAAGAAAAACATAAAACTAAACGATAGGAGTTGAATCTGGATCTTCGGCGAAGAGGACTAGTTGAGTATCTTCGTTTGGGCCGTCATTATCTTCGACAGGATTGGCGTTGATATTGAAGACTCTTCCTCTTGCTGGTGGCATAGTGGTTGGGTTTTCTTGGTTTACTTGGTTAATTGGGTTTGATTGGGCTTGAGTGTTGATAACGTTAACCAATTGAGGGCATGTGTTTCTAAAGTGGGTAGGGTCGCCACAATTGAAACAAGCTCGAGCATATGGGAACATGGGGTATTGGGGTTGGTGATAAGTTTGGGCCAGGTTTTGAGTAGGGGAAAAGGTTTGGTTTTGAAGGTGCAACAAACATTGCTCAAATGACCATAGCGTCCACAAGTTGCACATAGACGACAAGGTAGGGTATGGGGATGGTGATAAAAACAGTTGTTGCATCGAGGGTGAGGTCCAAGATATGGTTTCTTATCTGGGTAAGCTGAGTTGGGTGCCACTTGGGTGATTGGGATAGCTCGGATGGGTATGGCGTGTAAAACTGGTGGATTTCGTTGGGTAGCAGCGAAAAGTCGCCCGACTCTTCTTCTCTTAGGATTGGGTTGAGAAGGGATTCGGTTTGAGTGGAGTCGGAGGTTTCAGTCGATTCTTTATCCTTCTTCTTCTCCTCCTTGAAGTCTTTGTTTTGGATTCGGTTCTCGGTGAGCTCTGTTGCTAGCTCCATTGCTGCTTCCAAGTTGCAGGCTTGATACTTATTACAGGGTCTTGAATCTTCGACGGAAGACCACGAATGTAGTGCTCGATCAAACGGTAGAGGGGAGTAAACATGTTGGGAACCATTTGATGTAATTCAAGGAACCTTTTGTTGTATGTGATGTGGTCTCCTTCCATTTGCTTCAATGAGTAAAATTCATCTTCTAACTTCTTGATTTCGCTCCTTGGGCAAAAACGTCTGGTCATGATTTCCTTCAATTCGTTCCAAGTTAAGGTCATAGCATCTTCCACACCTCGTTTGGCCTTCTCTGTGTTCCACCAAGTAAGTGCTAACCCATATAATCGACCGGTTAGCATATCGCACTTTGCGATCGTCAGGGCAATCGCAATTTAGAAATGTGTTCTCCATTTCTTCAAACCAATGGAGGAGAGCGGTGACGCCTTCAGTCCCTTTGTATTTCGGAGGGTCGCATGATTTGAAATGCTTGTAGGTGCATTTAGTGGTATTTGGGGAAGAGTTGAAAATGTTTTTGTTTGCTTGATTGACAGGATTAACGGTAAGTGCTTGTTGAACTTGGATTACAATGTTGGGTATTACGGCAGCCATTTGTTGAGCGATTAAGGCAGCCATGCGCTCGCGGGCTTTTCTTGCTCTCGTCTTCCTAAGGGCGAGGTTAGAAGACATCTACAAGGAATACATGACAAGAGTATGAGTTGGATGCTTTTGATATCATGGGTCGCATTCAAGAATGAACATTCATAAATAATTATAGATAAATAAATTTACTACATCCATTGGATGTCTTGGGTTTTGCTCGCTGTTAGGCCCTACATGCCGCCTACTTTACCTGTGTAATCATGTGGGGCCCCATGAATACCGGTTTTTCATATGGTTCGCACGGGTTTGCCAGGTTTCGTACACAAAAACCCGGAGAAAATCGAGAAATATGTATACAACGTGTGATATTCGGAATGTGTCCAGGTGTAGACACGGTGACACCTCAAAGTAGGGTTAGTTTCGAACGACGTTTGGTGTGGCATGCTTTGGCCTAATAGGTCCTTCGTACTCTCATCGTTGGTCCCCAGGTAGGCAAACTGGTCCGTTATATTGGATTTATACGAATGCCAGCCTAGACAGGACGTTCCGACTACCGGTACTTGTACCCTTCCAGTTACTACATGCCCGTCGCAGAACTTACTTTGATGAGATTTGAAAATTGCACAAAATATTTGGATAATGAGAGTATGAAAATAAATTGAATACATGAACATCGATATATGTATAATGAATATGTATATATGTATAATGAATATGTATATAAGCATGTATGTTTGACTGTAAATGTAAACAAATATGAAACAAATAAATATCACAAGTTTGTATGTAACCACCTAATCAATTAAAATTTAGGCAGACTATAGTATAGGCTCTAAGGGTCTAATAACCTATCCTATATCCCTATAGTCATGGCTCTGATACCAATCTGTCACACCCCGACCCGCAGCGGAAAAGGTGATCGGGGCATAATTGGGTTATCATCAAAGCTCATGACATTTATTATGCGTTTTATATTCATTAATACAACTTAATGGAAATTTACAATAAATGATACGACATGTTCTAACTATCAATCTAAGCTTCTTTGTTCTCTTCTAAGGCATTTCCTATGTTTCCTTGCTTCAACCTGTTCACCTGTATCATGTGTAAAAGGGTTTTTGGATCAACATAATGTTGGCGAGTGAATCCTATGGAAAACATTTGAACAAATTTATTTAAATTGATTATGAAATATGTGCACAAACCAAACATGAGTAAAATAGATGTAAACTTAAACAACAATCATAAGATATTAAAAGAAACACACATGAACAATAATGGAACATTTAGAGGCACGCGATGCTCAACTCGTCTCTCACGAGGAACTGAGGGGCCTAATGAATGAATTGCATGAACATGATAATATAAATGACACAACTACAAAAAAATATAAACTCAATGATACACATGAACAATAATGAATTTGATTTGAGGCACGCGTTGTTCAACTCGTCTCCCACGAGGAACTGATGGGCTTAATGATTGAGTTTCATATAATTTGACAAAAGGAAATAAGTAATCACAACAATATAAACAATCTAAGTTTAGGTCATGATGTGGTATGGCACAAGTTTAAATAAATAAGTTATTTATTTTCATAACACATGACACACCCCAAAACGTGTAATTTAAAAGGGGGAGTTGTAAGATTCACTCACCGTGGGTGCGTTCGGTTGAAGATGTTGAATGCACGCGAAGTGGTTTTAACCACGAGTGAGATTTAACCTAGATAAATCGCATTATGGTTTGGTAAGTAAACGGATTTTATTAATCAATTTTAGTAGGATTATTGGGTGTATTTTTGCGGGTTTAAGGCTATTTTCTAACCTTAAAAATGTTTATTTTTAAGTATTTTTAATTGATTTTTAATTAAAATAATTAAATAAAAATAATAAAAAATTTTGATTTTTTTCTGACCGTTGACCTGCCCGTTGACCGGTTCGAATCGGAATACAAGTGCGCTGAGTGAGGCTCGAACCCGAGACCTCCCGTACGCGTGCACGCAGCTCTACCAACTGAGCTACGTGTCTAACCCGTTATATATCCGTTTTTAATTATATATATATATTAATTAGTTTAAACCGAAAATCATTTTATTTTAAAAACAGTTTAATCAACGAAACGGTGCGCTCCACAGGTCTCGAACCCGGGACCTGTGGCTTAAACTAACACACAGTCCACCGCTGGACTGTGTGTTTAACATGTTATATAATCCAACTTTTATTATACTTAAATACAAACTATTTGTTTTCATTTCTGACTTATTTTAAAAAGGTAAACAATTGACGGGTCGTTACAGAAAACAGACTCGAACTCGTGCACTTTGATTAAACATACACACAGTTCACCGCTGGACTGTGTGTCTAACTTTGAAATTATTCCGATTATTAATATATTTAACATATACCTGTGGCGACTCCGGTTCGGTTAACAAAACAAAAAGGCATTTTATTAAAGCGGCGTGTGTGAAACGGGATTCGAACTCGTGACGTTTGTATGTTTAATGTGCACACAGTCCATCGCTGGACTGTGTGTCTAACCCGAGTAATAAGTTGATTTTAATTATACTTATAAGATACCGAATACATCGTCTTCTTCATCAAGGTATAACCAGAAAAGACGACGGACTGGTTCAATGATTAATTCAGGTTCCTTTAACGTTTTAGGTTAATTATAGATGAGATATAAGAAAAAAGAAGGAAAATAAGCGTGAGGTATACCGACTCGCTTTCCTCTGTTTTCCGGCAGAACTCCGGCAACAGAAATCACCTCCGGCGACGTGTGTCTTGCAGCAGCGAGCCTTCAGAAAGTTTACAAAAGGTGTGGGTGACTTCGGTATAAGCTTAGGAGGTTCAATAAGGCTCGGCAATGGGGAACCCGGTTATCCGGCGACAAACAGAAAAATTCCGGCGAGTGGAATTACGTCGAGAAAAGGTGTGGTTTTGAGCGAAAAGGTTTACAGTGGGTTGTGGGTGAATTTATCGGGCAAATCGTCGAAGAACCTGGTCTGATTTCCGACTGTATTCGTAAATTATAAAAACTCCGGCGGTTATAACTTTGGTCGCGGACTCAGACGTCGGTTATAACCGATGTCTTGTTAATGGTTTACGTTATAACGTAAATTGTCCTTAAAACTCGCGAGATTTCCGGGATTTCCGACGACTGAACTATTGGGCGCCGGTTTTGAATTCGTAACGTCACTTTATAATATAAATGATTCCAATATTTATCAAACAATACAAGTGGCGCAGTGGTTTGTGTGATGTGCGATAAGGCTTGTTGTTGAACCGGTACAGACCCGGGTTCGAAACCCGGCAGGAACAAAACATTTTTATTTTGCGTTTTTTAACAGTTTTTCAAAAACTAATTATATATTCCCGTATAATAATTGATTATGTATCGTTGAAAATTATTTTGGGCATTTAATTCGCAACGAAATTTTTAACTGACTGTTCGGTTGATAAACGGAGCGGGTTTGGTAAATCCGTTTTTTTGGCGGATGTTACAATAACTTCCTTTTCTCAGAATTGAGTAAAGCTTCTCCTTCTATCCATTTAAGAAATAGTCTATCATGGCTAGCATGAGCACCTTTCCTCCTGGTGTCTTGGGAAGCTTGCCTACTATATCCATTCCCCATCTCATGAATGGCCAAGAGGAGAATATAGGATGCAAAGGATCCGTTGGTTGATGAAAAATGTTACTATGTCTTTGGCAAGAATCACATTTCCTTGCGTATTCCACAGCATTTCTTCTTCATTGTAGGCCAGTAATATCCTTTCTAGGGATCCTTGAAAATAGTGCTCTGCCCCCGGTGTGATTTCCATAGTCTCCTTCATGAAAATCCTTCAAGACTTCTTGGATCTCAGGATCCTCAATGCATCGTATATAGGGACCTGCAAGAGATATCTTATATAACATGTTATTTAATATGGTGAATTGGGATACCTTAATCTTGAAGGCTTAGGTTTTTCCCCTGTTGGAATTTCCCCTTTCAGGACGTAAAATTGGAAGGATCCATGATCCTGAATTTGACTGCACATCATTACTAGGTACAATTGCAGCATCCTCCACTATCTCCATTGCTTCATTTTCTTCAATTGCATGAGACAAAACATGGATGATAGGTATCTTGACATCCTCTGGCATCTTTAGGGATGATCAAGGTTAGCTAAAAGTGTCTGCTTCTGCATTCTCTTCTTTAGGTACATGTGTCAAACTGAAAAAAGCAATAGACTGGGGACAAGCCCAATACATGGGGACAAGCCCAAATAGACTGGGGACAAGCCCAACAAACTGGGGACAAGCCCAAAAGAATATGTCAGTTTCCTCACTATCTTTGAATATTTGATTATCTTTTCTCATTTGACAGCACAAGAACCATTATAGTGATTAGTAATTAATAGAGAATTCACAAACACTTGAAGATACCTGATCCTCATATGCTTAGCTAATTGCAAACCTGCTATCAAGGCCTCATACTCTGCCTCGTTATTGTGGTTTGGAATTCACATGCTATTGATTGGGTATAATGTCCCCCTGTGGCGATTTTAGTAGCAGGCCTAGTCCAGTTCCTTTGACATTCGAGGCTCCATCTGTGAAGAGTGTCCAAGGATCCTTGGTCTCCTCAAGTTATTGTACTCCAATTCAGCTTCTCTTTGTAGATCACTACTGAAATCAGCCACAAAGTCAGCCAAAGCTTGGGATTTAATAGCAGTTCTAGGCTCATACTTAATGTCATATGCACTAAGTAACAACCCATTTTGCCATTCTCCCCGACATCTCTGGTTTCCTGAGAACATTCTTAATAGGAAAGTTAGTTTTAACGACAATAGTATGAGTTTCAAATAATGTCTTTGTTTGGTTGAAGCCATAATCAAAGCAAGAATAAGTTTTCTAAATAGATACCTGTGCTATGCATCAAGTAAACTTACTTACAAGTATAGGATTGTATCCTCATGTTTAAAAGCAATTTACTGAAACAGCTAGGTATAAGGTAATCCATTTAGAGCCTGAGTAGGAACTAGGTCGTTCATGCTTTGTTTGGTTGAAGCCATAATCAAAGCAAGAATAAGTTTTTCTAAATGAGAATACCTGGCCTCAGCATCAAGTAAACTTTTACTTACATAGTATACCGGATGTTGTTATCCTTCATGATCCTTAAAGGACGCACTTACTGCTTTACCTGAAACAGCTAGGTATAAGGATAATGGTTCCTCATTTTCAGGTTTCATTAAAGCTGGTGCTGAGGATAGGTAATCCTTGAGAGCCTGTAGAGCAGCTTCATGCTTCTCCGTCCACTCGAACTTCTTATTCTTCCTCAGAATATCATAGAAATCCTTGCATCTTTCTGAGGATTTTGAAATGAATCTGTTCAGGGCGGCGATTCTTCTGTCAATCTTTACACATCCTTAGCGTTGGCAGGAGACTTGATGTTGATTATAGCCTTTATTTGCTCTGGACTTGCTTCGATCCCTCTCTTGGTCACCATGTATCCTAAGAACTTTCCAGCTTTGACTCCAAAATGGCATTTGGAAGTATTCAATTTCATATTGTATTGGTTAAGGATATTGAATGCTTCTTCGAGATCCTTAAGGTGATCCTCAACTCTTTTAGACTTAACCACCATATCATCTATGTATACCTCCATCGTGTGTCCAAGTTGTTCTTTGAACATCATATTCACCAGCCTTTGGTATGTAGCACCTGCATTTCTTAAACAAAGGGCATAGCAATATAGCAATATATGGGTGTCATGAACGCTGTATCCTCTTGATCAGATGGTTCCATCTGAATTTGCTGAAATCCAGATGAAGCATCCATAAAAGTTAACAACTCATGACCCGTCGTAGCATCCACCATGGAGTCAATGTGGGGTAAAGGGAAAGGATCCTTGGGACATGCCTTGTTCAAGTCAGTAAAATCGACACATACCCTCCACTTTCCATTTTTCTTTTGAACAACAACCACATTGGCTATCCATCTTGGATACTTGGCTATCCATCATACATGCCCTTAGTAACTTATCTACCTCCTCTTGGATGATTGCATTTCTTTCAGGAGCAAACTTTCTCCTCTTTTGGTGTATTGGCCTGAACGATTTGTCAATACCAAGTTTATGAGTAATAATATCCTTAGATATACCTGTCATGTCTTCATGTTTCCAAGCAAAGGTAGATTTCCTTCTCTTCAGAAAGGATATTAAATCCTGTTCAATATTATCCAGTATCCCGGATCCTATATAAACGTTGGATTCAGGATCCACGGGATCTAACAGAATATCCTTGACGTCCTGTTCTCTAGCCTCCATGACGTCTCTCGGAGGATACTTTAATTGCTATGCTTCCCTGGGCGTTGAAGCCGGTTTCATTGAGAAAGTGTAACAATTCTTTGCTTCCTGCTGATCACTCTCTATCTTTACTACTCCCCAAGGAGTTGGTAGCTTGACACACTGGTGATACGTTGAGGGAACTGCCTTCATATCATGTATCCATGGCCTGCCAAGGATAACATTACAGCAAGATAAGGAATCTATTACATAGAATTTCTGGATAGAATTCACTCCCTCTATATAAATTGGGAGTTTCATGTCCCCCAGTGTATTCTTGGTTTCTCCACTGAATCCCACAAGCACAGATGAACTTGAAACGATTTCGGAATCAGGAATATTCATTCTCTTGAGGACATCCAACTGTATTATGTTCACTGAGCTCCCTCCATCGATGAGGATCACGGTCATCCTCATCGAAGGATATAATTTTCTGCTGAGTCATAGTAGAGCTTCAAATTGGTCTTTCTCCATTCTCCATTTTCGTTTCCTTGGCATGTCTTTTTGCTGCCGAAAACGAGGTTCCACATATTTCAAAACCTACGGAGATGAAGTTTATGATTTGAGCGGCTGTTGGTGGAGGAGGAGCCCTTTCAGGAATTTTTTCAGGATTTTGGATCCTTGATTTTTTTCCTTCCGAGCAACTCCTTCAGGTATCCCTTGCTCAAAAGATATCCTTTTTCTTTCCTCAATGCTATACACTCGTCGGTGAGATGACCGAAATCCTCATGATAAGCACACCACTTAGATTTATCCTTAGTAGCTCCGGGCTTATCAGTTTTCCTTGGCCACCTAGCCTTGTCACCTAATTCTGCATAGCAAGGATTAGTTCATTATTATCAGCAGAAAAACAATATTCAGAGATTGGAGGGTAATCCTCATCATCTTCCTCCTCTTCGACCGCATGCACATTGTGATTGTCATTCTTAGAGTATGACTTGGATCGGTTATTCTTAAAGAATGATCCTTGCTTTTCCTGTTTTGAGGATCCTGACAATCTCTCCTGGATCCTTTTATCATCCTCTAAACGAATGAACCTCAATGCCCTGTTCCTCACTTCGTCTAAATTCCTGCAAGGTGTCATAACAAGATCGTCATAGAATTTTGAATCCCTAAGTAATCCCATTTTAAATGCTTCCACAGCAGTGGCAATATCCAGACTAGGAATATCTAAAGATTCTTTACTAAACCTAGTGATATAATCCCTTAAGGATTCATCACGACCCTGGGTGATCCTATACAAGTTACTAGTTAACCTTTCAAAAGATCTACTACAAGAAAATTGATTATTGAATAAGTTAACTAAATGTGAAAATGAAGTTATAGAGTAAGGAGGAAGACTTAGCAGCCATTTTAATGCTGATCTAGTAAGTGTAGATCTGAAGCCCTTGTAAAGACAGGCTTCCTTTAACCTTTCTGGAAGGGGAATGATCTCCATTCTTTCCCAGTATTGTGCTACATGCTCCTCTGGATCAGTGGTACCATCATAGAGCTTCATACTCGGAGTTTGAAAACGTTTTGGTATCTTAGCATTGCTTATGTGAGGTGCAAAGCGAGACACTCTGTGACTTCCATCTAGGATCTCAGGAATGGGTTTAACCACTCTGGGAACACTGGATATCATATCCTTGAGTTTTTGGAGCTCCCTAGCTATGGCCTGATTGATACATGTATCCTGCATGGAACCGTAATTAGTACCAAAAGATGTATTGACATGGTTACCTCCTGATTGGTTTGGAACCGGTATCCCGGAAGTATATCTAGGGTATGACATGTCTGGTGCAATGGTAGGACCAGATGAAGCAATGGTCCGCATTGGAATGAAATCCCTTTCAAGTACTTCGGAACTTCTGAATGGCTGACTCCTTGAGGATCCTTGATCTTGAAAGATGTTGGATCCTGGATACATTGGTACTGAAGGCCTTGGAGGGTAATCCATGGATCCTTGAACCTGAGACGAGGATCCTTGATTCTGAAAGTAGGATCCTTGAGCTGGAAACGTCTCCATATATCCTCCCGAACGGAGGAACGATCTTTGATTCTGAGTTATCTCCAATGATCCTTGCTGAAGGATAGAGGATCCTTGAGGCTGCGTCGTTGCAAGTGATCCTTGTTGAAGGATATAGGATCCTTGGAGTTGAGTCGTGGATCCTTTGGACTGCTGGATTGTTGATGATGGAGTAGCAAAATCCAATGCTCTATGCATGACTGGAGACTGATTTCCACTGGTCTCTTTTGCTTCTTTATTTCATCAATCTCGCGAAGGATCCTCTGGTTGGTTTTCTCTTGTTGTTCCATGTAGCCTTTCATTTCTGGAATGCAGGGGGAATAGGAGGAAACGGTGCACTAGCTTGAGATGAGGTAACCGCCGGCATGGCATTTGAAGTGGATTTTCCCTGAGAAGCCATGTGATTGATGGAAATGAATAGAAATGAATGAAAGAACGGAATTTTTAGAATTGAAGCACCGATTGCCCCACGGTGGGAAACTGTTTTGGTCAAAAATCACAATAAGGATAATGTAACCAAATCTGATTTTGTGAGGTTGAGTGCTTGTGTGATGAACAATTGTGTGAATGAATATGAAATGTAAACGATGATGAACACAAGGATTTATATGAGGAAAGCCCTTGATCACTAGTAGATCGCCGGCATAAAAACCTCGGATAGTGAAAACTATCACTATCAACTATATTGCATAAAAACGATTACAACTTTGGATGTTGATCAAGTGTGGTACAATGATTGAATGCTAAGTGTGTTGTGAAAGCTCAGGTTTGCGATGATTGCGAGAGTGTGTGTGGTGTTGTCTGATTCGTAGTGTGTGTAAATGAAGTAGATAACTGGCCTAAAACACTTGATGAACCCATTTAAATAAGCTAACTACAAGTCCTATTTTCTAGGAAGATCATGCCCATGTTCACATGACCGTTACTTGGCCACCAAGTAGCATCTTAAAAGGAATATTCCCGAGATTCTAGCTGAGATTTAGTCCACTACGTCCATTACCTGCGTATAAGCATTAAAAATGTGGATAATTGTTAGAAATCGTAAGTAATGTTAAGGATCCTTCATCCTCCGAGTCCCTGCACCATCCGCTAAGGATACGTTATCCAGGCAAAGTTTCAGGATACATAATACAGGATCCATAGTTATAAAAATCCATGCCCTAACACTAACCATCTTGGATACTTGACTTCTCTTATCATACCTGCCTTTAGTAATTTGTCTACCTCTTCTTGGATAATTGCATTTCTTTCAGGTGCAAACTTCCTCCTTTTTTGGTGAATTGGCCTGAAAGACCTGTCAATACCAAGCTTATGAGTAATGATATCCTTCGAAATACCTGTCATATCTTCGTGCTTCCAGGCGAAGGCAGATCTTCTTCGTTTAAGGAAGGATACTAGATCCTGCTCTATGCGCTCCTGGATCCCGGATCCTATATACACCTTGGATTCAGGATCCTCAAGCTCTAAGAGCATTTCCTTGACGTCCTATTCTCTTGCCTTCATGACGTCTTTTGGAGGATGCTTTAATTGCTATGCTTCCCTAGACTTGGAAGCAGGTTTCATCGAGGAAGTGTAGCAATTCTTTGCCTCCTGCTGATCACTTTCTCTCTTGACTATTCCCCATGGACTTGGAAGCTTGACACATTGGTGGTATGTTGATGGGACCGCCTTCATGTCATGTATCCATGGCCTGCCAAGGATAATATTACAGCAAGATAAGCTATCTATTACACACAATTTTTGGATAGAATTCACCCCCTCTATGTAAATTGGAAGTTTGATGTCCCCCAATGTATTCTTGGTTTCCCCCACTGAATCCCACGAGCACCGATGATCTTGGTATGATTTCAGATCCAGGAATGTTCATCTTTTTGAGGACATCCAACTGGATTATGTTCACTGAACTCCCTCCATCAATAAGAATCCTGCGAACAAAATGGTTAGAAATACATAAAGTAATGACAAGACCATCATGATGAGGATCCTGAATGTCTACGCGATCCTCCTCATCAAAGGATATCACTTTTGCTATGAGAGGGTAGATGTTCGAACTGGTCTCTCCTCATTCTCCATCTTCATCTCCTTAGCATGCCTTTTAGCCGCTGAAAACGAAGTTCCACAGATATCAGAACCACCGGAAATAAAGTTAATGATCTGAGCATCTGCTGGCGGTGGAGGAGCTCTCTCAGAACTTTCTCAGTATCCTGTGTCCTTGATCGTTTCCTTCCTAGCAGCTCCTTCAAATACCCTTTGCTAAGAAGATAGCCAATTTCCTTCCTCAACGCTATACACTCGTCAGTAAGGTGGCCAAAATCCTCATGATAAGCACACCATTTGGATTTATCCTTAGTGGCTCCAGGTTTATCAGTTTTCCTTGGCCATCTAGCCTTGTCACCTAAATTCTGCATAGCAAGTATTAGTTCATTATTATCAGCAGAAAAACAATATTCAGTAATCGGAGGATAATCCTCATCATCTTCCTCCTCTTTGACCGCATGCACATGGTGATTCTCATTCTTAGAGTATGACTTGGATCGATTATTCTTAAAGAATGATCCTTGTTTTTCCTATCTTGAGGATCCTGACAGTCGCTCTTGGGTCCTCTTATCATCCTCTAGCCGAATGAACCTCAATGCCCTGTTCCTTACTTCATCTAAATTCCTACAAGGTGTCATAACAAGATCATCATAGAATTTTGAATCTCTAACTATCCCATTTTAAATGCTTCCACAGCAGTGGCAATATCCGGATTGGGGATATCTAAGGATTCTTTACTAAACCTAGTGATATAATCCCTTAAGGATTCATCACGGCCCTGTGTTACCCTATATAAATCACTAGTTAATCGTTCAAAGGTTCTACTACATGAAAACTGATTATCGAACGAATTAACTATATGAGAAAATGAAGTAATTGAGTAAGGAGGAAGACTTAGCAGCCATTTCATGCCGATCCAGTGAGTGTTATCCGAAGCCCTTACAAAGACAGGCTTCTTTTAACCTTTCTGGAATTGGTTTGATCTCCATTCTTTCCCGGTACTATGCCACATGCTCCTCTGGATCAGTCGTACAATCGTACAGCTTCATGTTGGGGGTTTGAAAGCGTTTTGGTGTCTCAGCATTGCATATAGGAGGTGCAAAACGAGACACCCTGTGACATCCATCTGGGATCTCAGGAATGGGCTTAACCACTCCTCGGACGCTGATATCATATCCTTAAGCTTCTGAAGTTCACGTGCCATAGCCTGATTGATACCTGTATCCTGCATGGAACCGTAATTAGAACTAAAAGATGTATTGACATGGTTACCTCCTGATTGGTTTGGAACCGGTATCGCATAAGTGTATCCAAAAGTAAACACTTCAGGTGCAACAGTTGGACCAGATGAAGCAATAGTCTGCATAGGGATGAAGTCCCCTTTGTGAACTTCAGAATCCTTGAATATCTGACTTCCTGAGGATCCTTGATCCTGAAAGACATTGGGTCCAGGATACACGGGTGCTGAGGGCCTTGAAGGATACTGCATGGATCCTTGAACCTGAGAGGAGGATCCTTGAACCTTATCCCAAGTGCAGGATCCTTGATCCTTAGAAAAGGATCCTTGATGCTGGAGATTCCTTTGGTGCAACCGACTCCAAATATCCTCCTGAACTGAGATAGCCTCCTTGATATTGATTTGAGGATCCATAAGGTTGGTAATGAGATGCTTGTGGCTGCGTCATTGCTAATGATCCATGCTGTAATCCTGAGGATTCTTGAGCCTATGTCATCGCCATTGATCCCTGCTGGTAATTGGAGGATCCTTGGATTTGAACACCAGATCCCCTTGAATGCTGGATTGTTAACGCCGGAGAAGTGAAATCCAATGATCTGGGCATCAACGGAGAGTGATCCTCCACTGATCTCTTCTGCTTCTTGATTTCATCAATCTCCCTGAGGATCCTCTGGTTAGTTTTGTCTGGTTCCATGTATCCTTTCATCTGCAAAATCAAAGTAGACAGATCATTGTTAGTAGGTGTAGAGGATGAAACAGTAGAAGCCTTCGAGAAAACTGGTGTTGGCTTCTTCTGAGAATTATCAGCACTCCTCGCCGGTGCAGTGGGAATGGGAGGTAATGATGCACAAGTCTGAGATGAGGTGATCGCCGGCATGGCACTTGAAGCAGATTTTCCATGAGAAGCCATGTAGTAAATGGAGATGAACAGAAATGAATGAAACGAACGGAATTTTTAGAATTGAAGCACCGATTGCCCACAGTGGGCGCCAAACTGTTTTGGTCAAAAATCACAACAAGGATAATGTAACCAAACTTCGAATGTGAGGTTTAGTGCTTGGTTAAACGAACAAATGTATGAACAAATATCAAAAGTAAATGACGATGAACACAATGATTTGTACGAGGAAAAAGCCCTTGATCAAGAGTTGATCTCCGGCAATAAAAAACCTCGGGGATGGAAACTACCGATCACCAACTATATTGAACAAGAAAGATTACAACTTTGGAAATATTGAGCTTGTTGCAATAAGAATTCCTAATGAGTGTTCGAGAGAGTAGCAACAGTATGTATGCGAGTGTGTATTCGGTCAGTTGTGTGTCTATCAAGCTCAGTTCCCACTAAATATCTAGCTAATCTCATTAACTAACTCTCCAAAATCCATGCAAGCTCCCCACGTTCACATATAACGGTCATGGCTTCACTTGCACGTGCTAGAAATGGCATATTCCTCGACATTCCCTCGATGACTTAGTCCACGATTACCTGCATACGTAAACTAACACAAAGGAACAATTATCAGCTAACATAGATATAGGTAAGGATCCTTGATCCTTAGACTCCCTGCGATTTCCGTTAAGGATCCGTGATCCAGGTTCAGTCTTAGGATGGATGATCCTTGGCATAAAATCCATGCCCTAACAGTAATCAACAGGGAATCAACATACACTTGTAAACATTTAACATTCATATTCTTAGCCAATTCTAGTCCTGCTATTAGGGCTTCATACTCAGCTTCATTATTAGTAGCAGGAAATTCACATCTAATTGTATGGGGTAATATGTCCCCCTGTGGCGATTTTTGTAGTATCCGTAATCCTACACCTTTGACATTAGATGCCCCATCAGTATATAATATCCAAGATCCTGAATTCTCATCTAATTGTTGTACTTCTAGGTCAGCCTCATTTTGAATATCACTACTAAAATCAGCCACCAAATCTGCTAAAGCCTGAGACTTTATAGCATTCCTAGGTTCATATACTAAATCGTATGCACTTAATTTTACAGACCACTTAGCCATCCTACCATACATCTCAGGTTTCCTAAGCACATTTTTAACAGGATAATTGCTGTTGACATAAATCCTATGAGTTTCAAAGTAATGTCTAAGATTAGTTGATACCATGACTAGAGCTAATATCAATTTTTCTAAGTGTGAATATCTAGTTTCAACATCTAACAAACTTTTACTAATATAATAAACAGGATACTGCTGACCTTCATGATCCTTTACCAGGACAGCACTTACCGTGTTTCCCGATACTGCAAGGTATTGGGATAAGGGTTCACCATCCTCGGACTTTATCAACAGGGGTGCGCTTGAAAGATATTGCTTCAGTTCTTGCAGAGCAACTTCGTGTCTTTCTCCCCATTCAAACTTTTTGTTCTTTTTCAGAATATCGTAAAATTCCTTGCATTTTTTCGAGGATCTTGATATGAACATGTTCAACGTTGCTACCCGTCCTGTTAATCTCTGCACATCCTTCATGTTGGAATGTGATTTGAGATCCAGGATAGCTTTAATCTGTTCTGGGCTTGCTTCTATTCCCCTCTTGGTCACCATATATCCTAGAAATTTTCCTGCCCCCACTCCGAAGTGACACTTAGCGGGATTCAGCTTCATATTATATTGATCTAGGATATTGAAAGCACATTCAAGATCCTGGAGGTGATCCTCGGCTTTCTTGGATTTTACCACCATATCGTCGATATAGACCTCCATTGTGTCCCCAGTTTGTCTTTGAACATCATATTGACTAGCCTCTGGAATGTTGCTCCTGCATTTTTTAAACCAAAAGGCATGGCAGTATAACAGTATATACCTATGGGTGTCATGAATGTTGTATCCTCTTGGTTGGATGGCTCCATACGGATTTGCTGAAATCCTGAGGATGCATCCATAAAGGTTAGCATTTCATGACCAGCAGTTGCATCTACCATCGAATCTATATGAGGTAATGGGAATGGGTCTTTAGGACAAGCTTTATTGAGGTCTGTGTAATCTACACAAACTCTCCACTTCCCATTCTTCTTTTGGACCACCACTACGTTTGCTAGCCACTTAGGAAATTTAACTTCCCTAATCATCTTGGATTTCAACAACCTTTCAACCTCCTCTTGTATAATCGCATTCCTTTCCGGAGCGAATTTCCTTCTCTTTTGTTGAACGGGCCTGAAAGATTTGTCAATTCCAAGTTTGTGAGTTATAATATCTTTTGATATACCTGTCATATCTTCGTGTCTCCATGCAAACGTAGACATCCTGCATTTCAAAAAGTTAGTAAGCTGATTCTCAATATCCTGAAGGATATTGGTTCCTACAAGCATCTAGATATCTGGATTATCCTAGTCCAGGATAACTTTTTTAACATCCTGCTCCGAAGTCTCCGCGATATCCTGGACTTGTATCTTTAATTGCTATCCTGCCCTGGATTTTGTTGATGCCTTCATCGAAGAGGAGTAGCATTCCTTCGCCTCTTGTTGGTCACTTTACACTTTGACTACCCCCCAAGGAGTAGGGATCTTAATACATTGATGATAGGTAGAAGGTACAGCCTTCATATCATGAATCAATGGCCTGCCTAATATAAAATTATAGCAGGATAATGAATCCATGACACAAAATCGTTGCATCGAATTTACTCCTTCAACATATACAGGAAGCTTAATCTCCCCAACCGTGTTCTTTGCTTCTCCACTGAACCCTACAAGCACAGTGGACTTCGAGGTAATTTCCATCTCTAGGATGTTCATCCTCTTCAGGGTCTCTAACTGTATGATGTTGACCGAGCTGCCATTGTCCACCAGTATCTTGCGCACAAAATGGTTAGCAATATACAAAGTGATTACCAGAAAATCATGATGAGGATCCTGAATGCTATCCAGTCTTCACTATCGAACGTTATCACTTTGTCAGTTATAAGTGATGTCACCCTCGTCGGCTTGTCCCCTCTTTCTGCCTTTGCCTCTTTGGCATGCCTCTTACCTTCAGAATAAGAGGTTCCGCATATATCGGATCCTCCGGATATAAAGTTGATTATCTTGACGTCTGGGGGAGGCGATGCTGCTCGTTCAGGATCCTTGTCAGTATCCTGACCCTTGTTCTTCTTCCTTCCGATGAGATCTTTTAAGTAGCCTTTGCTTAGCAGATAGCTTATCTCTTTTCTCAGGGCTATGCAATCTTCTGTTACATGTCCAAAATCTTCATGAAAGGCGCACCACTTGGACTTATCCTTCCAATCATCTTTTTGTTGATTCTTCCTTGGCCACCTTGCCTTATCTCCTAAACCCTGCATGGCATATATTAATTCAGGAGTATTAACAGAAAAACAGTATTCTGACAACTCAGGATACTCCTCAGGATCTTCATCCTCAATAGTGTTCACTTTCTTGCTGTCATTCCTGCCATATGGCTTAGAGCGATATAGCATGTACGATGATTCTGACTTTCTGTTAGTTGACTCGTATGTTGAGGATGAATTCATCCTCTCTTGCATTTTCTTGTCGTCTTCAAGCCTGATATATCTTAGGGCCCTGTTTCGAGCTTCGTCCAACTTCCTGCAAGGATTCATCACAAGATCTTGATAAAAAGGAGAATCCTTTTGTAATCCCATCTTGAATGCCTGTACAGCCGTAGCAACATCAAGATGTGGGATATCTAAGGATTCCCTACTAAATTTGTTCACATAATCCCTAAGGGATTCTTGAGGTCCCTGTGTTATCCTGTAGAGGTCACTTGTTAGTTTTTCAAAGCTTCTACAACAAGAAAATTGACTATTAAACAAATTGAGCAAATGATGTAATTGAATGAGTTGGAACGCTTAAGAGCCACTTCAAGGCTATCCTGTCAGAGTGGAGCCGAAGCCTGTGCAGAGACATGCTTCTTTAAGATCCGGTGGAATAGGATTCACTTCCATCCTCTCCCTATATTGGGCAATATGTTCTTCAGGATCCGTCGTCCCATCATAAAGCTTCATGTTGGGGGTCTGAAATTTCTTCGGGATTTCGGCATCACAAATGTGGCGAGCAAAGCGGGATATGTTGTGGCTATCCTGGGATACTTCCGGTATGGGCTGCACTACCTCGGGTACACTTAATATTATATCATTCGGTTTCTGAAGCTCTCTGGATAGTGCTGAGGTTACACTTGTATCCTGCGAAGATCCAACATTGTTAGTAGCAAGAGTATTAACATTATTAGAAAGGTTACCAGCCTGTTGATTCTGGCCATAGAGCATATCCTGGGCCCCTCACAATCGATATCCTGGCTGATGAGGGTATCTTAGGAACATTGCTCTGGGAACGACTTGGTACAACATTGCCCTGATTATCTTCAGTGTACACCGTTGAACTAAAGTTTAGATTCCTGGGCTGCAAGGGAGTGACAACATCCTCAGCAGGTCTCTTGGAGTTGGACTTCAAGAGTTGTATTTCTCTCATTATTGTTTGGTTAGTTTCCTACTGTTGCTTCATCTGATCCTGTATATTACCAAACAAAGCTAAAATTTCATCATTAGAAGCCATAATAGGAGTTCTCCCTGGGACACCAGATCTGTAGACATTCTGAACAGGCAGAGCGTCTCGGGATGGAGGTGGTGGAAGCACCGAACCAGTTGTAGCAGAGGTTGTAGCAGGCGTGGAGGAAGAGCTCATGTTTGATTTTGAAGCCATCGAAAACAGTTGTGAAAAACGTTTTGAAAACAAAAGGCCAAGTAATGACTTTAACAAAGCTTTTCGTAGAAATAGCACCACTGGCCCCTCGGTGGGCGCCAAATTGTTTTGGTCAAAAAATACCGAAGCAATTAAGTGATCAAATTAGTTTGTGAGGTAGTGTGCTAATGGTGTTTATGAAAAAAGTGTTGGTTTGCTTGTTTGTAAAAACAGTTTTCAGGATACGGCTCAGGATATCGAGCTGTATCAATAATCAAACAATGAGCAAAAATGTAAAGGTTGACAGGTGATGTACGAGGAAAGCCCTTGATCAATCTAGATCTCCGGCAAAAAACCTCGGGAGCTGACAATCGCAGCTGCCTTGTTCTTCTTATTACTCTAAAACTCAGGATACAGTGCAGGATAATTCCCGGTATCGTTGCTAAGTGTTACAAAAATTACTAGTGCAGTGTGTTTGTGTATAATTGTGAGAGAAAGTGTGAGAACTCGAGACTAGCGAATGTGAGTGTTGTGCCCTATCGATCTGGTTATCCAATATTTATAGTTACAAAGAAAACAAACTCTCCTAAAATGATGGGATGCCTTGGAATATTCCCTAACGAACGTTATTGACCAGGTATAGTGGCTTCAACGTCTGTCTTCTAACCATTTAGTCCGAGTCTTCAGGTGAATGAGTCTTTATGAACGTTGTGATCCTGTAACTATGACCTGCACGTGTATAATTAGTAACTGCCAAGATACTGCACCAGGACGTTACCAATATCCTGGTCCGGTATCCTGATCGTAATCAGAAATAACAAAGTCAGGATATAATTCAGGATATGGGCTCATAATTTCACCCATAACTGTCACACCCTGACCCGCAGCGGAAATGGTAGCCGGGGCATGATTGGGTTTTCATCAAAGCTCATGACATTTACTATAAAGTTTCATATTTATTAATTCTTTTTAAAGAGGAAAATTACAATAAACATATAAGTACAACATGTTCAAATACATTTTTCATGACTTCATTATTTTTCTTCTAAGGCAATTTCCTATGTGTTCCTTGCTTCAACCTGTCCACCTGTATCATGTGTAAAAATAGGGTTTTGGGTCAATAAAAGTTGGCGAGTGAATCTTATGAAAACATTTGAACGAATTTGTTATATTGGTTAAAAAAAATGCATAACCACATATTAGTAAACGTAAATGTAAATTTAATCACAATACACATAATATCAATTAATGCACACGCACACACCAAATGATGAACAATGAGATCAAGGCTCAATCAAACGGAGCCGATCTAATGAGGCACGCGATGTTCAACTCGTCTCCCACGAGGAACTAATGGGCCTAATGAATGATTTGCACGCAACTTGACAAAATGTAAACACATCACAACAAACAATATTTACATCACATGTTTAGATCATATAATGGTAATGGCACAAGTTTGAATAAACGAAAATAAATAAAGCGACACATGATACACCCCAAAACATGAATAAAAAGGGGAATTTGTAAGAATTCACTCACAGTGGGTGCGTTCCTTGCTTGAAAATGAATGCGCACGAAATGAGGATTTGATCGACGAACGAATACTAACCTAAAATAATAATGCGATAATTCGATAACTATAAACGATTTAATATTTTGATTTAATACTTTTTGTTAGGTTTTTATATTTTTTTATTTTTTATTTTTTAGAAAATTTTAGGATTTTTAAACCTACTTAATTGTATTTTAAATGTTTTTAATTGATTTTTAAAACAAAATATTAAATAAAATAATTAGTAAGTAATAAATAATAATAAAAATTTAAAACCTTGTCAGACCTGACAAGCAAGGTTCTCACCGGTTTCTTGAAGGAATTGGATGCGCGTGGTGAGGCTCGAACTCGTGACCTCTCGGTTGCGTGCACGCAGCTCTTCCAACTGAGCTACGTGTCTAACCCGTTTAGATTTGGTTTTTAATTATTCTTATACACTCTTTGAGATTATCAGAATTTTATTTAATTAAAAAGGTTTCAAATATCATCTGACCGGCTGGGCATAGCGGGGATCGAACCTGCGCCTTCGATTTGTTTGGCACCCAGCCCAACCAGTTGGGCTGGGTGTCTAACCCATCTATTATATGATTTATATTAAATTTAACTATCAACTGTGAGAGTTCTGCTTAGTTTAAAAAAAACGTTTTAATGGAGTTGGAACTGGATTCACACATGAATCGAACCCACAGTCTGTGCTTTAACATTGCACATAGTCCACCACTGGACCATGTGTCTAACCCTCTTAAAAACCCAAATTTAATTATGCATATAAAGTGTTTAACTTCATCTTCTTCATCTTGAACACCAGAATTTGGTTTTATGATCTCACTTAAAAAGAAAACGATTATAATGTTATACGTTGAATCAAAGCAGATTTCCAATAACGGAATTAAAGATTTACCGGCGACTGAGGTGTTCCGACGGCAATTCCGGTGAACAGAAAAATGAAAATCCGGCGACTGAACTAGTTTTCTCGATTGAGCAGTGTCTTTTCGAAATGCAATTGAAGGTATGTGAGAGCTTTGGAGTGGTTTGCATATGGTATTTATAGTTGGGTTTTCTAATCATGAGGTTTCGGTTACAACCGAAATTATGGATTGATTGCTTCCAATCTTAACCGAATCTGGGTTGATTTGCTTATGATTGCAAAATTGTAACTGGGCATCAGTTACTTCCGTTTCAGAAATCAAAATTTAAACTTGATTGCATATGGGCGGTTACTAAAACTCTGATAAAGAAGTTGCAGGTTTCGGTTTCTATATAGATTATTTGATTCTGTTTTAACCACTAAAGTGCGTATAGAGCAGTTGGTGTTTGGTGTGTGTGTGATTGCGGTTGACCCGGGTTCAAAGCCCGGCTTCCTCCATTTTTTTTGTTTTAATTTTTTTTACATTGAATCTAAATTACTCTATAAATTATTATTATTATTATTATTATTATTATTATTATTATTATTATTATTATTATTATTATTATTATTATTATTATTATTATTTTCGTCTTAAATAATACAACTAAATAAATATGCGACGAACTTTGAATAAATATTTGATTTTTAAAAGGAGCGGGTTTTGAAACCCGTTTTTTGATGGATGTTACAATAACACCACCCATGTTTGATGACTTCGCGCAGGATTCCTGCTTCTAATAACTCAGCAACTTGTTCGTTCATAGCATTGGTTTTTTCGGAGCCAAGGCTACGCTTCTTCTGTGCTACAGGTTCTACTGCAGGGAAAACGTTTAGACAATGTTCCGCAAGATCGCGCGGCACACCAGTCATATCCGCGGGTGACCAAGCAAAAATGTCAATGTTCTGAAACAATAATTGTTTAAGTTTGGCGTGCTTTGCTGTGGAGACTGTGGGACCCAACAAAACTGTGTGTTCAGGATACTTATGGTTGAGTATCCACTTCTCTGGCTCATTCGGAGATGGTTTAGCAGCTTTAACCACTGGTTCTTCAATAGACATGATTTCTTTGCGCGCATACATGATAGCCACCCTTGTCTTGGTTGGGAAACCGCACGCTGCATGTGGTGTGGAAGTGATCATGTTGAAATCGCGTTGCACGCGTCGACCCAATAAAACATCATGACGAGAAGTCGCCAACCATAAAATTTAATTCAATTGTGCGCTAATGCTTCCCATCCGACAGAGTTACAGGGAAAGTAACTTGTCCGAGAGGAAAAACGGCCTCACTGCAGAAACCAATTAAAGGGAAATCAACCGGTTCCAGACGCGCCTTGTCCTCTGGATCTAGTTGGCGGAAGCATTGCTCGTAGATAATATCCATTGAGCTTCCAGGATCAATGAACATATAATCAGTTTGATAGTGACCGAAAATACCTGTGATTACTACTGGCCTCTCTTCTTGTGGTCCACCGGGATGATAGGAAAAATAACTTGTTGCTCGCGCCAATTATCATTGTGAAACGCTGGTAATTGCGCTTGCACGTTGTTCCCCTTGAATCATGGTAACTTGCTTCATCTTTTTATTGCTTGGACCTTCATCACCGCGTACTTTCTGTTTAACGTTTTTACGCACATTTTGGAGTAAATGTGTTAGTTTACCACTCTTTAAAGCCTTTTCAATCTCAGTGCGCAAACTGATACAGTTGTCAGTTGTGTGTCAGGTATCTTTGTGATAATCACAGAAAAGATTTGGGTCTTGACCCTTCTTGTTTTTCATGGGTTGAGGTTCTTTGAACTGATAATTCTTATGCTCAGAACCTCTGCTGGTGACTTTGTTATAGGCGTCCATTGCCTTTATTGATTCTCTTGTTTGACTGCCTTTTGACCTGTTATTTTATTAATGGTTGCGCGAGCATCTATTGGCGAATAAGGAGAATAGGACCCCTGATTTGCCTACTTAGATCCTGAGGACGGTTTTGAGGTAAGGGTGGCCTATTGGAGTTTAGGTTGCGCTCAGTTTGGGCATAAACTTTGGCTGCCGCCATGAGTTTATCCCAGCTCTTAGGCAACCCAACAGTGCCAGACAAAACCTTAATCATTCCATCGCAGCGCACAGCACTGTGCGAGAATCAGATCTTCATGGACATCGCCAATCTCAAGGAGCTCCTTGTTATAACGAGTAATGAAATCTTCCAAACTTTCATCATCCCTCCGCCAAATGTTCATCACATCCGAGGAGTCTCTAACATATCGTCGTTGTTGACTAAAATGAGTTAAGAACTTATCCTTGAGATCATTCCAGGAAGTTAACTTACCAGTAGGAAGGTTATTGAACCATAGACGCGCAGCCCCAGTGAGGGTTTGAATGAATAAATGGCACCACATAGGCAACGTCCAACCTCCAATAAGTCCTACGCCGGTGAACATGTGCAAGTGATCATCAGGATCAGTTAAACCATTAAACTTCCCTACATTGGATGGTAACTTTGCGCACTCAAGCGGAGCCAACGCAATTTCCTTGAGAAACTTCAATTCTTCTGCTGCTTCAGCTGGTCTATATGTCAGGTTAAAATCATGCTTAGCCTCTGGATTATAAACAGCGCGAACTTTTGGTTTGTAATCCACATGATCCTTGGATAAACAGTTAAAAACACTTGCACTTGTACTATCACCTTCTTCATAAGATTTGTCGTATTCATCGTACTGAGTATCCCGCTTTTGTGACAGGCGCGGGCCCAGACGAGAATGACAGAAGCACGCTTTTGAGTCTGTTCCTCTTGACGTGTACCACCAGATGGTGTAGAGTCATATCTAGTTCTAGATCGTGAATACATCTCAGTTTCTTCAACAGACACATGCGACGGTGCACGTGCTCTGTTTGGCGAATCATAACTCAGAATTCGAGGTGCAGGCGAGGCACGCACCTGAGGAGCAGGGATCTGAGTTTGGGTTGCTGGTGTACCAGTATGTGCACAAAGCTGAGCGTAAATAGCATTCCAGGCACTTTGAGATTTTACATACCACAAAATCGGAGTCTCATCGGGTGGTAAAATTGAAGCAACAGGTGGTATTTCATTTTGAATTTGCGGTGTTACTAGAATGTTCACATGGCCTTGGTCATGATGAGCATCAGCTTCGTCGGAAAATTCTCCTTCCATGTGTCCGTCGATCTGAGCACCATGAGCAGCATGACGAATCTCAGATCGAGGACCTAGCGGATGAGATGAACCATCAGCCATGATGCTGATGATTCAGGCGAAACAAATGAAAAGATGAGAATAAAAAAGTAATTGGTGGGCGACAATGAAGAAACACCAGATCTAATTGATCGGAATCAGATCAGATCTGTTGTGAGGGTTTCTGCATGAAAGGTTAATCCTCCGATTGTTCGCCGTATCAAAATGGATTGAACTCTACAAAACAAAACACCGTTAGACTCGCCATAGGGAGAACGAGGGTTCTCTCCGTGACCACCCTCCGGCGTGAGAATAAGTACAGGTTATCGGAATAGTTTAAGTGAAGTAAGAGAGAGAGTAAGTGAGAGTGAATGCATTTCTTGTACCTGAAGTCTCCTTATTTATAGCCGGGTTTGGGCGCCATAATGAGAGAAAGTTAACGGAATCTTTTTCACCCCGTTAATTGGTTATATTGCCATCCAAGCACACGGATCGTGGGTGGATCGACGGCTAGGGAGCTGACACGTGGTGAATGAGATCATCTAGATATATCTATGAAGCATGTCATCATCGTGACTAAGATGAGTGCCCCAGATCTTGCCACGTCACAGACGGTTGTAACTGATCGTGCCCTTGCACGATTGAGCCTTTATTGCTTCTAGAACAATTTACAGTTGTGATCTCCTGATCTGTTGCCACATGTCTTTTCTGTTATAACAGAAAAGATTCTTTTTTCTGGTTTGCCCTACGCGGGAGTGTGGCTTGAGATCTTTATTATTTTCAAGGTTAACTTCCCCTGCGCGAGCCCGCGCAGGTTTATTAAATGAAACTAATCTTCTCATTACCCCGGCGCAAGGTTATAACTTGTTATTCGTTTTGGATTCCCGTTTAAGTAGTATGCGCAAGAAGCGTAAGGCTAGACTTAAATGATCTTAAACTGTATTGGTGGTATGGTCCCCTGCGCTAGCGCATGGTTTTTTGGGACCATACCCCTTCAAGTCTGTTGTTTTCCTTCATTTGTAATTAGCCCGTGCTCTATATTTACTCCAGAAATGGCATGATTTGTTTGGGCAATGGGCTCATTGGGTGGTTTGTGGTTTATCGAGTTGGGACTTGACTTGGTTATGGTAACCATTCTTTGGGTATTCCTGACTTTCTATTTTGGGCGTGACTGTATTTGCGCCGCCATGTTTCTATTTCACTTAATGGGGGTCTTATACGCTTTACGATAACTTATGGCTTCTATGGCATGACAATATATATTGCAGCTTTGGCGTGGTTATATGTCTTGAACATGTTGCTAATTTATAGTATATAAATGTTACAATTAGAAAGGCTATGATGGATTACATCTTAAATTACTAAACTGTGACAATTTAGCAAAAGCAACCGTTTAAGTAGGATAATCTGAGCCTAATATAAAAACATATAAAATTCGACAACTTAACGGTTGTCTAAAACTAGTAAAATTCTTTTTCTTTTCACCTTTGTGTGCTTTTACTTTTAGTTTCTTGATTGGCGATGACAAGTAATATCAAACTAGCTAAATGCTTAATATGATGTGCACGAGCCTACATTTATCTAATAACGTTGCTACCTTTATTATGTTACTTCGTGTATTTAAAGAGTTAAACTAATTAATTCTAGCTCATAAATCGATTCGTGGATTAAAAATGACAATCCCAAACGAATAGCAAAACGTTTTCGAACAACTTGGACGTATTCTTGAACAGGTTGTCGAGTCAGAACGTAGAATTAATGAAAAATTTGTTGAGTTAACTGAACGAATGTCCAAGATACGTGAGAAGCAAACTGAACTCCAGCTCGAGATCAACGTGCTTTATGCACGTCACGCTGACCCCAATAATGATTGTCGAGGTTAGCTTTTTTATGTGTCATTAACTTTAGTAATCATTGGTTGTAAATTGTTGTAAATGTTAATGACAATCAATGAGATGTTTTTATGTTAACATTGTATAGTAAAATCGTAATTTGTGTAGTAAAATAGTAAGAAGAAAGCTCCTGCCTCATTGAGATAGGGCTTAATTCTAGTTCATCCCAATTTGTTACGGAGACATTTTACAAATGACGAATAATAAATAATATAATGGACATGATTAACAAAAATTGTTACTTCCTTACCATGACAAAACAAAATGTTTTATACTAAGTAATCCCATCAATACAAAAAAGTAAAGAAAATAAACTTTCAGTGTTCAGTTTTCCAAAACTTCCAGGTCTTTGTGACCTCCAAATCGGTGTGAAGCTTGTCTTGTCATTCAAGATAATCTTCTATATCAATAGAAATGTCATATTGCTTCATTATTGATGCTACATGTACATAAATGAATGAAGTTAGATAACTGAAACTGTTTGGGATGAGTCCTTCGGCCGTCAACGAGATTTCGTCGTGGCACCTCCTCGTCTTGAACAGCTGGAGTTCGTTGGATGGTGTTGCGAAGGGAAGAGGATGAGGACGAGTCGTTGCAAGCCGGTGGCCTGAGTCTAAGATGTATGTGTAACGGACCTTGCTATAGACATGGAAGAAAAGGAGTAGCTGAGTAAAATCATAAGAGGATAACAAATTAATTAATCAAAGAATTGTAAAAGAATGATTTTGTTTAAAGTTGAACCCATGGTATCTTAGATAGAAAATAAGGACCTTGGGCCAACGGATTAGGATTCGACAACGGATTAGCTAATGTAGATCGTGTATCTAATTGTAAGTATATATAATATAATATAATATAATATAACCTCTCATTTAGACATGAGATTTTAGGCTTTTAACTATCTTTATTAGTTAATAGTTTTCAAAGTAAAACTAAAACTATTTATCAAAAATATGAAATCTAATTTCTAAATCATTAATTAACAACATTTTTTTGCTTCATGGTGTTATATCCTATGCATAGAAGTTTTTTCTAAATGTTTTTTCACTTCTAAATCAAAACTTTTGATTTTTCACTTTTAAGTTTTAACCCCTTTAATTTTTTTCTTTTAGCCCGAAGCTTTTAATCTTTGCAATTTAACCCTAATCTTTTTTTTACTTTCAACTTTGGTCCCCCCATACTTTTCACCTTTTGCAAGTTTTTCGTTTTACGTTTCGTTCTAAATTTTTCGAGTTAACACGCTGCAATGTGTGTAAGGGTTCTACGTTTTTTCGTCTAATTTTTCTCGTTTGACAAGTCTGTCACAACACGTCTCTCTTTCCCAATTTGACAGGTACGTCGCAACGAGCAAGTCCTAGATCGACTTACTTATTATTTTCTATGTTTTACATTTCAGTCTAATTTCTTCACATTAATACAGCGCAACGGGCGTGTGCGGTTCAACGAATTTTACATCGTTTTTTCGTTCGACGTTATATTTTCCTTTTTATTTATTTTGTTTTTTACAAACTTTTTGATGTTGGTTCACTGACGATGATGTGACATTGATACTATTTAACACAGTTTTACCACCCCAGCGCAGACCAGGTGCTTAATACAGTTATATTATTATTATTATTATTATTGTTATTATATATATGTATTAATTTATAACATGTCAAGGAATAGTATTTTTTTGTCTTTTGTGATTTCTTCCTTTTATAGTTTTTTGTTTTACATAATAACTTAAAATAGTTTAACCTTTTTATTAAATTTTGTTTTATGTTTTCTTTTTCCGGGTTTGACAGTCTTAGCATGGTGTTTGATGATTATATTTGGTACCTCAAGTTTTTTATTTACTCTCTTGCCTTTCTAATACGTGTTGATATAAATTTGACTTTGTCAATGTTTTACGTCACATGAGTCACTTGGTGTAAAAAATGTGCTTTTGTTTACATCGTTTTTCGGTTTTGGTCATCGTTTAGTTGCTACTTAGCACGGTTTTACTCCCCTGTCCCGCAACGCTGGTAGCACGACTAGTTATTATTATTATACTATAACATTTTGCAACTTGATCTACATGGCAGCATGTTGTCGGCTGCATTATTTTTTATTTTGTACCCCTGTTGTAGCATATTAAGCATCTGCATTTATCAAACAACATGATTTAACCTGATTATAAATCATACATCCAAATTATGTATATTAATATCTTAAAAGAAAATTACTTAGTACATATCATTAATGTATAAAACCAACTATTATACAAAGTTTTCAAACAAGGATTTATGTTTAGAGTCTGTAAGGATCCAATGCATATCCATTACGAGAACCTGATTTGCGATTGTAGGCCAATACCAAGTAATTTGCTATGAACTCGTTGTAGCGATATGCTCTGAACATCCGTGGATTGCTCGACGTAACCAACTCTTTTGCTGGTTCAACAACAGCAGGAAGTTCAGGATTTGGACCAATAAACGTGACGATGGATGTTCGAGAGACAGTTGAATTCAAGAGGCCACGATGCTCCACACATTTTAGCTTCCCGTTACTTATAACCTTCACCCAAAAGATATTTATAAGCCTGGTTAGATTTGAGTATTGAAAAATTATATGTTTTATATCTGGTGGTAGTTTACGACTTAAATGATATTTATAAGCCTGGTTAGATTTGAGTATTGAAAAATTATATGTTTTATATTTAGTGGTAGTTTATCTTACGACTAAAAGGTATACTGTATTTCTTTATAGGTTAGGAGTTGGGTACAAATGTAAAATTCCTAAAAAGTGTAAAAAGTCACAAAACACCATAATGTCAACCATAAAACACACTTAAAACTTATAAAACATAATAAAATTACTAAAATACTATATATGTGGGTTTTCTTTTATGTTTTAGATGATAAGACTATGATTATTCAGTGACTAACATTATGTGTTTTACGTTGATTATCATGTTATGTTTTATGTTTTTTATGTACTGTTAGGGTTTGGATATAATGTTTTAGTAATATTCTGTAACATCCGTCGAAAAATGGGTTTCCAAAACCCGCTTCATTTATTAATCGAATAGTCAGTTATAATGTTCGTTGCGTATATATATTGTTCATTTTAATTTTAAACAATACATAATTAATAAACATTGTTAGAATTTTAAACCATAATTAATAAATAATAAAAATAAGAGAATAAAAAAATAAATGAGGCTGCCGGGTTTCGAACCCGGGTCAGCCGCTTCAACAAACGAACACTACACCACTCCGCCACATGACACCTTTGTGTATTTACTGAAACAAATAATACTTAAATTAAATCTCGAATTCAAAACCGGACTTCAGCGCGGCAGAACTCGCAATCACCGGAAAATCCGGCAATCCGCGAGTTTAGCCATTTTCCTTTTGACTATAACGTTATAACCGACTTCGACATCGGTTATAACCGACGTCCGTCAATCAGCTGCGGTCGTAACCGCCGGAGAAACTTTGACCACGAATCAAGACCAAATTCGGACTAAATACATTCTGTTTCTTCCCTATAAATACCCACCCAAACCTCTGGTAATCTTTTCGCTCAAAATCGCACAAACTCTCGAAGCTTTAGCACTCGCCGGAGAAATTTTACAGTCGCCGGACTTTCACCGGAAAACCGAGACTTACTTCAAATCAGTAAAATTCTCGACTCTTTTGTTTTCAATCCATTATTAGACAAGTATTAACATAAATCGTTCAAACAGAATCCGTCTCAGACAACGTTGCCGGGAATTCCTACACTCGCCGGAAAATCACTGAAAATTCCGAAGTTTCGCTGTGAATCGGTACAATCATCTAAACCCCATGATATCCCTTGTTTAGTACCTTAATTGCACAACTCATTGATCAAAACCGTTGATTGATTCACTCAGACGGAGATCACCAATCAGAGCCGACGCCCCTTGCCGGAAATCTGAGAAAAACAACTGTTCGGTACAACAACCTTAAATCCTTTTCTGTTTAAATTATTTTCGTTATCAGTAATAATCAATCAACTAAATCAATAAGAATGATTGATTAAACAGTCGGGTTGATCCTCTGGTTTCATAAATTGAAGAAGATGAAGTTTGGAATGTATTTAAAGGAAATTAAAACCGGTAAATATACCGGGTTAGACACACAGTCCAGTGGTGGACTGTGTGCAAATTTAAATCATGGTCCCGAGTTCGAGTCTTAACACGCTGCCCGATTCTTACAAATTTTCAACCATTTTTAATACTTATATATATTAAGACGCAGATAGTATATAAATGTAATTAAAATCGCATATCATTCGGGTTAGTCACACAGCCCGGTTGGTCGGGCTGTGTGCAATACAAGGCTATGGGCGCGGGTTCGAGTCCAGGCTCTCACACCGGTTCAATGATCTTAAAAACCTTTTTAATTAAATAGAATTCTGAATAATCTAAATAGTATATAAATATAATTAAAATCAGAAATATTTCGGGTTAGACACGTAGCTCAGTTGGTAGAGCTGCGTGCACGTATACGAGAGGTCTCGGGTTCGAACCTCACTCAGCGCATGAATAAACTGAATCCGACCGGTCAGCGGTCAACGGTCAATATCAAAAAGTCAACATTTTTATAATTTTTTTTATTTATTTATTAATCAGAAAATTATTTAAAAATACTTAAAAATAATATTTTTAAAGTTAGAAAATGTCCTTAAACTCACAAAAATAAATCTAAAAATCCTATTAAGATTATGAATTAAAAGAATTAATTTCAAATACAATCCATTTATTTACCGAACCATTTCGTTATTATGTTAGGTTAGTTTTCCTCGTCGATCAAATCCCAAAACTCGTGCGCATCCAACGTCATCAAAAGAACGCACCCAATGTGAGTGAATCTCTACAAATTCCCCGTTTTAATCACATTTTGGGGTGTATCATGTGTCGTTTAATTCCTTATTATATTTAAACACTTGTGCATCTATCATATCCGTGATCAAATGTGTATGTATCAATTGTTGTGTGAATTATGTTAGATTGAAGTTATCATTTTCAGTACATGCATTTCATTAGGCCCATCAGCTCCCCGTGGGATACGGGTTGAGTATCAGGTGCCTCATTCGATCGGCTCCGTTTGATTAAGCCTTGATCTCACATACATCATCATCATTCATGTCATTCGATCGGCTCCATTTGATTGAGCCTTGATCTCAAATACATCATCATTTATATCATTTACTCATCCAATGTGGTTTGTGTATTGTTTATTTATATATGTTTGCTCACATGTGATTATTGCACAAATTTTCAATATTAAATACAACAAGCAGTTAACAACAATGTTTTATCAAGGTTCACTCGCCAACTTTTGTTGACCCAAAATATCCCCCGTTTTACACATGATACAGGTGATCCAGTTGAGGCAAGAAACACATAGGAAGACTTAGAAGAATAAATCAGCTTAAGCTTTCGATTGTTTTACTTAGTTTCATTTTCCTTGTAATTGTATAGATTTGATTTGAACATTTAAGTTGTAATTTGAATTTAATAAATATGAAACATTTTAGTAAACATCATGAGCTTTGGTGATAACCCAATATTCTCCCGACTTTTATTCCGCTGTGGGTCGGGGTGTGACAGATTGGTATCAGAGCCATGACTATAGGGATATAGGATAGGTTATTAAACCCTTAGAGCCTATACTATAGTTGATTAAAATTTTAGATTGTTTATGCGTTACATACAAAATTCATGATGTTTATATGCTTTATGTTTATTGTTACATTCAATGTTATGCAAGCATGTTCATAAGTACATATTATTATACAATGCTCATCATGAATCATATCCCCATAACATATCATATCCATGAGAGCACACACCTCACAATTCCCATGATTTTTGCAACGATTTTTGTATTTTTCAAATCACATCAAAGTGAGTTCTCATGACGGGCATGTAGTAACTGGAAGGGTACGAGTACCGGTAGTCGGAACGTCCTGTCTAGGCTTGGCATTCGTATAAATCCAAAATAAAGGACCAGTTTGCCTACCTGGGGACTAACGATGAGAGTACGAAGGACCTATTAGGCCAAAGCATGATATACCAAACGTCGTGTGAGCTAACCCCACTTTGAGTTGTCATTGTGTCTACACCTAGACACCCCCTACCATACATCTCGCAATCATATTTCATGGTTTTCATTCGGGTGATGTGAGTGTTAAACCGCCAACACCAATGTGAATCCTACTAAGCCAATAGTCATGGGGGCCCACATGACTATACAGGCGATGGTTTATTGGAGGCCCAAACATGAGCAAACCCAAGACATCCTATGGATGTAGTTGCATTATTGATAGTTATGTTATTTTTATTCTTTTAACGACACATGACACCTAAAAACTTCTTAAACTCACAATCTTCCTATGTATGTTCCTGTAGATGTCGGCTAGGCAACTACGTGGAGGTAGAAAGTCAGGAAGATCCAATGAACGCTTAGCCACTCAGATTGCTAAACAAATGGCCGCGGTACTTCCTGACATTGTGATTCAAGTTCAACAAGCTCTCACCGCGAATGCCATCAACCCTCCCAATCAAGAAGACCAGAACGTCGACAACCCTCCCTCCAAAAACTACTCCTACAAACACTTCAAATCTTGCGATCCCCCAAAGTATGAAGGGACCGAAGGTGTTACTGCTCTCCTCCACTGGTTTGAAGAAATGGAGAACACCTTCCTAAATTGCGATTGTCCCGAGGATCGCAAGGTACGTTACGCAACTGGGAGACTATTTGGGGTAGCCCTTACCTGGTGGAACACAGAAAAGGGTAAGAGAGGAGTCGAAGATGCCATGGCCTTAACATGGGAAGAGTTAAGGGAAATCATGACAAGACGCTTCTGTCCAAGAAGCGAAATCAAAAGGTTGGAAGATGAATTCCACTCGTTAAAACAAAAAGAAGGAGATCATACTTCCTACAACAAAAGATTTCTCGAGCTGAATCAGATGATCCCTAATTTGTTCACCCCTGTGTACCGCTTGGTTGAACATTACATTCGAGGCCTTCCCTCGAAAATTCAAGACTCGGTTCTAAGCACTTCGCCTACAACACTTGAAGCCGCAATGGAATTAGCTACCGAACTTACCGAGAATCGCATCCGAAACGGCAAATTCAAGGATGAGAAAAAGAAAGCCCCCATTGAGGTCCAAACTTCAAACCATTCCATCTCCTCTTCAAAGTTTGCTGGTAAGAGGAAACGAAACAACAGAAATTTTGCCGTCACACAAACAAACCTTCCTATCACTGCCGCACCAATTACCCAAATTGCTCCCTCGGCTGCACCATTTAAAAAGCCATACACCGGCCCATCCCCAAAATGCAACCGTTGTCAATACCACCACCTCCCCGAAACTCCTTGCCAACATTGCACCAGCTGTGGCCGTGCGGGTCACACTATTCAAACTTGTCGCACACTTCAACGAATGAACCGCAACCAACCCTCAACCTAAACCCACCATCAGCTAGTGGGTCAAGCCCAACAACCTTTACTTCTACCACCTGCACAACATATAGCCCAATCCTACTACCAACCCAACTACCCCATGATGCAACCCATGCGAGCATGTTACAACTGTGGAAACCCGAACCACTTCAGGAACACATGTCCACGCTTGGTGAACATCATCCATGCCCAAGCTCAAGCAAATCCGGTAAACCAAGCTAACCAAGCTCCTCCACCTGCTAGAGGAAGAGCTTTCAACATCAACGCCAACCAAGCTAGGGCTGACAACAACGTGGTTAACGGTACGTTTCTCATCAATGGTAGTTATGCATCCATGTTATTCGATACTGGCGCGGATAAGAGTTTTGTGTCCTTAGAATTTGAACCTATCCTCAACCAAACTCGTGATAATCTCATGGAATCTCTGACGGTGGAAGTTGCTGACGGAAAACCAGTCTCATTAAACTCTATTATACGAAATTGTACCCTCACTCTAAACGATCACGATTTTCCAGTTGACCTCATTCCTATGAAGTTGGGAAGTTTCGACATTATAATCGGTATGGACTGGCTCAGCCAACATCATGCTGAAGTTGTATGCCGCAAAAAGTTTATTCGCATTCCTCTTGCAGACGGTCAGACCCTACGAATCTTTGGAGAAACCCCTTCGAAAGGACTCAAATTGATGTCCTGCCTTCAAGCTCGAAAATATCTCCGTAAGAACTATGTCGCATTCCTAACTCACGTCGTCAAGAAGGGAGACAAGGAGAAGAAACTCGAAGACATACCTGTAGTGAAAGAATTCCCACAAGTCTTTCCCGACGACATCTCAGAACTTCCTCCCATGAGAGAAGTCGAATTCCGCATTGATCTTATACCTGGCGCTACACCAGTCGCAAAATCTCCTTATAGGTTAGCCCCATCCGAAATGCAAGAGCTGGCCAGTCAACTGCAAGAGCTGACTGACAAAGGATTCATACGTCCTAGCTCATCGCCTTGGGGTGCACCCGTTCTTTTTGTGAAGAAGAAAGATGGAACGTTTCACATGTGTATCGACTACAGAGAACTCAACAAGTTAACGGTCAAGAACCGCTACCCATTACCCCGCATCGATGACCTTCTAGACCAACTTCAAGGCGCCACCTGTTTTTCAAAAATCGACCTTCGTTCTGGTTATCATCAACTCAGAGTACATGAAGAAGACATCCCAAAGACCGCCTTCCGGACTCGTTATGGTCATTACGAATTCATGGTCATGCCATTCGGTTTAACCAACGCCCCAGCTGTCTTCATGGATCTAATGAATAGGGTATGCAAACCCTACCTCGACCGTTTTGTCATAGTCTTCATCGACGACATCCTCATCTACTCCAAGTCTAAATCCGATCATGAACGACACCTTCGACTCATCCTTACACTCTTAAGGACTGAAAAGCTCTACGCTAAGTTCTCAAAATGCGAATTCTGGTTAAGAGAAGTACAATTCCTTGGACATGTCGTTAATGACAAGGGAATACATGTCGATCCTTCGAAAATCAAGGCAGTACAGGAATGGCAAGCGCCACGTACCCCTACCGAAGTAAGGTCATTTCTTGGTTTGGCTGGTTACTATCGCCGCTTCATTGCCAATTTCTCCTGTATTGCTGTACCACTCACGGCTTTGACTCATAAAGGAAAACCCTTCATATGGGGACCTAAACAAGAAGAAGCCTTCCAAACTCTAAAGCAAAAACTTTGTGACGCACCTATCCTCACACTCCCTGAGGGTTGCGATGACTTTGTAGTATATTGCGACGCATCAGGGCAAGGGCTAGGCTGTGTATTAATGCAAAGAGGAAAAGTGATAGCCTACGCTTCTAGGCAACTCAAGGTTCATGAAAAGAATTACACCACCCACGACCTGGAACTCGGAGCCGTTGTGTTCGCTCTCAAGATATGGAGACATTACCTCTACGGAACCAAGTGTGAAATATACACTGACCACAAAAGTCTCCAACATATCTTCAACCAAAAGGAGTTGAATATGAGGCAACGAAGATGGGTCGAACTTCTTAACGACTATGACTGTGAAATTCGGTACCATCCTGGCAAGGCAAACGTGGTGGCCGATGCGCTCAGTCGAAAAGGTTATGCGAACTCCATTCGTCTTCTATGTTCGCAAATCATAACCGACATCAAAGATCGAATCCGAGAAGCTCAACATGTTTCTGTAACATAAAACGACGTACGCGATGAGCCGTCATGTGGAGCGGAACTCAAAATCGAAACCAAATCCGACGGTATTCTATACTATTTAAACCGCATATGGATTCCCGATCGCGATAACCTTCGTGATTTCCTTATCAATGAGGCGCACAAAACACGGTACTCTGTACACCCATGAGCCGACAAGATGTATCAAGACCTAGGATACACCTACTGGTGGCCGGGCATGAAAAAGGATATCGTTGTTTTTGTTTTCAAGTGCCTTACATGTTCCAAAGTAAAAGCTGAACATCAAAGACCTTCAGGACTCCTAACCCAACCTGAAATACCTGTATGGAAGTGGGAAAACATAACCATGGACTTCATTACCGGGTTACCTCGCACCTCCAGTGGGTATGACACCATATGGGTAATCACTGATCGTCTTACAAAATCAGCTCACTTCATTCCGATTCGCGAGGACTTCAAGAACGAGAAGTTAGCTCGTATCTACATCAGCGAGATCGTAAGCCGTCATGGTGTACCATTAAGCATCATTTCAGACCGTGATGGTCGTTTCACTTCACGAACATGGCGAGCCGTACAAACCGCTTTGGGTACACGATTAGACCTCAGTACCACTTTTCATCCTCAAACTGATGGTCAATCTGAACGCACCATCCAAACTCTTGAAGACATGCTTCGAGCATGTGTCATAGACTTCAAAGGGAATTGGGACACTCATCTACCATTAGTTGAATTTTCGTACAACAATAGCTATCATTCAAGCATCGGCATGGCTCCTTTCGAAGCTTTATATGGTCGTAAGTGCCGATCTCCAGTATGTTGGCACGAAATTGGAGAAGCACAAATCACCGGTCCAGAATTAATTCAAGAAACAATAGACAAGATCCATCAAATTCGAAACAATCTTCTAGCGGCATAAAGTCGTCAAAAGAGTTATGAAGACAAACGACGAAAGCCCTTGGAGTTTAACATTGGTGATCAAGTACTTTTAAAAGTATCACCGTGGAAGGGAGTAGTTCGTTTTGGCCAGAAGGGCAAGCTAGCACCACGCTACGTAGGACCTTTCAAGATACTCGAAAGGGTAGGTCCTGTAGCATACAAGCTTGACCTACCAGAAGAGCTCAACAGAATTCATCCCACATTCCACGTATCAAACTTGAAGAAGTGCCTCGCCGATGAAAACCTCCATATTCCGCTAGAAGACTTCAGATCGATGAATCTATGCATTTCATTGAAAGACCAGTAGAAATTATGGACTTCGGAGAGACGCGTTTAAGACGAAGTCGTATTCCAATTGTCAGAGTACGTTGGGAGTCGAAACGAGGACATGAGTTTACTTGGGAACGTGAAGACTCAATGCGCGTGAAATACCCGCATCTTTTTCCTGTTTCCACTACTACTTAAATTTCGGACGAAATTTCTAAAAGTAGGGGATACTGTAACATCCGTCGAAAAACGGGTTTCCAAAACCCGCTTCGTTTATTAATCGAATAGTCAGTTATAATGTTCGTTGCGTATATATATTGTTCATTTTAATTTTAAAACATACATAATTAATAAACATTGTTAGAATTTTAAACAATAATTAATAAATAATAAAAATAAGAGAATAAAAAAATAAATGAGGCTGCCGGGTTTCGAACCCGGGTCAGCCGCTTCAACAAACGAACACTACACCACTCCGCCACATGACACCTTTGTGTATTTACTGAAACAAATAATACTTAAATTAAATCTCGAATTCAAAACCGGACTTCAGCGCGGCAGAACTCGCAATCACCGGAAAATCCGGCAATCCGCGAGTTTAGCCATTTTCCTTTTGACTATAACGTTATAACCGACTTCGACATCGGTTATAACCGACGTCCATCAATCAGCTGCGATCGTAACCGCCGGAGAAACCTTGACCACGAATCAAGACCAAATTCGGACTAAATACATTCTGTTTCTTCCCTATAAATACCCACCCAAACCTCTGGTAATCTTTTCGCTCAAAATCGCACAAACTCTCGAAGCTTTAGCACTCGCCGGAGAAATTTTACAGTCGCCGGACTTTCACCGGAAAACCGATACTTACTTCAAATCGGTAAAATTCTCGACTCTTTTGTTTTCAATCCATTATTAGACAAGTATTAATGTAACATCCGTCGAAAAACGGGTTTTCAAAACCCGCTTCGTTTATTAATCGAATATCAAGTTATAAAATTTCGTTGCGTATTTATGATTAATTTTGATTTTAAGCAATACATAATTAATAAACATTTTAGAATTTAGAAACTATAATTGCTAAAAAGTAAAAATAAATTAAATAAAAAGGAAATAAGGCTGCCAGGTTTCGAACCCGGGTCAGCCGGATGAAACAAGCAACACTTAACCACTCCGCCACTTGACTCGTTTGTGTAATCAATGAATCAAATAAACCTTAAGTTTCACCCGTGAATCTATCTGTTTGCGTCAAGAACTGAAACCGCTCATCGGCTTTCAAATATCCAGAGACTTTTGAGTAATCGCGAGTTACTGAATATAACCGATAAATCAATTACAACCCACGTTCTTAATCAATTCCGTCTTCAATGAACTCGATTCATATGATTTTCGAGATTGAAAACCGAAATCATATTACTCCTGATTTACACTGATAATACCATCGCCTCATATCTCGGAAACACTCGCAGCACCCTCAATTTCATTTTCACTCTAACTTCTGTTCGTCGGAAACGTTATCTGCTATCGCCGGACTTTCGCTGGAAAACCGAGACATACATCAAAACGGTAAATTTCCCGATTCTTTCATTTTCAATCCATTGTTAGACTTTTACTAACTCAAATCCTTCAACCAGAATCGGTCCCAGACGACGTTGTCGGATAATCTGCACTCGCCGGAAAATCTCTGAAAATTCCGAAATCACGCTGTGAATCGGTACAAACATCTAAACTCTCTGATAATCCTTGTTTAGTCACTTAATTTCGCAACTAATTGATCAAAACTGTTAATTGATCCGTTCAGACGGAATTCACAAAACAGAGCCGACGACCTTTGCTGGAGTTCTGAGAAAAACATCTTTTCCGGTACATTCATTTCCAAAACCCTCTTTATCCATTACATTTCAATCATTTATATGTTAGACGAACGATTTAAGCAAGAACAGTCGGACATCTTTGTCTGTGTCGTTATAATTGAAGAAGACGAAGGCGATATGTGTATAAGTTTAATTAAAACCGAATATTATACCGGGTTAGACACACAGTTCAGTGGTGGACTGTGTGCAAATTTAATATCATGGTCCCGAGTTCGAGTCCAGGCCCTCACACCGGTTCAATGATTTAAAAAAAAACCTTTTTAAATTAAATAGAATTCTGAATAAAATAAATAATATATAAGTATAATTAAAATCAGAAATATTTCGGGTTAGACACGTAGCTCAGTTGGTAGAGCTGCGTGCACGCGTACGAGAGGTCTCGGGTTCGCCTACACCCAGCGCACACATAAGTCACAGTCCGACCGGTCAACGACCGGTCAACGGTCAAAAGTCAAAAAATTTTAATTCTTTTTATTTATTTATTTAATTTAAAAATCAATTTAAAATACTTAAATATAATATTTTTAAAGTTAGAAAATGACCTTAAACTCACAAAAATAAGTCTAAAAATCCTATTAAAATTGTTAATAAAATCCACTTATTTACCGTACCATTTCGTTATTATTTTAGGTTAGTCTTTCCTCGTCGATCAAATCCCAAAACTCGTGCGCATTCAACATCACCAAAAGAACGCACCCAATGTGAGTGAATCTCTACCAATTCCCCGTTTTAATCACATTTTTTGGTGTATCATGTGTCGCTTATTATTTATTACATTTAAACACTTGTGCATCCATCATATCCATGATCAAATGTGAATCCAATATGTATCAATTGTTTGTGTGGTTAATGTTTAGATTAAATTTATCATTTTCAGTACATACATCATCATAGGCTCGTCTGTTCCCCATTACCTATGAGCGGAACTGTTCCCCATTACCTATGAGCGGAACTTGGCGTTGCCAACATACGATCGGTTCCGTTTGATTGAGCCTTGATCTCACATACATCATCATAGGCCCGTCCGTTCCCCATTACCTATGAGCGGAACGTGACGTTGCCAACATATACATTATCATTCATGTCATATACTCATGCAAGGTGGTTTGTTATTGTTTATTTATTTACGTTTGCTCACATATGATTATTGCACAATTTTTCCATATAAATACAACAAGAAATCAATAACAAAGGTTTTTAACAAGGTTCACTCGCCAACTTTTGTTGACCCAAAATTCCCCATTTTTACACATGATACAGGTGATCCAGTTGAAGCAAGAAACATATAGGACGGCCTAGAAGAATAAATCAGTTTAGATTTTGGATTGTTTATTTAATTTTCCTTTCCTTGTATTGTATGAATTTGGCTTGAACATTTAAGTTGTACTTTGAATTTAATAAATATGAAACATTTTAGTAAACATCATGAGCTTTGGTGATAATCCAATTATGCCCCGACTCTTATTCCGCTGCGGGTCAGAGTGTGACAGATTGGTATCAGAGCTTGACTATAGGGATATAGGATAGGTTATTAGACCCTTAGAGCCTATACTATAGTTGATTAGAATTATTTAAATAGTTTATGTGTTACATACAAAATTCATGATGTTTATATGCTTTATGTTTATTGTTACATTCAATGTTATGCAAGCATGTTCATAAGTACTACAAAACCTTCCGTACCCTCAGGTAGCAAGTATCATCTTCAAGAGATTAAAAGCCTCTTTTTGTTTGTTACCCCCCAAAATGGGGTAATTCTGAGTCAAAGTCATTAGGGGCATCACCATCTTCTAAAAAGTTTTGAATAAACTTTATATAGTACCCATCAAACCCTAAGGGGGCATTTGGTTCGCGGAATGTTTTGGAATTGGAATTGGAATTTGTGTAGGAACTAGAATTTGAAGGAATTGGATTTGAAGTTCAAACATTCCAATTGGAATTGGAAATTGTTGGAATTGGAATCTCGATTCCATTTTTGTTGTGTTTGGTTATCAAATGAATTGGAATCCATCACCTTGGTACCCACAACCCCCGGTTCGGGTCGAAACGGTACGGGTCAAAACGGTACGGGTGGAACAAGTACGGGTCAAAACGGTTCACGTCGAAACGATACGGGTGGAACAAGTACGGGTCGAACGGTACGGGTTAAAACGGTTCGATTCGAAACGGTACGAGTCGAAATCGTTCTACGAAACGGTATGGGTGGAAACGGTTCACATCGAAACGGTACGGGTCGAACAAGTACGGGTCAAACGGTATGGGTCGAAACGGTTCGATTCGTAACGGTACGAGTAGAAATCGTTCGCTCCGAAATGGTACGGGTGGAAACGGTTCACATCGAAACGGTACGGGTCGAAACGATTCACGTGGAAACGATTCGCGTCGTACAGGTCGAACGGTTCACGTCGAAACGGTTCACGTGGAAACGATTCACGTCGAAACGGTATGGGTCGAAAAGTACGGGTTGAAACGGTTCGCGTCGAAACGGTACGGGTCGAAACGGTTCGCGACGAATCGGTGCGCGTCGAAATGTGCGGGTTGAAACGGTTCGTGTCGAGGTACGGGTCGAAACGGTTCGTGTCGAAAAGCCGGTTCGGGTCGAAACGGTGCGCGTCGAAACGGTACGTGTCGAAACGGTGCGGGTCGAAACGGTGCGGGTCAAAACGATACGGGTTGAAACGGTGCGGGTCGAAACCGTTCGGGTCGAAATGGTCGAAGATTCCATTGAATTTACTTTAATTCCTTCACATATTGGAAGGATTTTGAATTCCTTTAGTTAATGGAATTTAAAGGAATTCATGCCTAATTCCAATTCCAATTCCATTGTCAACTAAACACATGAAGATTGGAATTGAGATTCTAATTCCATCAAATTCTGTGAACCAAACATGTTAAGAGATGGAATTTAGATTCCAATTCCTTTAAATTCCATTGAATTCATGCGAACCAAACGCCCCCTAAGAAGTGTCAAAACTTTGAATGGTCTACTTATATGCCCTTTTCATTAACAACGCGCCCTAAAATTGGATTTCCTAGTCCAAAATTCACACTTACTGAACTTGGCATAAAGTTCCACTTCATTTAGCAACTTTAACAATGAGAGGGGGTGTCCTTCATGTGGTTCTCTACTCTTGGAGCATATGAGGATGTCATCTATGAAACGAACGGTTCATAATCAGTTCATTATTGAATGTTTGGTTCGTTCACAAGCTTATTCACTGGAAATTATTTTGCTTTTTACCCTTGAATGATCAAAGACAAAAATATGTGGACTGTATAAATATAATTTAAAAATATAAATAATAAATAAATGAATGAAAGAACAACATAATGGATTATATGTAAAAAAAAAATTTAATGATTGTGAGATTCAAAATGAAGTGTACAAAGTAAATAGTGTGGTGGTATATATAGGTAACGAAGAGCTGTTACACATATCTAACTAAAGGATGTCATATATTTCAAGCTATCAAATGCATACAAGATTAAAACATTTGTTAAGGTTTAATCTTATAAACCTCCATCATTGCTTCAGTATCTCCCTTTTTATCTTCATAGAACTTCAAAAAATCTTTAAACTTGAAGGGTAGAAAACAAGGTACACCGGTGTCGATCATCGATTTAGCAGGTTCTATGATGGTGTCTTGACAAGGACTGATGAAACTCACAATTGTTGTCCGAGCCTCCCTCGAGTTTGTCACGGCTCTATGTTCCGCGCTTCTTAGCTTCCCATTGCTAATTATCTAAAACATAATTCCACCATTTGTTAATTTGTTATTCACACTTTTTAGGTCGAAAAAAGTAATTTAAAAAGAAAAAAAATAATAATGAAAACGGTCACCAGTAATTGGTGGCCAATGTTTACCACAAAAGCATGAGGCAATGGCTCAACGCCTAGCCACTGACCGTTTTTGAAAACCTGAAGCCCACTAACGCTTCCTTGTAAAAGCACTGTTATGAGGTTAGGATCCGCATGTTTCGGTAACCCTAGCGTTAAACTGGGATCTGGGCATCGTGGGTAGTGGTTGATCGACAACAATTGACCCCCCGTTAGCTCTTCTCCAAAATATCCCGGTTCAAGTCCTAATCCTTCGCGAATTAGCTCCAACATTCTCAATGACAATTTCCGCACTTCTAGTGAATATTTTCCAACAACATCTCTTCAAAACCAAGCAAGAACCATTAACTTTCATGAAATCAAACGTTAAGGAGTGTTTTTGGAAAAGAGTTTGAACCACTATGATTTATTTATTTTTCTTGATTAACAAAAAAAAAACTAACTGGGTTAGGCCAAAAGGACAAACCGTGCAATATTCTGAAACATAAAGTACAAAACTCGTCAATTTTAAAGGTAAAGGACATCGCTTGAAATCATGTATAAAGATAAAGGACAAAATTTGAAATTCACTCTAAAATAAAAGTGCGTAAACGTGTTATAAATTGTTTACATTAGTGTTTACAACGTCCTAAATGGTTCTTATTCATAATGTCATATTATTGTTTTCATAATGATAATTAGCACGTTATATATCCGTTACTATTTTCATGAAGACAAAAATATATGTTTGTTGATCAACTCAACTGGATAGTCAAAATAACCAAACGTGCTTGGTCCACCTGTTTTGTCACATTTGAAATAAGGGTGTTTACGATCCGATTTGGTATGTTTTCACCAAAGTTATATGTTGAACCAATACTTCAAAACGTAGAGCAGGTGAAAACGTTCATAAAAATATGCGCAAAGACGTTTTATATTTGACCCGACAAAATTTACATTGAAACGTAAACAAACTTGAATTGATACCGACGTGTACATATATACAAATAGGCACTTGAAACTCGAGGGGGGGCAAAATAACATTTCATAAAATTTCTAGAAAGTTAAGGGTGTCTAAGTGTAAAAACTGAAAGTTAAGGGACAAAAGTAAAAAAATGACAATTATTTTTCTTTAAAAAAAGTTACTGTAGCACGATGTGATAGACACCAAAAGTAAAAAAATGAATTATTTTTCTTTTAAAAAGTTAGTGTAGCACAATGGGATAGACACTACAGTAACTCAAGTTGAGTTTTTATAATATTTATAATTATAATACGTGGCCAGTTCTAAGTTCCAAACCAACCAAACTATAAAACAGGCAAACCACCCAAACCCAATTGTGAACCAAACCGTTTGAGACTCAAACTGGCTAAACCGTCCAACTTGCCTGAATTTAGACAGTTTAGTCAGTTTCACGGTTACACCTACTTACAAATCATAAAACTCAAGATTGTAATTTGGGTCACTTTACCGGTAATTAGTAGGTTTTACGGGCCACAAGTGAACCCATTCATCTAGCGGATGACATGGGTGTCGAAGATTGTCACGCCAGAAATGAACATCTTCATTAGCATAATTATAACCACGTGTATAAACTTTGCAACTTTTTTTCGGATCGATCGAGTAATATATCTCCTTCTCCTCTTCAGGCATGTTAAAAAATTCTTTAACTACTTCCATGGTATCATTAATTAAATCTTCAGAAACTCCATGATTGATCACCTGGGATTATCATATACAAAGCTTAAAATCAAAAGAATTTAATTATTATTTAAAGTTAAATGAAGATGTAACCTGAAAGAATCCGAATTCTTGACATGCATGTAGTATTTCTTCAACTGTTTGACTTTGACTTGCTGAGAGGTCAATTAGTGGGATGTTTTGGCATAATGGAATCTCGACTGATCCTGGACGTTCGTCGACTGGGAAGATGTAGTTTTCGGGTAAGATTTGAGTAGTTTTGGACCAGGTTGAAACTAGATTTGCCATAGTTCTTGATCTGCAAGATTACAGTTGGTTTGGTTGACTTTTCGAGATGAATGTTTGATAGTGAATTGGAATTTTTAGTCGGTGAAGATTTAAATAGTCACCAGCTGCCGGGGAGCCATTTTAATTTAATCGAAGTCAATGTTTTACTAGGCTAAGGTATCAAAGGAAACATTGAGTATTGATGATTCATTGATAAACGTTGATGGACCTTTTAGAAAACGACACATGGATTGTATGGGCACCGAGTGCACCATAGGTTGGACGCATGGACAACTTGAAAACGTGACACTTGGTAATTTTTGGGAGTAATATGCCGGTAGAACAAAAACTAGTTCTCAAGTGTGTGTTACACCACCAACGTATCACGTACTTGGGAGTTAGGATTTTTTTTTCTAATGTTTACTCCTAAAGAATGTTTGCGTATTACACCCGAAGATAGCACGTGACATGTTTTTAAGAATTTAGGTTAACCTATTTCTAAATCCCATCGATGTCTACTATGAGATCAACATATTTACTTCACATCTTATAATATCGTTAAAGCTAGAATAGAAGAACTTTGGTCTATATTTTCAGTACTTACATCTCACCGGGTAACATCAATACATTGCTAATTAGATCGTATTTGTGATCGATGTGGAAGAGGGAGGGATGAGAGAAGACGGGCTAGTTTGACGGAATAGGAAAGAGGGTGAGTGAAATACGTCTGCAAGGGAGGGGATTGTAAGAGTATTGTTCAAAAAAAACTCGCGGCTCGCTTGAGAAAAAAAACTTGTTTGTAGCTAAGCCGGCTCGTTTTGTAAACGAGCCAAGCCCGAGCTAGGATTGGCTTTTTTGTGGCTCGCTCGATAAGTGACCCGTTGGCTCGCTTGATAATATTATATGAAAACCTAACTTCTAATATACAATAATAACGACATATGAAAATACTGTAAAACAACAAAAATAGGATTGACCAAACATGAGGTCGAATGACGAAAGTAATGAAATGGCAGCAATGACCTTACGACGAAAGTAATGAAATGGCAGCAATGACCTTACCTTCTATAAGTTAAGTGATGTATATAAATCAAACAACCTGTTAGGGATTAACATTAACAATTTAATACCTTACATTCATATTTTATAAAGATTATAATGGTTTGTTATATTTTCTTATGTTTTAACATGTATATGGATCGTGGGCTTGGAGAATGGATGGACTAGTGTTCACAAGGTAGGTTCACGTCTGGGCCTGGACAGAGCCCGACGTATCATCCAATTATAATGGGCTGATGAATAATGATAATGGGCTGCTGGATAAGGTGTTCGTATGGGCTATTACTGGTGGTAAAGAATGGTTTATCAGCTGGTTCATAATTAATTAACATTCAGAGATATTTTTACAATTCGTGTTCTCTCGTTTCTCTCTCTAAAAGGCTCGTTAGGGTTTCAATATTGTTGCTCTAATCAGAGATTAGCAGTGAGATCTTTTGAGTGTTATCGAATTGATAATCATCATAGGAGAGAGTTGAGAGTTGTTGGCTGTTATATTTTTTTGTTTGTATACCTTCATTTCATGTATTTCTAAGTAAAAAAATAACCAAAATTTGGTTTGGTTATTAACCAAAATGAACCGAAAACCGATAATCTAACTAAATAAACCGAACTAATTTACCAATGACTTCGGTTACGGTTTCAGTTTCAGTTGAGGTTAATAACCAAACTGAACCAAACCATACACACCGTTAGAAGTGTCTCCACCAGATAGTGCAAACACCCTTCTAGTTGTAATTTATGGGTCCATTTTAATATATACACTTTCAAAATATATGTTCACCTTCACAAATTAAATTCTTTCTTAGTTTAAGTAAAGAAAAAAAAAGTATAATCAAGAGATAATAAGATCATAAATATCAAACGGGCAGTAAACACTTTGAAGAGATAAATATCTAAATCATTCCTTAATATATGATTCAAAAATATTTTTGGTGTAGATATATAAAAATCTATAAAAAATATCGCAGCCAGTCTACAAGATGAAGATTTGTTTATGCAATGACATTTTTATAATATTGTAATAAAAACATATTGTACTGTATTCACCCAGGGCGGACCTACCTTATGATAAAAGGTAGCCCCCGCTAACCTTTGATGCTCTGACGTTAGTGTAATTTTGAAAAAATTTGACGTTTTTTTCGATTTCATTACCTTTTTTTATAAAACGTTACCCCTATAAGGATATTCAAGATACACCACTATTCACCAATGTTTATCAACAAAGTGTGTTCATGGGTGTTGTAATTACCCATGGACACATTATATATTTACATATAGTGTATTTATAAATCGTTACATTCAAGATACGCCACTATTCACTAATGTTTATCAACAAAGTGTGTTCATGGGTGTTTTAATTACCAATGAACACATTATATATTTACATATAGTGTATTAAGTAATGAATACTACCTTACAAAAATGTCATTAACAACATACATGTGATCATAACTTATTTTCATTTAATCACAAAAATGGCACTGACACACTTTGTAAAACATCCGAGGCTAAAAAATATTTATTTTTATTTATATGGTTTCATATGAATGTATACATAAATGTGAACAAAGAGCCTATATTTTATTTGTGGTATGTGTGAGTCAACCCTCCATGTTTTGAGATCTTCATTGAAGCAGCCATGTGTTCCTTCCCCACTCATTTATTGCTTCTTGTACTTCCATTCTTTTTCTTAATCAACGTTGACTTTTTTCTCACTCCATACACATGACCCCCACCCATCACCTTCTTCAATCTCAACTCAACACCTCTTCTTCCCAACCCACATTTCCAACACTCCCCCAATGGATCATCATCAAAAGTCAACCCTCCAATCTGACCCATCAACTTCCAATTTCCCAATCTTAGCCATTGCAGCCCTATGCATTGTTGCAACTGCTTTTTTACTAGTTTCTTACTACTTCTTTGTCACTAGAGGCTGCTTCAATTGGCAACAAGTCAACCCGTTAAGGCGGTTTTCGATGGCCCGAGAACGACCCGTTCCTGACCCGTTATCATCCGCTTATTCGACCCCGCCTTGGCAGGTTAGTGGGCTTGATGAATTACTCATCAGAGAGATTCCCATTTGTCAATACACAAAAACTGAAGGGGACAAGAGGAGTTGGTTTGAATGTGTTGTTTGTTTGAATGATTTTCAAGAAATGGACACTTTACGGGTTCTTCCGAGTTGCAACCACGCGTTTCATTTGGATTGTATCGATATTTGGCTTCAAAACAACGCGAATTGTCCGCTTTGTAGGTTGAGTATATCGGGTGGTGCAAGATACCCGAAAGATCAAATAATTGCACCAACTTCTTCGCCTCAAGACCCCCAATCGAGCCCGATTGGTGGGGATCAAGATTTCTTGGTGATTGAATCGGATCAGGATGGAAACGGGTCAAGATCGCATCAATCGAGAGGTCATTCGCCACGAAAGATTGGTGGGAAAAGGCTTAAAACAAGAAAAAGTCATCATGTTTCTATCATGGGAGATGAGAGCATTGATATTAGAGGAAAAGATGATCACTTTTCGATCCAACCGATTCGAAGATCTTTCTCCATGGATTCAGCAATCGACCGCCATGTTTACTTGTCGGTTCAAGAGATTTTGCATAGCAATGGGACTCTCCAAGAATCTAGGAACAACGAAGAGGGAAGTACGAGTGGAAATGGTAGATCAAGACGACATTTTTTCTCGTTTGGGCATGGTCGAGGATCAAGAAACGCGATTCTACCAATGTAGTTTTAGTATTTTGCGTATAGATGAATCGGGTTTTCTTTCTTTTTTTTTTTTTGATTAATTTTACGTTTTTTTTTTTTTTCGTTCGGGTTTGTATTAGAAAAGATAGCATAATGTGAAAGATTATACTTACACAAAAAGAAGACATAATTTTTTTTACTCAACATTTATGTTCTCATTAAAACAGAGACGATTACAGACTAATGACAGGTAAACGCGCAACAAGCTGCGCCGCTACCTCCTTCTGAATAGCAAATCCTACTCTGCTAAGATAGTAGCATTGGTGTAAAATAGTAGCATGGGTGTAAGAATGATTGGTCATATTACTTTTGTCTGGTAGAAACTTTCATGAATGAAAATCATTGTATTCTATCTACAATATGCTTGAGTGAGGGATGGGCTCATGATGGGATGTACTTCTTCCATTACATGATGTACAAGTCAATAAAGCAAGATTGTTTTTTTGGATTTGACAATTGTTGGAAGAGGGTATGCTTTAGAATGGGTGGAAATATGATTAATGTGTCTCATGGTCACTTGAGTAATCATCAAGCAACTTTTTATCATGGTTGCTGGTCTTTCAAGATTCTTTTGCTTATAACGACAGTCAACTCCTCTAGATCCATGCACATCTTAGGTAGAATTCAATTTTCTAAAAATTAGCCATTTATCTTGGAGTTGTAAAACATCCATATATCTTGGATTGCCAAAAATGCCTGATCCTGTCTTTGTGGGAGGATGGGGGGGGGGGGTTGATAATAAACAGGTTGATTTAACTAAGACAAATTACAGACGGCAATGAGACTAGTATTGATAACCATAGACTCATACCCGATTATAAAACCATGTCTCATACCAGTCAAACACGAACTCACTATCCATCATTTGGCGTTTATGATCACGAGTATCAGCGATGCGGAGCATCCATATTATCTTTTATTTATTCAAATTTTGAATTTCCTAATTTATCTTATTTAGTTTCCTTTTAGTGTACGAGTCATAGTTATAAATTAGGGGTCTAGGATTATTATTTTGAAGCAATTTTTGGTTGATTCGTATTTGAAGAACATTGTTCTTGAACCATTTGGTTTCTTTTATCGTCTTTGATAATTGTTCATGAGCCATTTGAGCGCACCCGAAACTGCATCATTCAGTATGCCCGTTCATGATCTTATGTGGTAAAAAAACCTTACCCGTTGAGATGCCCGCTTCCCGATGTTACACTCACTTATAAACCCGACTTAAAATATCAAATACTCACCTACACTTCTAAAGATTGTATAAATTTAATAATTTCAAGTTTCTTACCACTTCACCATATTATGTATTATATATGTTAAGATTATATAATATACTAATATATCAGGATTTGTTGCAGGTAATCCGCCAATAATCATCTAATATAATACATATCATAAACCCACGAATTACTTTAAAACTGAACATATCCGTCCCAGAAGTTTCGCTTTTTTTTCCCTTCTGGTACAGGTTCTTTTGTTATCCCTAAAACAAAGACGGGTCAAAGAGATTGAAAGTTGTACTTCCTAAATTGATTTATTAAAAAATCAGTAGAACTATGAATCAAGTAAAGCAGATCTCTTATGTTGCTGGTCAAAGGGTATATACATGAACCATCCATGTATTAATTACCAAACATGTAGAAAAAGACGTGCATAATTCAACTCAATTAAAACAACAGTTGAGTAGTCAATTTGACAATTTGAATGCATTAATTATCAAAGGAATTTTTAGGTTATCCTTTGTTTTAAACGGGTCAAATAAAAAATATAATTAAAAACGGGTGAAAGAAGATGAAAAATTGCCCAAACTCTTTTAAGTGCATACGATCTCCAAAATCATTTTATTAAAAGTTTTGAGTTAAATGCCATTTTAGCCCATGTGGTTTAGGTAATTTTGCCAGTTCAGTCCAAAGGTTTGAAACGTTGCCATTTTAGTCCAAATAGTTTCAAACGTTGCTATTTTAGTCCACTGGGTTAACTCCATCCATTTTTTCTAGTTAACTCGAAGGGCATTTCAGCCAAATAAAATGACGAATTGCCCTTCTAGCTAACATAAAAAATGGATGGAGTTAACCCAGTGGACTAAAATGGCAACGTTTCAAACCTTTGAACTAATTGGCAAAATGGCTCAAACCACATGGACTAAAATGGCATTTAACTCAAAAGTTTTAGACCGTTAGTTAATATAGAGAGAGAGAGAGAATGTTTGCATGTCAACACAACCTAACTCAGACCCGTATTAAAACTTTCTAGTTTTGACCCTTTCAATCTCCTGATTCGCCAATCTTGCAATCTCTACAGAGCAACTCGACCCGTTTAACCCATACTACAAGCTCCTCGTTTTGACCCGTTACTCAAACCTCCTGACCCACCAATCTTGCAATCCCTACAGAGCAGTGACGCAGTCTAAAAAACCTTTACGCGCATCCAATTAGAATCCATAAATCAAATTATCTTTAATACATCCCACAAAGCCAAAAGTTTCTAGCAATAAAAACCTCTCATCAAAAGTCAAAATCTTATATAAACGGAAGTCAACAGCAAGCTCACCAGAAGCGAAATTAATCAAGCAGTAAACTTTCTTCAAAATGCTTCCTTTAATATTCTTATTTGCATTCAATAACCTTTAGTCGACTGAAACATTAGACCGCGAGCTTCTTCTCCTAGGAGGATTTGCCGGCAACGCCATGTTATCATGGGGCCCACCACAAGCTTTCACCTTTAGTTCGTCAAGAACACGAACGGCTTCTTTTAGTTCCTCTTTTACACTCGGTCCATGCCCTCTCCAGCCATCGATCGCCTTTTCCTGAAAGTTGATCGCAAGTGCGTAGCTGCACAAATAGATGAAAAGACCAACAATTGAGTTATACAAACTGAACAAAGCACATATTTAAGACGTGTTTGGATTTACTAATCATTATTTGATTATCTAGGACTTTAGTCTCTGTTTTATTCACATGAATAGTCTTTTTGAAGGTTTCAAAAATCGGAATTTCAATAATAGGCAGGTCGGGTTGGCCAGATCATTTTTTGTCCAGCTTTTCTAACTTTTATATAAGTACTTAGTGTCGAATATGATCACAAAATTTAAACTATTTCAATACTGGTCAAATAGTTTTAAGAGTAAAATGTCGTTTTCATCCCTGAGGTTTGGGCAGTTTTGCGACTTTCGTCCCAAGGTTTGTTTTTCCGCATCTGGATCCAAACGGTTTGAAATCTTGTCATTTTCATCCAGCTCGTTAACTCCTCTCATTTTTCTCCGTTAAGTCAGGGGTATTTCCGTCATTTTTGTTAACTTAAAAGAGCAATCCGGTCTTTATCACTTTACGTAAAAAGACGGAATACCACTGAAAAAGACCGAATTGCCCTTTAAACGAAAGTACCCCCTGACTTAACGGAGAAAAATGGATGGAGCTAACGAGCCAGATGAAATGGCATGATTTCACACCTTTTAGATCCAGATGTGGAAAAACAAACCTTAGAACGAAATTCGCAAAACTGGCCAAACCTTAGGGACGAAATTTGGCATTTTACTTAAATTTAATAATACGAGTTAGAAGGTCTGAGGCTGCATGCATTCATAAATACTTAAGAGCAACTGAACTGAATCGGTAACCTCACAGGTTGAACTCATTTGACCTTATCATTTTTAGCTAAATCTTTTGTGCTTACAGTTTGACCCATTAAAGATAAAACATAACCCGAACCAACCCATCCGTAAGCAAATTGTTGAAAAAACCCGGCCAACAATAAAAGCACATCCAAATGTTATCACCTACGTCTCAATTTACTGTATTTTTAACTGATTATCCGATTTAGATTACTCAAGATCACATTATCATTTCAAAACGCGAATTCAAGCAATTTAAACTTAAAAACATAAGTTTCATACCTCCCCATTGCGCTATACGCTTTTGAAAGATTTTGACACGCCTCGATTGAGTCAACATGATTCGGACCAAGTGAAGTGTCCATAATGTCCTTAGCCAACGCAAAAACTTGTGCGGCCGATTGAGGTCTATCTAGTTCTAAATAAGCCGCACCTAAATTATTGTAAACATATCCAACTCCAAAATGTTTGGAGCCGAAATTTTCTTTCAATCTCTCAATTGCATCTTCCAAATACGGTATCGATTCTTGTACCTTACCCGTTAACAAAAGTAGCCACCCGATTCTAGCCGAAGCACTACCAACCGAATGTTGTTCGTTTGGTATCTTTTCAAGCATATTCTGTGCTTTCTTTAATAACGAAATCGCAGTCTCGAGCTCATTCATCTGTTCATATTGCATCGATATTTCCATATACGCTTCGGATACTTCTAAAGGCGATGACCTTTCCTTTTTCTCCAAAACCCCGCATGACATTTGTAAACACCGTTTAGCTTCGGTGAACTTTTCTTGATTACATAAAGCTTTCGCCATCGATATAAAAATCATAGCGCGATCTTCACTTTCTTTATCCGTTTGAAGAACAACAGATTTCAAAGTATTAATCGCTTCATCAAACTTCCCTAACGCAATGTGCATATTCGCCGCATCGATTTCCGCTCTAAGCAAGTCCGAACTAAGCCCCCAGTTTTTCAAAACCTTTTGCGATAACTGATTTTGTTCCAACGCCTTCACATGTTCTTCCAAACCCGTATAAATCACACCTAACAACCGTCTATCATGCGCCACCTCAACCGAATTACTCCCTAGTTGCACCTTATGTATCTCCATCGCCTTCGTACAATACGGCAACGCTTCTTTAAAATCCAAAATCGCAACATACGCTTCCGCCATATCCCTATACGCGTTTCCAAGCTCCCGACTGTCCTCCTCCAACGTCATTTCCTTAATTTCCAAACATTTTTTCAAATTCCCAATCGCATCCTCTCTCCTACCCATTGCATTCTTTGTGTTCGCTAAATTAAGATGCACCGCATGTAACACATGTTTAATTTCGAACCCGTCACCGACAGTCTCATCTAACTTTACTAAAATCCTATTGGCTCTATTCAAATACCCTAAACTCTCACTAAACCTATTCAAACTATAACAAGCAGACCCCAACAACTGTAAGTTCATAGCAAGAGGCAATAACAAATCACCACCATCATCATCATCATCATCATTATTATTATTATTATTATTATTATTATTATTATTATTAATTATTATTATTATTATTATTATTATTATCATCAATATTGTTGTTATCCAAGATTTTTAAACATTTGATAGCAAAGTCAAAAACTTTATCAGGGTACTCACCTTCTTGATCAAGTTTAAGCCCAATTTTCAAGCAGGCTAAACCAAGCTCATGCTCATCAAGAATGGGCTCCAATTGGTCAAATGCTTTGATCATTTCATCAGAAGTTTTTGCAGCCTCAAATTCATCAACAAGTTGTGATCTTTCTTTGATTTTTCGCTGTCTGGATGATAATTGGGATGTGGGTTGTTGTGGGTATGCTAAAGTGGTGAGATTTTGAGATGGGTTTGTTGAAAAGAGTAAAGATTGGGGTTTTGGGTGTGGGTTGAGATGGGTGTGGGGTGTGGGTGGTGAGATTTGATGAAAATTGAGTGGTGAAATCTTTGGAAAAGAGAGGGATTGAAGGTTTGGAGAAGAGGTTTTCGAAATGGAAGTGAAGGAGTCTTGATGAAGCTCTTTTCATGGTGTGATTTTGGATTGAATATTGTAGCAGACTGACGAATCGAGAGGTGGGGGTTGTGAATTGATGTTGGGGGAGAAACCCTTGTTAAAACCCTAGGTGAGTCAAATTGTGAGTTAAACCAAATGTTTGGCGAACAATTCTAGAATCATTTTGCGAGAAGTCCGTTTGTTTATTAAACAAACAAACACGCACAGGAAATTTCGTTCATTTATTTAAAGGAACGAACATGAACAGATGTTGCATTCGTTCATTCATGTTCGTGAACGTTCGGTGACGTGTTCGTTTATGTTCGATAATTCATTAATGTTTTTTGTTTTTTATTTTAGATTTGAGTTAATTGCCCGGATGGTCCCTGTGGTTTCACGCTTTTTCATGTTTAGTTCTCACATTTTAGAAATAGCAGGTATGCTCCCTATAGTTTGTTATTTTGTTACTCAGATAGTCCCCTCAGTAAATGTCTGGGGACTATCCGAGTAACAAAATAACAAACCATAGGGAGCATACCTGCTATTTTCGAACTAACTGACATTTACTCAGGGGACTATCCGAGTAACAAAATAACAAACTATAGGGAGCATACTTGCTATTTTCAAAAGGTGGGGACTAAACGTGAAAAAAACGTAAAACCACAGGGACCATCCGGGAAATTAACTCTATATTTTATTTAAAAACTTCAAAAATTCCGACAAATAAAATATATAATAAGTGTCAATGTTATTATAGATTATGTTCATGAACGCTTGTATGTGTTCGTTGTTTTAATATGCGTTCATGAACATTAGTTAATGCTTATGTGTGTCCATCAACGTTTGTTTTTCTTCGTTGCCTAAAATTAACAAACGAACACGAACATAATATCTCGTTTGATAAATTTCATGAACACTTCGTGAACACATATATTTCTTAACAAACAAACATAAATAAGGTCCTGTACGTGTTCGTTCGGTTCGTTTGCAACCCTACTCAACGTCTTCGATCCGTATTAGTTCGATTTATTTTGTTACAATACTAGTATTTGGTATAGTAACAAAAAACGAACATAAAAAAAATAAAGTCATGATATACCTAAAATTGTATCTAAACGTGTTTTATATCAGTCGAAAACTATAAAAACGAATATGGTTTTGATAGTAACGATATGGGTACCGCTATTTTGTCGAAATCGATGTCATATTGATATTTTTTTCAACGATATTAATTTAGCACGTCAACGGTATCGAGACTCATTGTGACTTACAATATAAAAAAGATATTTATTGCAAATACAACTTCGTTTTCAACAAAATTTACATTATAAACCATAAACCATAAAAAACGAATACGTAATCTATACCGCTACCAAAATCGTTTAGATGATATCAATTCACAATAAAACTATATGATATTATTTCCACAAGTTAAATTGCCATCACCTAACTGTATCTGCTGAGAATGTTGCATACACCACTCACATAACTGATGTTATGAACCAACCACGAACAACGATTGATCTCGCGTATGAATCAGGTCTTGTTGATCATACGAACAGTATATTTGTTGATCATACGAGAGTATAGTCAACCGAACAGTATATTTGTTGATCATACGCGAGTATAGTCAACCGAAAAGTATATGGTGATGCGAGTGGTGCTTCTCATACGACACGATTCTTAGCATAAGTTGATGGGAATATAGTCTAATATACATGCTTTAGGAGTCGGGTTATCGCGTATCACGACCAACGATTCTTTTTCTAACAGACTACAAAAGCATAACGCCTTAAGACAGAAACGTGTAAGCCAAAACTAAAGTCTTTTCTTCACGTTTTCGACTTTAATTTTGCTGATCAAGTTATATACAATGAAAGAATGTTCATCAGTTTTCCTTACACATATTAGAACCCGAAACACATATACGATATAGCTCCTACATACGGGGTGTTCTTGGCGGGCTTTCAGAATGTTCTGCATATATATCATCAAAAGGGAGATCAAATTTTCCTCCAATATCATCCATATAAAAAGTCTTCGACAACTCGTTTGACTTCGAAGCCCCCCAGTCAAACGGTCGACCATGTTCTTCAAAGCTCCGGTCCGAGAAATTATCATGGTAGTCATTGTAATCATCACGGTTGAAATCTGGCGGCTCGACAAAGCTCGTTTGAGGGCCCGGGCCCACCCCTCGTGGACGGTCCCACCAGTGGCTCCTACCCGTCTGACCCATGTTGCCGGAATCATGATGTTGTAGAACACTTCCACGTGATAAAGGAGCAGACGTAGAAGCTTCTAGATTACTCTTCATTCGGTCGTCAAAAAAGCTTCCCCAGTGGTCGTCATACCGGGCCGGGTCCCGTCTTATGTCAGGTGGGTCCCACATGTTTGCCATGTTGTCGTCAACGTCAACCGTGCCTGACTCGATGTCGTGTGGCCCACGCCAATGATGGTGTGAAGACGTGTAGTACCAGTCGAGAATGTAAGGGTGGTTCTTGTGAACCGGATCCATGAGCCACAAACAATCTCGTTGATAAGTACTTTTTGAAACATTTGGGCCCGTGTCTCGAGAAAAGTAGCTGTTTGGGTCGCCGTGGGCTGGGCAGGTACGGGCCCATTGTGGTAGTCGGTTCAGGCTCATGTAGCCTGGACTTATACCCTGTTCTTGAAACTTTTGTTCTTTAAACGCCTTGAGCGTTGAGAGAAATTGCTTTCCGTCTGCACTTGGTTCCCATGAAGGATAGCTACTTTGAAAGCTGCAAAAGATATTTATGAAACAAATTTGTTTACAAGATTCTCTTATTTGTCATTATTTAAAGGGTATTTTAGACATTTACCTTAGAAATGATTTCTCCATTTTCCCTTGGGAACTACGGTAAGTAGTTGATGAGTTATGCGGGGATGCATACTTGCTATTACCGTGTTTCTGGAAGTCAAATACGCTAAAACTGCAGATATACAATTATCGAGTTATTTATTATATGTCAATTTGGGGATAGAGAAAATAAACCGCATGTTTTTTTTTATATAAATTTAACAGAAAGAATGAAAACAAGGATGCGATGAATATGAACCTGCAAACATGACCAACGCCTTCAACATCAACAGTGAAGTCCGCAATGAACTGCAAAATATCATCGACCCGCTGCACCATTGACAAATTTTAGCATATTCTTAAATCAACTACATCAAAAATATTAAATTTTATCAACTATAGTAACAATTTTAGCAGTATTTACAGATAAATCTGAAATAATCAAATATAGTTTCAACAATTATCTTCTGTTGTAAGAAAATCATATAAAATAGGGTAAATGAGTATGTCTTGTGGTTTACCAAAATTTTGGATTTGGTCCCTGGCTTTCTAAAAGTACACGGATGGCCCCTGTGGTTTGCACTTTGTAACGCATTTAGTCCCCAACCAACAAATCTAAAGGTTTTAGCATGCCCAAGTTAGGGACTAAATGCTTTACAAAGTGCAAACCACAGGGACCATCGATGTACTTTTGGAAAAAGCTGGGGACTAAATGTGTTACAAAGTGCAGACCACCATGACCATTCGTGTACTTTTGGAAAGTTACGGACCAAATCCAAAATTTTGGTAAACCACAGGGACCACTCGTGTACTTTACACTAATATTTTACATGATTACCACAAACTGCTTAGTATGAGTTCAAGTTGAAATGATCAGATAATCATTTTTATATAGAAAACAACCAAACACCGCCCGCATTGGGTCGAAAAGATTCTGTAATTTCCTCACCTAAAACTGTTACAATTTCATGGCACGGAGAGAGTAATAGTTAGAAAGATGTATAACAATAATACCTCAGGTACTACAAAGATAAGCAAGAACGGAGTTAGAAATATCGACGCCATCTCCTCCAGCAACATCTTCCCGGTGTACTACACATTACAAACATACATACATTGCCACGTCAGCACCACGCTAAATAAATAATGCATAACACATGATTATAAAAACAATATTTATCATAATAAGGATACAGAAGGTTGTACACATTAAAAATAGACTTCAAAATTCGTTGATTTAAGCAACAAAAAAAGGCATACCTGAAAAAGAGTTTCAAATTCCACTCGAACAAATTCAGTGTTTTCTTTCCTACGCCATTTTTTGGGCATATAATGAGTATATTGAATAGTTAACGACATAGTCCCATGTGGGTCAAGAACCAAAAGCTCATCGGAAACAAGAGCTCGACTTATGGCGGTTATTGCTCCAAAAACAGCTGTATACCAAAATAAATTACGACCGAAAATCTGCAATTGAAAGGATCAAGACTTTAGTCAAAACAGGTCAGTTTGACTTTTCGGATTATTACATTAACATGTGAGAGAACATTACATGGCCTTCAAGTAAAGATTCCTCAAGAAACGCGATGATGATCAAGATTGCAGCAAAGCCACCAAAAACGAAAGATACGAACTTTGCGATGATTGAAAGAACGGGAGATGGGAATTGTTTTAGATAATCTGAGGCGTGTGTAACACTGCTGTTGATACGGTGCTTGAACAAATGATCCACCTAAAAATGTAAAATTTTAGATATATAACAAGAAGCAGAGGTCGCAAATGGGCGGGTTGAAAACAAATTAAAAACTATTTGGGTCAAAATAGGTAATTTTTTATATAAATTGGGTTGAGGTTTGAGTTTTTTGACTGTAAATTTTAATAAATTTAGAGTAAATTGCCAAAATCGTCCCTGAGGTTTGGGCATATTTGCCTGATTCATCCAAAACGACTTTTTTTGTGCATTACAGTCCTTCACCTTTGGTTTCTTTGCCATTTTCATCCTTGAGGTTGGCAATTTATTGCGACTTTCGTCCCTCGAAAAATGGCCCTCAGGGATGAAAACAGCAAGATTTCAAACTTTTTGGATGAAAATGACACCTTAGGGATGAAAGTCGCAAAAGTGGCCAAACCTCATGGAAGAAATGGCATTTTACTCAAATGTATTTAACCTGTTTGAACAAGTTAGAGATATTACTTGTCAAACGGGTCAAATAAACCCCGGCAACCCGTTTCTTTATTAGCTATTTTTATTTATTCGACCCGTTTGACAAGTTGGACATATTACATGACCTCAATAAATAAACAAAAAAATGGGAAAAAGATCACCTCGTTGAATTCCCTGAATATCCATTTCGAAAGATTTGACCATCTTCTAGAAGAAGCAGTACTAGGATGTTTATAAAACTGTTCTGCATGTCTTAGAAATAGATAGACAAGCATAAAGATAACTAGAAATGGAGAGAGAAGAAGCATTGCAATCCCAACAATCATTAGCCTTTTCTTTAACGTATCGCGGTCACTAACAAAGTCCTTTCTAATACAAAAATTTCTGCAAAAGGTCTTATATAATTAGTACACGCAAAAACAAATATTGTTTAACTTCACAAGTTAATGAATCATATCAACTAGTAACATATGCAGTTAATGAGGTAAAATATCATATATTGGTCAACAACCAATATTTGAGATATAGGTAATCTCGGTGAGATATCGGTAATTTTAATATCATACAGAATATTATATATAGCAATTCAACACTAACAATTGTAGCAAGTATGAACTGATTAAGACTTAAAACACTAACAATTAATAATTAAGACTTAAAACACTAATTATAAGAAGAAAGACGAATGATAGAAGTGTAGAACTAAGAAGATAGGTACTAATATCAGGAAAGTCGTTGATATATCGGTTATAACGGTCAAATATGGGTGATTTATCGGTTATATTCGTCAATATTGCCGATAATATCGGTACTAATATTCTGACCGATATTTGACATGGGGACCGATAACCGATATATCACCATATTAACTGCATAGCTAGTAACAACTTGCTCAAATAGAGAGAGAGAGAGAGATTACGAACCTATCAAACATGTTGTGCAATATGCACCAATTTAGAGTCCACTCAAGGGTCTTGGTTAGCGTTAGGCAATATCGTGTACCATTTGCATCTATCTTGACAGTGGGACCCGCACCCGGGACCCATGAGGAGATCGGGAAGGCTAGCACCCCTTTGTTTAACATTCCAATCAAGTAATTTTCCTTCCTCATCAATCTCATCACAATATCATGAGCCGAAAGATCCTTCACCACACATAGTTGTTGTGATTCTTGAATTCGAACAACTTTTTCAAGAATTGACGCCCATGGCATCGTTTGCATCTCATTGTCAGTCACACCAAGACTTGCAACAAAAAAGAAAAATATAAAAGTTCGATTTTAGATCAACTGATCAACAAAAGTACAAAACCAACCTCTCAATTTAATCATGTGTAGGACGGCAAACGAACCAAACATTCAGCGAACAGTTCGTGAACCGTTCGGCGGGAAGTTTGTTTGTGTTCGTTTATTAAACAAACGAACACGAACAGGAAATTCCGTTCGTTTAGTTAAATGAACGAACATGAACATAGGCTGCGTTCGTTCATTTATGTTCGTGAACGTTCGATACGTGTTCGTTTATGTTCGATAGTTCATTAGTGCTTTTGGTTTTTATATCTTATTTAAAACTTCAAAATTCCGACAATAAAATATTTAATAAGCATCACCGTATTATATATTCTGATCATGAACGCTTGTTTGTGTTCGTTTGTTTCCATTTGTGTTCATGAACATTAGTTTGTGTTCATCAACGTTCTTTGCCTAAATATAACAAACGAACAAGAACACGCTCATTTCCTTGACAGACAAGCACGAATATAAAATCTCATTTCTGTAAGTGTTCATGAACAGTTCGTGAACACATATATTTCTTAACAAACAAACACGAACAAGGTCTTGTTCATGTTCGTTCGGTTCATTTGTTGCCCTAATCATGTGAGATCTTTTAACCCTAACACTAAACTACACATTAAGGAATACCTGTTAATGTAGAATTGGCGTATGTCAAGTGTATCCTTTAACTGTACAAAGAACCTTAGAAAGCAAAATATCCAATAAACGAAAGTGATTCCCAGATAGCCCAGAATAACAACCTTAAAAGTTGTTAATGGTGTCAAAGGATGTTCATGAAGAGCTTCTTTAGCAAGATCACACGGTTTTATCCCGGATTCAACTGCATCCATCCCACATTTCGCCCTTCGAAGACCATCCCAATCAACAAACAATAAAAAGAAGCCCGAAAAACATATGGTAAACGCCAAACTCAAAAGCTCAACGATCCACTTAATAATGATGCACCATAGACCTTTTTCACAATAGTAGCTATAAAGTCTTTCAAAGAACAAATCCAAATCGGCAATCGGTTCGACTTTCAAGCTTTCACCGTTAAGAAGCCCGGACGGGCTCTCACTACCTTGACTCAGGGCCCGTTGATAACCCGATAACTCGATTTCGGGGGTAACATTGTCAATTGATGTTGTGAAAGATGACTCGCCAAGTAGTTTCTGTTTTAAATGGTGGAGAGCTGTGACACTTTTTGTCCCACCGAACATTGTTTATATAAGATTATAAATATGCAGGAGCACGTCGTCCATCCCCCAAGAAGTTATATATTTTCGCCAAGATTCTGAAAAGGGCAGAAAATCACACAAATGCAATAATTAAACACCAACTGCTCAAAATTAGAGAACGATCATAAAACATTGAAGTTTTTCGATGTCCAGCTAAAAAACAAGTAGTCGAGTACAAGACAATCCGTTGTCAAAGTTAAGAATATCGTTAAATAATTTTACATTTATCTCACTAATCGGTTTTATTCTAGCAGCATATTGCTTGCTCTCCAAACCTTTTGACTCGAATGATCAGAATGTGCTTCAATAAGCTTGGTTTCAAAAAGCGAGAGACGCACAAAAGCGACAAGGTCTAAAACCGAGGCGCGAAACGCAAAGCACAAAAGTGGCGGGCTTTTCCTACCCGAGGCGCAAGCTAATTATATATATTTTCTATATATCCCATAGGTTTTTAGCTTTCCCCACCCAAAATATAGCCAAAAGTAAGATTTTTATATGATTTTAGCTACAAGTACAAGCCAAAAAACTCAAGGTATAACAGTTAGATACATAAAAAACTCCTCGGATACAAGAGGCGCGCGCCTTAGGCCAAAAAAGCCCAGAAAAATCCCAAAAAAGCGCGCCTTTTTGGGGCTTCTTGTAATTACTCTAGGCGCTGAGCGAAAACGCCCTAGGGTGTGTGCCTTGTTGCGCCTCGCGATTGAGGCACGCTTTTTAAAACCAAGTCAATAAGTATGTTTCTTATGGCAATTTCTAACATGCTCTCCAAATCTGATTATTCTGACCCTAAAAGGCAAGCAATAAAATCTCCATCGCGTATATTCCTTTACGTTTGTATATAGTAGTGGTACTAACACTTAACGGATGTCGTTTTTAACTATATACAGGCTTCTTTGCTACAAGTATCACTCACCATCTCCAAAATCACTTCCATATGAACAGTATTTTTACCACATTCTCACAAAAAAAAAACCCCAAAGGGCACCCATAACTGCAACATTCAAATTTGGGGAAAATAATAATAAGATCACTAAATACTAAATAAAATAGTAAAAACCACCAAAATATTATATACCATCACTAACCAATTCAATCAAGAACATTTATCAAAGATTTGGGGCAAAATCAGCTGTAAACAAATAAAACCCACATAAAAAACTAAACAAATTCCACTTGGGCAACAATAAAACAAGCAAAAAGATTGTTAAAAATCATAAAAATCAAAACTTTAAAGCAGTTTACCTGTAGGAAACCCAAGCGACAAACGACCGTTTGTTGAAGAAACTCGAAGTGTAAACCCCAGAAAAAAAACGCAATCGGATGAAACACTGAAACCCCAGAAGTAATCGACTGAAAAGAAACGATTGGAATCAGAAAAGAGAAATCTTGATTGTGATTGCGTGATGAAAAAGATTGAATATGTGCCCTTTGTGTGTGTGTTTTTTTTTATGCTGCAGTTTTCTTTTAGTCCAAGAAGCTTTTGTTTTGTGTCTCTCTCTAGAGTTTCTCTCTCTAGAATTTGATTTAACAAACAAGGTGACGACGACTTGGTGATTATGATTAAGATGATGATAATTACTCCTGTTTTTTCTGATTGTTTGTATTTTTTAAATGTTAATGTTAAGTTAATTATATATGTAGGCTTAATGGGCTATAAATTTTGGGCTAATAAAATTGGACTAGGATATGGATGGATTTAGAGCATTAATTTTGGGTTAGCCAACGGCTAACTAATTGAAGAGTATGATGGAAAATTTGAATGTGGTGAATGGAAATTAATTATAGAAATTAAATAAAATTAAAATTTTTAAATGTGAAACTCTTGTTAAAGTTTTATTGATGACATTTGATTAGCTTTTATTATTAGAGTGTTAAGTCTCTAATTAATTGAGACTTTTAACTTCCCCTCAAGTCTTGTATAATTCGTAGGCTTTGTGCCTTATTTGTGATGAGAAAAAATATACATGAAGAATACAGAAAAAGAGGGATACTTTAAGACTAACTATAGAGAGGAGTACTCTCTACTGGTTTCCACCACCATCACCTGCTTATCCGTTCCATAAGTTCAAACACTACAATTATCCGATTGAACCTCGGGCGCGTGAGCCATCTCCGGCAGTACAGACTGCTTCATTTGTTGTACCCTGGGAGACAGACGCGTCGTCTTGGGTAGAGACGCGAAATCTGTTTTAAGGGAAGCGTGTTGAACACGTGCCCTAACCAAAATCGTCAACGTTTTAGTGTGCTCTTTGTTGCAGTCAAGGAGTAATTTTCAAGACTCAAGATGATGAATACTCGAGTCTAGAATGCTATCAAATGCGCGTGAAGGACCAACCAGAGATGCGGCTTGAATCAAGATTGGTATATAAAATTATATTTTATATTCATTTTATTTAGTTATTGCAACCGCTATTGTACTATAATATTTCCTACAAATAACGAGAGTCTCGTTATTATATATTTTGTAATATATTTTAATAAAAGTGAACCTAGTTCCTACAAACTTAAAACATATTTTGTGAGATCGTTGCTACAATCTTAAACTTTATAAGGATTTTAGGTTCACAGAGGATTTATTATAAAAAATATTTTTAGAGATTATGATCTTCTAAATATTTTTCTTTGGGAAATATGTTTGTAGTACAACTTGGTGTGTTTGGATTTATTGAGATTGTGGTACAATCTTAAATCCTATATCGTGGTACAAAACGAATAGTTTTGGTTCAATCGTTTGGTTTTGAAACGATTTTGGAATAGTTAAATTTTTTATAACATTTGTGTTAGAATGGGTTTATTGTGTAAACCATACGTTTTTTGTAAACGTTAAATTTCTCTAACTTGTGTGTTAGACCGGAATTATGGGTGTAAACCATACGTTTTTTTGTAAACGTTGAATTCTCTTGAGTAGAATTTTCATGTCTTTAAATAAGAGTTTTATGTTACTTTATTGGAGTTTTATGTCTCCATTTAAGTCTCTATTTAAAGTAGACTCTTCATCCACCCATGGATTGATATGAACAAATAAGACTTATAATGATTTTTGTAATCATTTGTCTTCTAACATGTGTGTTAGAAACGTTCATAGAAAGCGTTAGTTTGAAAGCATTTTTTTAATTGTTTATTTTCTAACGTGTATATTGGAAATGACTTATTTATTTGAACCATATATGTGTTTATAGCAAGTCGAATTAACATTTTGTGTAAATGTTAATATTTCTAACGTGCGCGTTAGAACTTCGTTCATTTTAACATGATTGTTAAAAAATGGTTAAAATACAAATGCTTTGAAATGTTTTATGTAAACATTTTAATTAAGTAATTTGTTGTAGCATTGATTTCAATGAATATAAACACTTATGTTATGTTTGTATGGTTTAGAAATAGAATGTCATGCATTAAAGTTGATTGGCTTCAAGAATTAAATCACCGTAAAGTGATGGTGTTGTTATATGACTTTAATGAAATCAAAATCATTTACTAGACTCTTCATATGAAAGTTAAACCCTTAAGTAGAGTTTTATGTCAATTTATTATTTTTTATTAGAGTTTATGTCTCTAATAAAATATCTAATTAAGTGAGACTCTTCTCTACCCCATGTCTCTTGTATTAAAAGTAGGCAATTTGTCTAACTTGATGGGATTAGAAAATACAAGAGTAAGAATTAAATCACCATAAAGTGATGGTGTAATTGTGTAGGATTTATCACCAACTTTAATTTGTGATTTCTAAATCCAAATGGTCATGTTTATATATATATATATATATAATGACTTAAATTTTCTAACACGTGTGTTAGAAAATGTGTATCACAAATACAATGTTAGAGATTGTACATTGTATAAGCCATAACGAATGGAAATGTTTTATGTAAACATTTAATTGCCTATGTGTGCATTAAAAACGATGAGAAATGGTTTATTTTATAAACTTTATCATTGGAAAACGTTTTATGTAAACGTTCGATTCTATAACATGCCCGTTATAACATATATTTTTCTAACTTGCGTGTTAGAAAACGTTTAGTACATGCGTAGTAAGACTAAACAATATAAAACAATTTGATATTATGGGTTTTGATTTATGTTATCATAAACTGTAATTGACATTAATGGTTTGCTACTCTTGCAAGAAGTAGCATTTGTTGTAATCACGTGGATATGATTTGGTGGAAAACAACTTGGTGTTGTTGTGAACAAATTTAATTGTTCAAGTTTGTTACGTAAATGTAGCCTTTATAACAGCTTGGTGTTGTTTTGAGCAAACTTGTCTAAGTTCAAAGTTTCAAGATGAAATGGGGAACTTGTACTTACAAGTGCATGGAGTCTTATTGAGGGAGTACCTCAAGACATGCCATGGGACGATATCGTTGAGAAGATTTCGGTCAGAATGTAAAGTGTTGAAGTTAAAAGCACTTTGATATTTGATGTCTACATATCGTCTATGATTCAGTTTAAATTTCAAAGTGTTTGCCACTTATGATTTAGTTTCCAATGTATTTATTGTTGTGTTCAATATCTTTGGATAACACATGCAGTTTAAAAAAAACAAAGCACTAATGTTTGTGACGTATAAATTATTTTTGTGGAAAGTAATTATAACGTCAACTATACATTGTCTAAAAGAATATGGTTTTAAACGGATAGTACATGAAAATATTTGGACATAAACAACTTGAGAGTTGTTGCATTGACTAAAAATCAAAGACGAGACATCGAATGTGTAACCACATCACGATTGAGTAGTGAGTGTATTGAGATGAAATACACAAACGAGATTCATGTTGAAGTACTTTGTTATAAGTCATTGGAAAATTCTCAAGTGTGAATTCTAACATATGAAAGAAAAAAATACTATATGTTATTGTATACCTTTGATAAATCTTACGAGATTTGTTTTGAGTGATCTATACGTAGATGAGTCTACCACTTGATTATTGTTAGAACTATATGGAGATTTTATATTCGTTCATGAGAGAATCATAAATATACATATCTCCTAAGGAATAACAATAGATGTGTACAAATCACTTATGGCAAATTATGAATGTCATGTTGTTGAGTGTCGATCTAGTTGACTCTATCTCACACATAGTAGTGATTGTAGACGAGGGACATTCATCTTGTCAGTAATGAATGTGTTCGCCAAGTGACTTGGATTAAGACTTATGTTTAACTCCTTATGAGCCAATGGTAAAACGTTGGATATCAAAGGTAAACAAATTATGTTCTTAATTGAATGATAAATTTTAGCTATGTGCTATATAAAATAATTGTGAGACTTTCCTAAATATTGATGTTTAGGATTATGAATAAGTCTCATTATCTTGTCTTAACAAGGGATGAATGTTGCAAAGTGATATTATGATATCCTTGGGGATGTGAAGAATCAGAATGATGCATCTTCTGTTCACATGCTAAAGTATTGTAGTCTAAAGCATGCTAGACTAGTACTTGGTTAATTATGGGTCTTGACGGAGAATAATTAACTCTAAACATTCAAATGTGTATGAACACAATTTGTGTATAGACAAAGTTGAGGAAGAATTTTCATTCATTATAAGGAAAGGACATGTAACTTTTGAAAAGTTTGTTCGAAAAGCTAATGATGAGAACTCATTGTCTATGCTTATTCTAGATGTTAAATTAGAATGATTCTAATTTGGTGTCAAACTTACGACAATGGCATGTGTTGCTTTGGTTAACTCGGAAGCATATATAAGCTAATGCAATATAAGTTGAATCCACTAATACAATGACGTTGATCTTGTTCAATCATATGTGTATAAATTTCGTCATAAGTGAAGTTACGGAAATATTGATCAAATAGCAAGAAATGTGGGGGAGGATCCATTTAGAAACAACCCTATAAGAGTATGTAGAAATGGTTTTCATTATCCCATCTGGATGATATCCTATACCACTTAAATGTGGGGTGTCTTGCATTTGTATCATAAAAGTTTGGCAATAAGGATTTTGTAATCCAATCTAACATTGCAAACAGACGACTAAGTGGAGGACCCAAAGGTCGTAGTGCATAATGGAGATGTGTTTGCCTTAAATGATACGCGTATCTTACAAAGACATATATTATAACCAGATTCAGATGGCCACTGAGGCTATAGTCTTAGAAGTTGACAATTGGCAAAATTAACTTACGAGTTAATAACACATCATGACAACTGATCTCAAATACGCAAATTTATTTGTTAATGTTATGGATCCAACAACCTGAGGGTTTATTAGAGATCAAGTTGTGGAATGAGACTAAAGCCCATGAAAAAGGGTATGTGAAGGACACCTAACTTAGTTGACTGGAGATCCCAAGATCTAAGTTCAATAGGACAACTAACTCATATGCCTAAGGATGGTCACTGTGGGGGCATAAATGATATGCATAAGCTAGTATATATGGTTATACATACCCCCAAAGTATAAAAGGGTGTTTAAGTACGTCCTAGTCTATTCCTAAATCTTCAATGACAAAGAGTGAGGCTAAGCATAATATGTGGTAAATGATTTGGATAAATCATGATAACCACAATGCTTTTAATGATCTAAGAAGAATCACCTATGTTAAAAAGAAGTGAGGTCGCTTCGGATGGAATTGAGGGCACAATTCCTAGAGCTCTCGCAGAACCAGGAAAGTGTTCCACGACCTTTATTGGACACGACTATGAGGAGATGACCCGGCTAAGGAGAGTCTTGTGTGAAGTGTATTGTCGTTCACACAAACGGCAGACGAGTTCAAAGACATCGAGTTCTACTCAGAGCTAGTGGGCTAAGTGCATTTCATGAGCGAAGGTTCAAAGGTAACACCTACCTATCGTATGCAAAACTCAACTGTCGAGGTTGCATTGGAAATTTTATGTGTTTTGATAAATCTCCATTCATGTAGGGGATTGTTGGAAAATTTGAATGCTGTGAATGGAAATTAATTATAGAAATTAAATAAAATTAAAATCTTCAAATGTGAAACTGTTGTGTAAAGTTTTATTGATGACATTGGATTAGCTTTTATTATTAGAGTGTTAAGTCTCTAATTAATTGAGACTTTTAACTCCCCCTGAAGTCTTGTATAATTCGTAGGCTTTGTGCCTTATTTGTGATGAGAAAAAATATACATGAAGAATACATGAAAAAGAGTGATACTTTAAGACTAACTATAGAGAGGAGTACTCTCTACTAGTTTCCACCACCATCACCTGCTTATCCGTTCCATAAGTTCAAACACTACAATTATCCGATTTAACCTCGGGCGCGTGAGCCATCTCCGGCAGTACAGACTGCTTCGGCTGTTGTACCCTGGGAGATAGACGCGTCGTCTTAGGTAGAGACGCGAAATCTGTTTTAAGGGAAGCGTGTTGAACACGTGCCTCAACCAAAATCGTCAACGTTTTAGTGTGCTTTTTGTTGCAGTCAAGGAATAATTTTCAAGACTCAAGATGATGAATACTCGAGTCTAGGATGCTATCAAATGCGCGTGAAGGACCAACCAGAGATGCGGCTTGAATCAAGATTGGTATATGAAAATTATATTTTATATTCATTTTATTTGGTTATTGCAACCGCTATTGTACTATAATATTTCCTACAAATAACGAGAGTCTCGTTATTATAAATTTTATAATATATTTTAATAAAAAGTGAACCTAGTTCCTACATAAATCAAAAAAGTATTCAATTATGCCATATTGCATACATATAGAGAGAAAGGTTCCAAACATTTGGAAAACATTTTCATTGATCATCATCATCTAAATATCTTTTCTCGCCACATCACAAAGAAACAAAGAAGTTGGATTTTGCTAGAAAAAAAACTTGTATAGTTCAAGAGCTCGTCATTGATACAAGAATTATATCGAAGGGATATACTCAGGTATTTTGCGTTTATTTGATGATTTAGTTGGTTTATTATAGAAAAACTTGAATGGTTCTAGAATTCGTTACTGATACAAGAATTATATCAAAGGGATATACTCAGGTATTTTGCGTTTATTGAATGATTTAGTCGGCTTATTTAGAAAAAAACTTGAATGGTTTTAGAAATCTGTTACTAATACAAGAATTCAATCAAAGGGGTATACTCAGGTTTTTTACAATCATCTAGAGTAAGAATTACTATACGCTAAATTACTAATATTTGTGCATACCAGTATTTAGGTATTTGCATATGTGTTTTCTTATGAATACTTAAATCATTATTGACTTAAGTTAGATTTTCAGGACTTAAAAGCTATTATTATTATTTTTTAAATTAGGAGGTCTACAAGCAATTTTGATTTTTTAGCAAATAAAATAACATAAATATCTCTCCATTTGTTACGGCCTACACTTCTTGTGCCCAAAACATACTTTCCATTCCCGCATAAACAAACTCAAAACCCAAGGGTCCAAAACTGTACAAACTCAAAACCCAAGGGTCCAAAAACAAACCACAAATACTTACAAACTTACAAAAACCACCCCTCCCGCCTCCACGTCTGATTTGGCGCCACCACGTCACCACATTCGCGCCAAAAACCCTAATCCTCCATCATCTACATATTTAACAATCTCCCCCCACATCAACACAAACCGCCTGCAAAAAAATGGATTCATCAGCACCTTCATCAGCTTTCAATTCATTCAAATCCAATAAACCCTTAAAATCCTCCATCAACAAACCACATTTTTCCGACAAAGCACCCGATCAGAGCCGGTTAATCTTCAAAACCCCCGAAAAACCATCACACGCGCCGCGAAGACCTCTCACGCGCCGCCAATCACTCCGATCGGTCTATCAAGTCAGAGAAGCCGCCAAACAGCTTCGGGTCTCAGACCCGGAAACTTCGGTTGCTCCAGATCCGGTAACATCCACTGATCCCTCACCCGAAATACCTAATTCGAAACCGAAGACCTTCAAACACCCGAAATCGCTTCTGGAGAAGTAAGTTTAGAATTAAATATTGATGATACATTTTATTAATTTTTTATTAATGTGATTGTAACTCGTGCTTAGGTACGAAAGTTGTGTACGTTTTTCGATCGATTGGAGTCTTCTCTACGACTACTCGGGTTGAAACGATCTATGCCGACGTTTGTGAGCATTAGTAGAATGGTTCAGAGCTTAACCGATAGGTATAAAAGGGTCCTACAATTTAAACCCAATCTTTTTACTATTTGCTTTTTTCTTTTATAACTTCTGATATATAACGTTTTATTAAAAACTATTATGGTTTTGCGATGTGCTTATTTTTATCTACGTTTTGATATAAATTTTATAAAAACGGATCACAAAACTATATTTGTTTTTTTAATAAAACATTATATATCGGAAGTTCTACAAGAAAACCATGTGGTTTGTCAACATTTTCCTAATGACATTCTCGAAACGTGTCATTTCAATCCAAAAAACTAGTCCAAAAAACGTAAATGACACTTAAACTTGGGGACGTGAATGGCACTTGAATCCTAGATTTTTTTTAAACTAATAATAATAATAATAATAAGTTTAGAAAAAAAATCTAGCAGTTAAATGTCATTTACGTCCTTTGGACCGGAAATGGCAAAAGGGAAAAAACCACATGGACGTAAATGTCACTCTACAAAATAATTTGTAATGAATTATTACTAGAATACTGATTGGTTATTTTGTTATGGTTTAATTATTGTATAGGAGTTTTGGGTACAATCGTTTAGCTCAGATCAAGTTTATATTACCCGAAGCGATTGAGATTAAGAAGATACTCGTTCGTGATGATCGAACCAGTTGTTTGAAACCGGATCTTTGTATCAGTTTAAATTTTGACATTGTTCATGATGAGAACCTGAGATCTGATAGTGGTTATACACTGCTGAATAGATTGTTCCGGTCCAGGCTTTCGAGTTTCTGTGAATCCAATCCTGAGGTAGTTAGTTATATTCAGTTACTGATATATGTTTTTGAATTAGGTTTTGTTTAGACTTTAGATTGTTTATTAATTTTGCTAGTTTTTATTTTATATTAGGGAGATGATGTTCCGGAAGGGAGTTACCCGATCCGTTTAATAGACCGAACAAATCGTCTTATACGAATCCAGTTCAAAAGGTTAATGTGGATCCAGTTGATGATATTTTATCAACAGTTTCTGAACATCAGCCAGTGGCAGCATCTATTATGCCTCCGTCTTTTGAAAGGCGGTTTTCGAAACAAATTTTGACCGAAAATGTAGAACTTGTTAATGAAGAGTCTAGGGTTTTGACTACTGAAACTCGGGTTGACCATGAAGTAGCTTCCGATGTGAAATTGTTTAATAAGTTGCCTGAAACACCGGTTAAGGGATTTGCAATTGATGGGACTCCGGTTAAGCTTGTTTCGACTCCATTTAGTGCCACACCTGCACAAACCGCACGGCCGGTTAGGTGTTTTATGACCCCGGATGAAGACGGTTCGGTTATGTCACCTAGTAAATTAACTAGACGTGCGAGTGGAAAGAGATCGATAACGTTTGATACTCCTATGAAAAATAGAACAACACCTGTCAAAAGGGTATCTGATGATGGTGATGATCTCCCCAATGATCTTCTAGCATCGGTATAAACTCGTACGCACATTTTTTAATTCATGAGACTAAATCTTGTATATCAGCATATGTGAATATGGTATATACTAAAGCATTGGAGGCTTGGCAACGCTTGACATACGCCCCCCCCCCCCCCCCCCCCCCCCCCCCCCCCCCCGGTACTAAAGTGTGTTTGTATTTTGTGATTGGTGAATTATTTCAGATTAGAGCAAATGAATTGAAAGCATTAGAGGAGAATAATCCAGAAATCTCACAGGCCAAATGGCGGAAACGAATGGTTGCAGGGTTACCTAAACTCTTCGACGCAGTTTTGTTTTACTTTCAGTCGGTTAAACGAACTGTTATTACGAAAGAGGAGCTTATGAACATCATAACTTCAAGCCAGTTGGAAATTGTTGACAGAAGTAAGTCTTTATGTCTTTAGTTAGTTTCATAATTAAAACCTTAACTTAATCTTGTTTTTAATAATAAAAACTAGTCTTAAGCCCCCCGTGTTGCGGGGCGGGGGGCGTAAGACTGTGTTGCCAGCGTTGGCGGGATGGGGCGTAAACCGTGCTAAGTAACAACTGAATTACAATAAAAGACGGGGAAATAACATAATACAAAAACACGAATTTTTAACATCAAGTGACATACGTGACATAAAAACTACCAAACATTGTGCTAAATAGCAACCGATTGACAACCAAATCCTGAAAAAAACGTATAACAAAAACTAAACCTCTTTAACTTCGTATGGCAAAATTATAAAAATAAGAATCAAACTTGTAAACAAAAATAAATAAAAAAACCCTAAAGTCAAAAAAAACCACAAAAGACAAAAATATGTACTATTCATCAAGATGTTAAAAATTAATACATATAATATATATGAATTATAAAAACTTACATCTTGTTTTGACTGTTTTTAGGAGAAGCTGAAGCGCAGCTCAGATTGTTACAAGAACTGGCTCCTGAATGGATTTATGAGAAAATGACATCAAGTGGTGATATTTTGATATGGTAAGATCACCTTTGCATCACATAATATTATTTTTTTTTTGTTTAATTTATTTTTGGTTTTGATGTTTCTTTTGTTTTGACAAAATCTTCTTCATTTGCAGTGTTAACAACATATCAAGCCCGGAATCAATACGCACAAGACTATCGAACGCTAACTAACATAACTAATTTTAAGTCGTGTCAAGGTTTAGTTTTTTTTTTTTTTTTAATATAGGTTTATATGTACAATCTACTAGTTTTGTCATGTGAATACAGTTTGCAATTCTTTTGAAATCCTATTTATCAAATAAAGTCTTATGTGATGGTACTGAATTGCAAGTTTATGTTCTTGGAAGAAATTGGGATAAGTTTTAATGTTGATAAATTAAACCCATATCAAAACATTCAAAAATTCCACATGAGCACCAACAGAAATGGACAAAAAGAACCGGTTTGGAACCGGTTTGTAACTTGACCTGATTTGAACTACCAAACCAATTTGAGCCAAATCGATTTCGATTTCAACCGACCCAACCCGCCAGTTTGTACACGGGTTCCCTCTTTCATCACCCAATCTGGTTTTAACCCGTCTTAATTTTTTTTAGATGCTAGTTTAGAGCATTCACAATGAAAGCGTTAAAAGTATGTGAGGGTGTTTATAGGGAAAATGTCACAGAATTGTAACCAAGTTTCAAAAGTGTTCTAATTAGGTCACTCGTATCGTTTTTGTCCCAATTAGATAACTTAACATTCAAATCGAGTCATGTCATTTTTTCCATGGGTCAAGAGAAAAATTGAGCATAAGATGCTATGGTCGGATTATTTTAATATATGAAATTTAATTTACTAAAAATAAAAACACTTTAATTACATTAAAAATTAAAATAATAAGTTAAAATCCATCACTCGACGTTAGCATCAAATGAAAGGGAAAAAATAAACAAAAATCTGCATCACCACGGTTACCTATGAAATGGATGATAAAACACTTAATTTAATAAAAAATGAATGTTGAGTGACCTGATTGAAACACTTTTGAAACTTGAGTGACCTAATTGGAACACTTTTAAAACTTGATTACTATTCTACAAAGTTACCCCTTAGTTATATTATGAGGAATGATTGTTAGTGTTTTTAAGTAGTTGTGAGTGGAGGAAAAAGAATATATATGAGAAAGTAAAAAAATCTAAGAGAGAAAACCTTATAAATTTTTTTAATATTTTTAGAAATGGTTGTGAGTGGAGGAAAAAGAATATATATAAGAAAGTTACTGTTCATCTGTAAATATATAGGAAAAAAATCTGAGAGAGAAAACCTTATAAATTTTTTAATATTTTTAGTAATGGTTGTGAGTGGAGGAAAGAGAAAAGATAATCATAAAGATATAAAAAATATTATTTAATTGAAAAACAGAGAGAAAAAAGTAGTTATTTTTAGTGGAAATATATGAATAGAGAATTCATTGCGAATGCTCTTATGACCCAAACCGGTTTCAATTCAACCCAAACCGATTCGGATTATATAATACAAAAGGTCACCAACGCAGTATATAAACTTATTTTGAGTGCACTATTTGTGAAAATGATATTTTATATTATATTATTTTATTTTATATATTAATTCCCTGCCATTGGCTTACATGGACGGTCTTCAATAGTGTCAGGCAGCTACCTGACACCTCCCCATTGGTCTAGCTAAATTACGATTTTGTTCCGTTTAAATTTACTGTTTTACCATTGATTTTGTTTTTCCCAGATTTTGCCCTTAGTTTAGATTTGCAGTTTTGTCTTCGTTTTCGTTTTTTCCCCAGTCAATTTACGATATTGCCCTCGGTGTAAAATTACGGTCCTGCAATCGTTTTGGTTTTCCTTTTTTTGGACAAAACTATGGTACGGTTTGTTTTAATTGGTTGACTCAAGTAATTTTTTTCCGTGTCAGGCGCACATTCATTTGTCTTGAAAAAACTACAATTTTGTCATTAGTAAAATTATAATATTTCCATCGTTTTAGTTTTTTTTTTACCAAAAGTATGGTAGTGTTTTGTTTTAATTGGTTCATTCAATATATTTTTTTGAGATCGTGTGTTATAAGTAGTATGTACAAGTAATCGAAACACAGACGTACATGTTACAAGAGAGAAATCTTCGACTTAGTGCCCCGCAACGCGGGCGGGGCAAAAACTTATTGTATTATTATCGTTTTATCTTTTAGCAAATTACGATTTTACCCTAGGCCAAAATTACAATTTTGCCCCAGTTAAAATTTACAGTATTGGCATCATTTTAGTTTTTTTAAAGGCGTGTGGGGAAATAGTGTCAGGCTGCTGCATTCCATTAGCCCAGGTATGTTACGATTTTACCTCCAGTTCCAAATTACGATTTTGCCCTTAATTCAAAATTATAGTATTACCATCGCTTTAGCTTTTCGCAAATTACGATTTTACCCGGTCAAAAATACGATTTTGCCCTTAGTTCAAAATTTCAATATTGTCATCGCTTTAGATTTTTTTAGCAAAACTATATAAGTGTTTTCTTTTAATTGGTTGAGTTGATTTTTTTTTTTATCAAGGAGCTGTCAAACACTTGCTCATTAGTCCTGACAAATTTATAGTTTTGCCCTGAGCTCAAAATTACGGTCTTGCCATCGTTTTTTTTTTCTAGCAAAACTATGATAGTGTTTTTTTAATTGGTTGAGAAATATTCGGCCTACCGCCCCGCAACGCGGACGGAAGCATCAACTAGTTAAAAGTAATGATTTGTTACCTCTAATTTTTATTTTATCTGTTTGCAACAAATTTAATTTCATTTCATATAATTTAAGAGGTAACAAGTTATTTTTAGGGAGTAGGGGCGCTCCATTAGTGATGAAATTCAATCAAGTTTCGCCACGTCATCAAGCTTTATTCTATCACTAGTGATAGATTTTAGTGGAAATGTCCATCACTAGTTATGGTTCTTTTTATTTTTAAATTATAAATTAACAATAAAACAATAAAATTATAAATTATAAATTTCATTTAAATAAAAAACAATATTTCTAGACATACAACTTAAAAATAAACATATAAAAATAAAAAGATACATAAACAAAACCTACTCTTCGTCCGAATCCGGAAATTCCAAACCTAAAGAACCTACGAGTTAAATTAAATCATATCTCAACCGAAAGTGAAGATCTTCATTGCGCAAGTCTTGTTGGACATTTTCGGAAACGGGAGCTTGTGTGGGAGGATCCGTCACCCAATCTGGAGATATTGCACGTCCATCTTCTTTTATTAGCATATTGTGCAATATGATACATGCATATACCATGCTATGGATTGTTTTTTTACTCATCGCTCGAACCGGTCGGTTTAGTATCCCCACCTACCATTTAAAACACCAAAAGCCCTCTCAACATCTTTTCTTGCCGATTCTTGCAACTTGTTGAACGTCTTTTCTTTAACCTCGACAGGAAATGAAGGAGCTTTCACAAAAACAGACCATGATGGGTAGATACCATCCACAAGAATAAAGCCTCGTCTGTAATATCTTTCGTTAACAAAAAACGGACAAAAAGATGCGGTACCATCTGTTACGCTTTAAAACAACGACGATGTATACAAAACATTGATGTCGTTGTTTGAACCAGGAACACCAAAATACGAATGCCAAAACCATAAATCATCGACGTCACCGCTTCAAGTATGATGGTTGGTCTTTTGACATCACCCTTAACGTACGTCCCTCACAACTCACTTGAACAATTTCTCCATTCGATATGTGTTCACTTCATTGAAAGGAAAAAGTTATGGTTAGATAAGTGTACAAGTTTTATTGGATAGTGTAAATATTGTTGATGGAGACTTTCTTTGGGTTTTGTAAACTTGGGTCGTGGAGAAAGTAATTTATTAAACTATATTATATATGAATCATAGTTGACATCCTTTTACTTTTTAAGTTGTCACTGCTATAGGTCTTAGTGATAGAGGACTTTGCGTTATTTACCCTCACCTTGTAATTCAAGAATAAAAAACGACATTGTGTTTATATGATGATAAATTGGAAATCAATAAAATCTTGGTTTTTAATATATTAACAAAAACAACTCTAGGTAGATAAAGAAGTTAAGGGGTTGCAGTTCTTTCGATTCTAAATTTTATACTTTTTCTTATGAAATGTTATTTTTACCTCCTCGAGTTTTAAGCGCTTTTTTTTATACATGTACATGTCGGTATAAACTCAAGTTAGTTTACGCTTCAACGTAAATTTGTCGAGTCAAATATCATGCGTTTTCGTATTTATTATGTGTGTTTTCAGTTGGCGTACGTTTTTACATAAATTTTGTTAAGAAACGAGTACGGTCAAATATAATACGTTTTCGTTAGACATTATAAATTTAAGTTACCTTACGTTTCGACACTACGGCAATACGTGAGAGAAATTTACCAGTTAACTCTATTACAAAACTCATATATCCTAGCTATAAATAAATATGTAAATTCATATCATTGTAAGTTGTAACTATACCATTAGGGAGTGTAGTATTATCCGAAATTTCGGATATGGATTCGGATAGTGAAATTTACTATCCAAAATTCGGATATCCGAATTTTCGAATATCCGGTTTTGAACACCCCTATATACCATTAGTCACGATACCATTATGAATCCTCTAGATTAGTTATACTAACTATGTAGAATCTTTTGTTTTCCTACAACATACTTAGATATTTAATAAATACATATAAAAACAAAAAGAATCTAAATCTTAGTCAATGAAATAGAATGAATTGGGTTCTCATATTCTAAACTTTTTAAGAAAATCCATATGCATGAATTTGTTTTTGTTTTTTTTTTTTGTTAAAAAACGTTTATCAAATTAACATGCAATATTTAGCATTAGTTTCACATGGTAAATAGAAGATTGAGTATGCATGAATTATATCATGTTTATTATTTATAACGTTTCGAATTTTAATATTTATCTAAACTCGTGATATGTAGAAAGAATATAATTGGAGTTCCGATTTCTCAATCAATGAAATGACTTGGATGGTCACATACAGGGCAAACTTACATAGAGTGGGTCGGGGTCTTCAGATCCCAATTTTTTTAAAAGTTTAGTAGATTCGGTATATTAATTTTTTTAAGGACCCCATAAGAATATTAGTTGGATCCCATAATGTCAAAAGCAAAATTGTTGTGGTGGTTAATCCCTTGTTTACTAACAAAGAGGTCATAGATTGGAGCCTGATACAAGCAGTTTTGTGCTTTTATTGTTAATCCAAACGAAAACATGGGTTTTTCAAAACAAAATTGACTATACAAACAACAAACGCGACCGACCCAAAAATAAATCATCCAGACTCGACCCAAACGACAACCGACCCGAAAATTCTATCGTTTGGTTGTGAAAAATCTGAATATCGAAAAAACTGAACCCCATTGAAAAAATATATTGAATCCGCCACTGGTTACATAGACCCACGATAATAAGTATATATTATTATAACATGCAAACAAGTTTTCTACCATCATGTAATGTTATCATACGGTTAAACATCACCAAATCGTAGTTGCAATTAATTAATTATTTCCTTATTTAACTGATGAAAAATTGAGAGTTTATAAGGGTCATTAAGGCCACCTTTTTTTAATTACATTTAACCTAAGAAGTGAAAAAGGTGTTTACACCACTAGGTTTTAAATAGAGCACATCAGAACAAAATACTATGGTGTATTAGTGTATAGCACCACTACAAATATGTTTGAACTAAAACAACGATTATTTATTTTTCCATACCATGATTAAAGAATTTGAAGCACAAAACTATGACTTCACAAAACTAGGAATTGTACATGGTTGTTGCACCGAAATCTATTTAGAGAAGCGCTTAGAATCAAACATTTGATCGAGGACCATAGCGATGGCAGGATCGATAGATGGTTCTACCACCAAAGAAAAAACATCTCCCCCAAGTGCTACTCCGCCTTTGGCTTCTTTCCTCCCAATTTCAGCAACACATCGGTGCTCGTCATCATACAACATGCAGGACTTTTGAGCATATGATCCTTGGATCTCATAGATCACATTTCTTTTGTTCCTGTTCTTTGATGATCCTACTGTGCTCACGTATGCGAGTGACTTGGTGTTCAAGACATTCACATGTTTGGTCACTGAAAATCGGGGATTGACACTTTCACCATCATACACAAGAAAACTGTCTGCTAGGCTCAACATCTGGGGATAATATATCATGTCACTAATCAGCTTGTGTACAACTTTAAGATGATTTTTTATGAAAGTTATTACATGTGTAGAAATAAATATATATACCTTGCGCCTAACGGTGTGGAGACTGCAGCCTGACGCATTCATGAGAACAATCTCCCGGTTTCCTTTCACGGAATAGTTGTCTACTCGAAATGCAAGATTTCCATTGGAGTTGTACACTCTAAACCCGTCGCAACTAAAGATTAAAGACTTCTTCCACACCGTCAAAACGACAAGATTCTTACTGTTTACAACTGGAATGATGGTCTCACTCTCAGGGTAAACCTTTGCCATGAAGAAGCACTGATTAGAAAGAGAAACGGGGAGAACAGTTGGAATGCCTTTGAAATTTTGGATGATGGAAGTTTAGGGTGGAACTCTACATTTTCTATAGTAACATACTAGAAGGAATATATCCTATTCAATGAACACTTTTGTAACAAGGGGATGCTTAAAGCACGTGATGTTGCATAATTGTAGCATATGTTTTATTTATTTTTTTTTTTCTTCATGCATAAACACGTGAAACATACATAATAAATTGAAACTATGTAACATATTGTTATTGTTTTAATTACTAGCCAAGCTTTTTTCTTATTATGCTATTTTCTTTTTGACGATGGTACATGAGATTAAGTTTGCACTATTGAATATTTTGTAAATAGTTCAAACTTTTCATATAATCGTTTTATAAAATTTCCTTAGTTTATACAATATAGCAAAGAGATAGGATGTGTGCGGACCAAAATGTTTTAGGCTTACAGTCTAGGAAAAAAAGCATATGTTCAAACCCCATATACTATGGGTATATTTTGAGGGTCACAACGATAAGAAATGGAAAACGTGGAAGACACTACTAGTGAAAGTTTTTAAATCGGCGTGAGGGTTTATAGTTCACTCAAAATTAATTAGGTTTATTAGTTCGTTAATGAATTGGTGGCATGTCGTATGAATGTACGGTTCTCGATTTTACTTAGGACCAAGAGGTCTAGTTTGGCTTTCTATAACACCCAATTATGATCACGTACATCATTTGCTATATTATATCAATTAAAAAAATCTTTATTATATGGCATGATTTTTTGGTTATTTATGAGTTTGCCCTTGCATATGTCTATCATGTGACTTGGGTGTACTAGAATGAAGTAAAATTGCAATAAAAATGGAAACATTGATATTAAAATTGCAAAACATTTCAGATTTGTAAACACATGGACCAAATCTTGTCGTTGCCACCGTCAAAAGCTAAGCTTATAATTGATTTATCCCTCTCTCTCATTCTATCTCTCTATGTCGTTGACACCGTCAAATCTTGACTAGCGGGTCAAGTAGTGTTGCAATGTCAAGGTGACACACTTGAAATTTAACGTCGCCTTTAAGCGTTGAAGAGTAAAGCTGACTCAATTACATGTGTGTACTCATCAACATGTCGACATTGAGACTTGATGTAACATTGACAATGGAGTTGACATTAGTGAGTTTACAACTTTGATATATGAATGAAACTCTAAAATACAAACTTCTAAGCTTGAACTTTAGAACCGAAATCGAATATGATAATAGAAGTTTTGATTCTTGAACTATCTATAAACTCGTCAAGGTAGACTAATACCAAAAATATGATATGGTGGACTGACAGGATGATATGTCATTAGAGCATCTCCGATGCATCCACTTTCAGACAATCACAAATAAATCATGTTAGTAGCAATGTCATATTTTCACCCATATGTGAAAAATAATATTTTTTTTTCTCAACTGTTAGGTTCACATTCAAACACCTTTTTTCTTTCTAAAAAATAACATGATACACACGTGTATTTAAATATAGTGTTTGTGTAAGAGGGACCCACAATGGATTTATCCCTCCAAGTTTGAAATTCCAAATATCAAACTTTCGGATGCTTCCTCCAATGGTGGCATCCGTCCACCTAAACGTCCGGTTCTGATACATACTCGTCCGGGGTGCACCTTTGAAGGTGGTATTCTTGAAATCCGTTGGTTTTTGAACATGAATAATTACTCAAGTTGTGAAATCTTGATGAACTGAGATTATTTCCTATCTTTTATTGACGAAATCATATTTTCTACATGATATTTGTAAAATGTAACTTATATTATAAGTTAATTTCTATACATTTTTATAATAGGGATGTCTATCTTGGGTTGGTTGAATAGTTAAGTCCAAGCACAACCAATATATTAATTTGTGTTGTATAGGACCTACTTCATCATGTTCTATTCGGGTTAATCCGTTTAATGTTCATTTACGAATATAAATATGATTTAATGACTTAGTAACAATTTAAAAAATCAATTACTCTAACTCAAATGATACTTTTTGACTCATGTCTTTAGTTGTTTATATCTCATCCTCGATTAACAAACTTAGTTTATATATTTAACTCGAGACTAGAGGAATCAAATGGAAATAATTAGATAATATGTAGTCAGAACTAATGAATAAAGTTTCGAAAAATAAGAGATCATAAACATACGGGAAACTAATTTCATATTTGAAAAATCAATTGTGAGAAAAATAATTATAAGACAAGATATCAAACTATATGTTTTAACACCTTTTTAATTAACTTCCTCTAAAAAATGGATGAGCATTTTAAAAACTATTAAACAGTTTAACTAGGCTGACAAATTTGACACGAACACGATAACGCTACACGAACCTACACGAAGTTATCATGTTCGTGTTTGACCTTAACATGTTTCGTGTCTCAAACAGGTCAACACGATAAGACCTTAACAAGTTTCACGTTTAAACAGGTTAAAACCCGTTAACCTGTTAAGACTCGTTAAGTGCATGTTAGTAATAAAAAATTAAAAAAATATTATCTGTGGGTGTGGAAATGGGGTCATCAGTCATGGGACCTGGGATGAATTATACACAAACATATACGGTTCTTTTTCCACAATCCAAACCCTAATTTTTAAATCTCTCTCACAAACACCACCATTCCCAATTCGGTTCACAACTTCCCTAATTCGGCTGTGTTTGTGTCTTAAAAAGGTCGTGTTCGTATCTTAAACAGGTCGTATGATACGTTGTTAATTTTTTTCGTGTTGATATACGCTAATTTATACATATTTAAGTCCCCCATTTTACTCCAGTTTTACGCGTTTTTGACTAAAACTTCGTTGTTTAGGTACTTAATCGGGTACTTTTGTATTTTCAGGTCTTAAACGGCGTGCCAAAGACAAAGTTGGAGAAAAAAGTGGGATTTACGGGTATTTCGGATGAATTCTGCAGTTTCTATTGAAGTTACGCACGACCGTGCACCCCATCTGCACGACCGTGCACGACTCACGACGTCGGACGCACTGGTAGTGCAACTGATTTCTCGGACATGCACGGCCGTGAGCCCAGCTGCACCCCCGTGCACTCCCTGAACCTTGAAGAGACAGACTGACTTCAAGACCATGCACGAATGTGCACATCACTTGCACGACCGTGCACATCAGAAAAGTTTGTCGTCCAGTTATCCACTTGTCTGGCCCATACCCTGCAGCTGACGTCACCATGACACCTGTTGTTGCACGGTCGTGCGCATAAAGTGCATGACCGTGCGGATCCGAAAATCTCTTTAAAACAGAATAGACGCGATCGAACTATTGGACAATTTTCCCAACTTCTTGGCGATTTCTGGGCTCTGAAAGCTGTTGTTCTTGGTTGATTTCAAGCATTGGAGTTGCAAAGAAGATCATCTACCTTCCAATCCATTAGATCCTTGCTTGCTTATTGTCACACCCCGATTTCCACGTGTATTCCGGTGGGCCCGGTGGGGAGTATCATGATGTACAATTGATATCATCATAACCAATTACAACACAGAGCAACACAACGGAAGACTTGGAGTAAAATATAAACTATTACAAACCATAAAGTGTCCAAAGTTCGAAACATAATATATACAGATAAGGTTTGTAATAAGATCCACAGGCGGATCGGATAACATACAAATGAAAACAGACTCTACAGGCTCAACTCTAAGGTCGCAACTCCTTAATGTCAACGCCCCGCAGCTTCCGGCCTATTGCGTACCTGTACCTGTATTTTAATCTTTGAAAATACGTCAGTTTACACTAGTAAATACTGCCAACCGACTCATTTTGAAAACCTTTTCGAAAATGATTTCGGGTGCATTAGTACATTTTGTAAAATAACTTGGGACAATACAATTGACCTTGTATACAGATTTACATGTCAGGCTTTTACATATGGGGCCCAGTACAGAAACCGAGACATGATCGACTTACACACCACTCTGAACTTTCACAAAGAAAGCAGTTAGCAATTACCCAGTGTATGCCTACAAGTCATGCTTTAGTCGTGGTCACTAACACTTTAGTGAGCCAAGGATATCCTGGACACGGTCAAGCCCACCCCCAATGTTTGAGTTTCAGACAAAACAGATCAAAACCGGGTTATGCAATTTTAGTTAATTATCACAACTAGATAAAACATAATTTCCATACCCGACCAAGCGGTAATAATTTACCGTATCCCAAGCCCGTATAGGGAAAATAGGTTAAGAGTATTTACCTGAGCTAAGTCTTCGAGAAGTCCACAACTCAGCCGCAAATTCCAAGATAAGTACAGGTACAATTTACCGGAAGGCGTTTAGTCTGGAATGATGGTAATTATTAACCAATATTAGAATGCTAACGGGTCCTTAGTTGAGTCTTAGACTTGAACCGGTTAGTCTTACGCTAAAACAATACGGTACGATACACTAGATTAAGCGGTGACCAGAATAGGATGTTAGTTGGACCCGACAAGTATATAACTTGTCTAATATGGGTACACCAACAACATTCTGGATTTTGATAGAGAATGACAAAGTTAAACCCGTTTCGGTTTAAGTACGTAAATTAGCTACGTAAGCTTAACTGAACGCACATAGGCGTAACCGGGTAACCGAGAAAGTCATATACAAGTTCCATATAAATACATGTTTAAAATATGTTATAAAATCAGTAGCTTTGCAAAAGATAGGCCCGAGGTATATTTAAAACCGAATTATGCCTTACAAGGGTATTTTGGTCATTTTAGAGTTATAAAAGATGTTTAAAATGAATCTGATGTCAAGGTCGTTAATATTCTGTAAAAATACTTATTTTATGATGTTATAACAGTAGGATATCAAATATATGTGTGTTTGACGATTTTGAAATAATATATGTCTTGTAAGGGCATTTTGGTAAATTCACACATAGCTTTGAAGCCAAAATTGGGATTCTGAGTTCGGGACTTGTACTTACAGTTAAGATGTTGAAAATAAGTTTATAAATCAGTAGGTGTCAAGTCTTAGCTCATAGTTATGGTTTTAAACCATACTATGTGCCGAAAAGGCGTAAAAGTCGATAAATGCCATTATATTCGATGTTTAAGATAACTGAGGTTAGGACCTCTTTTATATACCAAAAATATGTCATTTAACTTATTACATCAGTAGGTTTAAGTTTTGATTACAAAAATATTGATTTAAGTCATTTTTCGTAAAAAAAGGTAATTTGGTCATTTCTCGGCATTTGTTGAATCTTAGACCTTCACTCAAGTCATAATCTGAATAAACATCCCAACATGTCCTACTTATCATATTATGCCAGTAAACATTTCATTTTGATGATAAAACGATGTTTAATCTTTCTAAAATGCCGAAAAGGGCATTTAGCCATTTAAATGCCATAAACGCATCTTTTGCGAAAGCTCAGATTATAATCAGATTCTTGACATCAACATAACCAAATTATGTTTACAAATCAGTTTATCTCTTATTTTTACATGCATGGGTTTTAAAATCATGATTTGCACATAAAGGACCTTTTTGCAAAGTTTATGTAATTTTAGCGGAACTCGTATGTAAACTCAGATTTCTAATGAAGCGAGTGACGAAACTTTAGGAGTCATACTAAACTTAATTATGGTCTTAAAGTGGCCAAAAGTCAGTAGCCAAAATGACTAAATCGGGTCAGAAGCGAAAGTCAAAGGAAAAGTCAAATATAACGACTTTTGGTTGCAAACCGACCCTAGACCAAAACTTGACGAGCCAAATCAGTTTGTATAAGTTCTAATACTTATTTTTAGGTTATAAGTGCATCAAAACATATTTTATAACATCTGGATCATTAGTTATGAATTTTTACAAATCTGGACAGTTTGACTTTTTTGACTTTTAGTTTGACTCGTCAATTGGTCAAGAATTCGTGGTAATCAGGAGGTGCCCTTTTAAGGGATTAACACATACATCATTACAATCACGTAGCCACTTTCGTTATGCACAATGACTAGGTAATCACGGATTTAGATCAAAGTCAAGGCGTATTTACGTCAAGACTTTAATCTTAGCTTAGAATCATAATAAATGGACTTAGCACAAAATGGAACACTTACATATTGTCCAAGGGTTGCTAAGAACAGAAGGATCGCTTGAAAGATGCCTGGAACTCTTCTAAGTGAGTTTTGGTGAGTTAAAGTTGCATGAAGGTTGTTGCAACTCACCAAGGAGTCATCTTAAAAGCTACGGAGGATTCCAGGAGGATTGCCAGGTGTTGGGGGAAGTATGTCACACCCCAACCGATGGCGGAAACATCGGGATGAGACGAACAAATTGCTCAAAACTTCATAACGCTATGTGACAATATAAATTAAATTCAAATTTCATTTCAAGACTAAAATGTAATACAAAGATTCCAAATAAAAGCAACATTGTTCATAACATAACATTAAAATAAAAAATTATCTAGGTGTGTATCCAAGTCCACCTAAATTACATTTCTTCTCAACATCGTCTCATCAATCAACCTGCAACATGTATTAAAATACATCAACAAAAGTTGGCGAGCATACAAGTTTTGTTACATAGCATAATATAGAATAAAATTGTTTAAAGTCTCATATCCAACATGAATCATGATATGCAAGTTCACTAGCATGTTGAAACGGTGTTCTATATGTTCAAACCCAAGAATCCAACGCATTAAAATAGCCTATCCCAATAGGTAGCGGGAGGTTAACATGTTTAACTTAACAATACCCCAAGTTTCTGGGCGGTGCGTTAATCCTATAGCGCTATAATTGTTAAGGTAGGCTAGCAAAGTTAATGAAGCATATATCGACACAAATAGTTTACATAACATACAAGTCTAACAAGCATAAAGTAGTTTCATGTTAAGCATGGATAGAGATTAAAATAGTTTAGTGTCGTGTGATTTTTGTATAATGTACATGTTGCACCAAAGTGTAAAAAGGAAAAGGGATGGAGTATGCTCACGGTTTTGCAAGCTTTCCCACTTGAAATCCCGCGAAGTTGTTGGTTGATGGATTAATTTCGAGCACCTTGTCCTTATACACGAAGAAACATATGCGTGTGAGTATTGGGAATTAACGGAAGATTATAGATTCGGAATTAAAATAACGTGAAAATAGTATTATGAAAGTAATCATCTTGTACTCATAACACTTGTTCTTGACACTATAGAACCTCAAGGGTTTGGTATCTTTTCATGGATTCAAAGATCCATTAGAATCGTAACAAGTGTATGGTCTTTAGATGATGTAACAAGTTTCTTAACAAGTAACTATTAAGTTAATATTAAGTCTTTGTTACATAGTCATATACATAGTTAGAATATAAATAAAGCATGAGGTAGGAGATCAAAGTCTCCATTTAGGCACCTCTTTGTGTCATAGATTTCATGCATGAGGTAGGAAGAACAAGCTTCCATTTAGGTACCTCGAATGTTTACCACTACACTTGTGTTTAAGAACACAAGGAGGGTCATGAACTTACAAGAATAATATAACTAAACTAAGGAAATCATCAAGTAGTGGTGGACTTCAAGATAGGATAGCCCAAGCTAACCTTAGTCACATAAACACCAAGCTTCAAGCTTGTTCACTACTTGCGGGTAATAACTTAAACAAAACAGAATGTTTGAGAGGATTAAACCTCTAATTTTGAATGTCTCAACCTTGTTTTAAGCCTAACCAACCACAAGTAGTGTTGTAAGCATTCGGACATAGGTTTGATATGAGTTAGACTCAAGTTTAACAAAGTTTAACAAGTTTAAATAAAGATAGAAACAAAACAGTCCATTTTGGAGCCTTTTTGGTGATATTCCAGAGCTTGGTTTTCCATGGAAAACCTCTGGAAATGTTCCTAAGGTTGTTCCAAGCAAGTGGGAAGAAGAATGGATGAAAAATGTTAAGAAATGAGTGAGATATGCTCACTTTTGTGAAGAGTGGTAAATATGCTCGAATTCTTGATTCTCAGCTGAATGGAAGGAGATTTGAGAGTGTTTTGATGATAGAAAAGTGTAAAAAGGCTTGGATTATGTTTGGGTTTTATAGGGGAGAGTTAGGTTGGTGTTAGGTGGAGTATTTAATGTCAAAACATGTTTAAAATTCGAATTAAACACCAAACAACGCCATTTTTCGCGTCTGGCACGAATGCTTAAATTAAATAACGACCAGATTTGTTCAATAATAATGTTGCAGCTCAGCTGGTTGTGCGCGCATTTGCTGAAACTGGTGACCCGGGTTCCGAGTCCAGTGTTCAGCAGATTTTTTTCGTTGATTTAATTATTTGTTTATAACCTTAAACTTTCAGCAATTGATACAAACAGTCCCTGTAAGTTTATAGTTTCAGATATTAACTCTAAAAACTCAAGTTATGTTATTTTTAAAGGAACTAACTTTATAGATTAAACTAACTAGGTTAGTTGTATTTACTAACTTTAAAAATTAACGAGATTAACTAGTTTATTATAAAAATTAAACTTTTAAATAGTAAAATTAATTAATTTAAACAATTGATAATTAACGGTACTTATAACGAATTAAAAACACAAGATTTTTCAACATTAACCGTTTGGCGAAACTTCCAAGCTTCAAGAATTAGGATTCGACTTCCGTTGTTTTACGAGTTTTAACTAGTTTAACGACCATCGAGTTTCATGGTGTAATAACGAACCAAGAGTCTTGGATAACATAACGCTCAAACATGATAAAAATAGTTCGTTCTCAGTATGATCAATGGTCCCAAATTACAAATGGAAACGGAAGTGGATTACAACAAGGCTTCTAAAATAAAAAAAAACGAGGGATGTTTTCCAAGCATGGAAAGTACAAAAAGCCGGGCGTTACAAAGTAAACAAGTGTCGTTGGTCGTGTCAAGCATGCAAGAAAAGGTGGCAAGGCGACAAGAGGTGGCAGTACTGAGTTCTGCCACATTTCTGCTCGCTGGCAGGTCCTTGCGGACCGTATGGGTTAGGCCTTACGACCCGTAAGGACCTTAGGCGCCCATAGTTGCAGGTGGCCTTGCGGACCGTATGGCCAGAGCCTTACGGTCCGTAAGGGGTCTTCTGAACATAAAAATTTCAAAATTTTATTTAGGTCCCCAACAAATTTTCATATAGTAAAGTACGGATATTATTATCATTTCAACGACTTCGGTCCCTCCCAATTCACCATATGGTACACGAGGATTACCGGGACACGTGTTGGAACTTTATTGGACGTAAAAACACGAGGTGTTACACTTATGGTTTGAATCTTTGTTCTTTCCATAAGTTTGATCATGTTTCAAGCATTGAACTGATGTTATATGTATTATTGTAGCCTTTAGGGCAAAAACACTTAGATATTTGTTTCATGAACTATGTCTAGTTTGTAATCTTGTTTGTATGAAGCTTTGGCACTTTTTTATGTTTGAATCTTGATGATCATATGGCAAACTTGTTTCGTTGATGTTGGATTCTTGATGGTAGTTGTTTATCTTGGATGATTAATGAATGTTTAGTTAGCTTCTGTTGAAGGAAACACCTTGATTAAGCATTTGTTAGTAAACTATTAACTTGTTAATGTGTTTACACCATGAAACTAGAAATGGGTATTGGTTTAACAAAAGATAAATCTGATTTGATCAAGAATGCTCTCTTACACGTAAGGGCTTTAACGGGTTAGATGGTGTTATTGTAAGTTCTTGACACGATTGATGATCTTTGTTTGGTAATTTGGTTGAAAATGCTTTCTTAGTAAATTTATGTTCAAGACTTGCAAAATGGAATGGTTTGTGATATGATCTACTTTATGCTTGTCTCAGTGTTTGTATTATGTTATCGGTATTGCTTTCCTTGATTAAGAGAGGTTAGAAAACTCTTAACGGATGACTAACCTATCTTTAAAAGATTCGCATGAAAAGTTATCAATAGCTCGCTAATGAATGATTTGAGGTGGTTAAAGTGTGTTTATCGCGTTAACTTTCCAAAGAATTATCATGTTAGGATTCCCGAAAGAGATACTAATTGTCTACAAAATTGGAAGATTGATCGAGTGCCTTAGTAACATGTCCGACTTAGTTAACAAGCTTAGGTTGTTTGCAAAACAAGATAAAATATATTCTTGTATTTGCAGTTATTTAGTTTTAAAATATATTTTTATATAATTTTAGTTAACAAAAACATTCACCTCTCTTTTTACCGGTAAACTAGTGACAACGGTTTAGTACTTATGCGTCCGCTCGTGTCCATAGATCAACATCTGGTTCTTACCTATATTTTACTACATATATGTTTAGGGTACACTTGTCCTTTTGTGTGTGTTTTAATGTTAAGGTATAAATCATTTTTATAAATATTAAAACCGAGTTCGTGTGTAAAATTCATTGTAAAAATATGTATATATACGCACACGTCACGTGTCTTAACAAGTCGTTTCATGTAACATGTTTATTAACAGGTTCGTGTTCGTGTTTCAAGAATCTAATACGATAAGATTTCGTGTCGTGTTCGTGTTTACGTGTTTCGAGTTCGTGTCTTATCGTGTTTGTGTCTTAACAGATCGGATTGACCCGTTATCTCAGCCCTAAGTTTAACATTGAATTCATTTATTGAACAATCATGTCTGAGTTAATTTATTTATTAGATAGGTTGTGTACAGTGTCATGGTAGATTAATTGACCAAAAACCTTCGTGTTTTGATAATTTCTTCATATTTTTTATTTATGTTCAACCAATACAATTCATTTATTCAACACCATTGTTTTCAGACCCGACTTAGAGGGCTGGGAATGCTAGGCAACAACCCGAGCTCAAATTTCTTGAGTGCCTGAAACTAAAAAAAAAAGATTATATATACAATTCATTTATTCAACACCATTGTTTTCAGACCGACACGTTGGTTGTGGTAGAGATGTTATGGTGTTCGCCGACTTCCGTTCCCGGAGATGCGACGGTGATGGTGGTGTTTTCCTTTCTTGCCGTGGTGATGGTGGTCTTCGTGTTGGTTGTCGGCAGATATAACGTTTATTGGCCTCTAAGTTTGTATCTGGAGTAATATGTGTGGTGATTGTAATACTCTTATAGTGGTTTCAATGGTTGTGTAAAGAGAGAAGATTGAGGTACAATAGAATAGAATAGAATGATAGAGAGAGAAAGGGTAGATAGAAACATCATTACAATGGAAAACAAAGAGTGAAGGTAAAAGTAAGGTGGACATGGTCGGATAGTGCACAGACTAGCAATTCTGTTTTTGAGATAAAATTGACAATATTTTTAATTTAAAAAATCTGTTTCAAAAGCATAATTTTGGTGTTAAATTGCATAAAAATACTTTGTATTAAATGGTGTGACCCAAAATCATGCTATATACACATTCATTCATTTTATATAAAACTTAATGAAATTATTATATGAGCTCCAGTTTTGGTCCAGGTTTTGACACTTGGGTCTGGCTTGGGTTGTTTTTGTATGGCATCTATAAAGAGTCTTCTAGATTGCTCAAATTGATGTTTCAAGCTGGAGTAATCGAGTGCCTTTGAAGCTTAATGTGTTTGGTTGGAAAATCATGATGGACCAAATTCCCATGGTGGACGATCTCATCAAAAGGCACATACTTATTGGTCCGTCTCATTGTAGTTTATGTGGGTATGGCTAAGAGTCAGCTAGCTCTCTTTATAGCGTGTTTTTTGGCCATACAAATTTGACAGAATTTGAGATCGTAGTTAAGGATTCCCTTTATCTTTGCATTTTCGGTTTGGGACATATTCGGGCTGCACAAGTATGTTCAGGGAATTGACAAGAAGAAAATGATTTAGGCTTTGATGTTGATTGGGTGTTGGTGTATTTGGCGGACAAGAAACAAGCTAATCTTTAGAAACTGGCCAGTGAATGTTGCAAAAATCCTTGGCATCCAAGTTTCAATGCTCTATATAGTCCTATTATGCGCACATCGATTTACCCCTTTTCTCTTCCACGTGGAGATAACTCAAAGGGTCCTACAACTGTTCGTCAATAGTCCCAACTAATTAAATGTTTTGTATGTGTGTGGTTTAACGTTTTTACGTCTGCTTTTGTTTGGTTTAGCGTTCCCGCCGCAAAGCGTGGGTCCTAAACACTAGTGTATAAAAATATATATGTGTGTGCGTGTGTGTTAATTTTAATCATATTTTATTATATATTTTGAAGCTTTTTATATAACTTTTTCATATAACCTTTTTATAAAATATATATTTTCACTATTTGCCGAGGATCCAAACACTACACTTTTTAGGATTCTCAGGGCCCTGATTGTTGTCAACATATGCGTTGTTTGGACAGTGTATGGGTTAGCATAACAAGTTCACTTGTGGTGGACCAACTCCTTTTGCCGCTAATCTCACATTGAGCTACTCAAAAAGCGCACGGCTCATTTGAAAAAAAAGGCTCATATGAGATTGGCTAATTTGTAAATGAACCATGCTAGAGCTTAGGGTGAAGGGGGTGGTCGCCTTATGGGAAGAGGTAAACTTATCACTCACCCAATCATCTTTTGCCATGTCAACCATCCTCTCTAAGTCCTCTCTTACCCAAAAACATATAGTGTGGTCACCTCTATTGGGTAGAGGTAAACTATTTTTTTTATCTTTTATTATAAACTATTAATTAATAAATAAAACATATTTTAAAAATCATGTTATGTAAAATAATACACATATACACCACATACCTAATTTTTTTCACACTCTTAGCACGCATTGGCCGATTCATTATATCCCCTTTTGACTTCAAAACACCAAAAGTCTATTCCACGTATTTTCTTGCCGCTTCGTGTTGCTTCTTGAACTTCTTTTCGTCTAGTAGGTAGGATATGGAAATGATTTGACAAACATAGACCATGTAGGGTAGACTCCATCCACGAGATAGTAACCACATTTGTATATATTAACATAAAATGGACATTTTGGCACAGTTCCATTTCGTTCAGTAAGAAATAATGGAGATTGTTAAAACACTTTGGTTTCGTTTTGTGCACCTGGAGGACCGCAAAAAGCATGCCAAACCCACAAATCTTGAGAGGCCACCTCTGTCGGGTATTAGTGATCTTCTCTCATATATTGGCCCCGAAACTCTGTGGACATATTCTCCAAACAAAATGGGTGCAATCAAGGCTACCAACCATACCAGGAAAGTGATGTTTCTCCTCACGAGCTTGGTACAAAAGCGTGATGCCATGGCTTGTTGGTCTACGCAAGAACTCGGGAGCGTATATTTTGCATACCGTTTCGCAGAAATATTCTAGACACTAGCGGGAAGTCTTTTCGGCCATATGTAAATACTCGTACTCCTCATCTGGAGGGTTACCAATTGCAAGTTGTTTAATAACCAATGTAACTTTTTGGAACGGTGTAAAACCCTTCTTCATTCTCGCATCTCCCTCTTCAAACCACAGGTTATTCGCTCTGACATTGCTCATAATTTTTAGAAACAAACGTTTTGACATACGGAACCTATGACGAAAAATATCATCGTTGTATTTCGGGTGCTCGAAAAAATAATCCGCCATAAGGGTTTCGTGGCCACTCTCATGATCACGACGAATATATCATTTCTTGATAGATATGCCCGTGTCTTGTAGTTTGGCTTGCTTGATGTTTTTTTTAAATTATGCTACTATAGGATGAAGATAACTCGTCGTCACTACTATAGGGTGGAAAATGGTATTTTATCTGCTATTTTATATAAAATTGGGGTAGAGATTAGATTTGGAGAAATGAGGAAATGGGTTGGTGAGAATTTAATTTAAATTGGGTTGGGTTTATATAGTGTAAAAATTTGAAAATTATTTATTTTAATATAAAAAACGGCTACAAAGCCATTGCCCACCTACCTCTCCAAAGGCTATAATTCTCGAAACGGTCAAGTACTCAAGTGGATATGCGGTGAGTAGTCACTAATATAAACATCATCGTGCGATGAGTTGCCTGTTGCGACGATGTTCCCTTTCTGTAAAACCATTTGCCATATAGTTCACCGCACCCACCCCTTTCACCCTTAGGTATGCCCGGTTTATTGGCGTCAAGCTCGATTAGCCTAACTTAGCTTACCTGGCTCAAAATTAACTCTAAAAATTAAAAAGAATTTGAATAAAAAATGAATATATATATATATATATAGAAACGAGATCCGGAGAAAGCGATTTGAAGTGTGAAAACGGTGAGAACGGATCATGTCCCCACACATGGCAGGGGCGCTGAATGATATACGAGGGCACGATTGTCACTTTTCCACACTCGCTTAAGTAGATGGCGTTTTAACTCAGTTCAACCTTGAATCACCGTTAGGCGTTTTCATTAGCTAGAACTTATAGTTTTCGTAGTTTGACGTTCGTAGAAACTTGATGTTTTACAATCTACAGAAAAGAATTAGATAACAAACTACAGAAAAAATAAATTAAAAATCCGAATTTAGTATCTCTTGCAAATCCTCACTGTCATCAGTCTCGACTATCACAAATATGTGCCGTTTTTTGTTTTTTTCATGATTTTCTTGCTCGTTTTTTAAGTGGCTCTTTTGTGGTTGTATGGAGACATAGATCAACGCCGTGTGGGTGGATGCTATTTGCACTGGTGTCGGTATCTCTCTTTCCATTCAAATATTCATCAAGAACAAAGCTGTCAAAATGACATATCACTGTCATCAGTCTCTTTTTTCTTGAAGATCTGTCCATCTCATTCAATAAAAGCTTATTGATTTATCGCCCTTACCTAAGAATCCATAAACCGAAACTTCATCGAAAAAAAAAAACTGAATATCCAACAAAAGTTGTTTGCCATATTTGATTTTTTTTAAACTTTTTTGGCGTTTTTAGATTGAGTGGTATTTAGGAAATATGGCGTTTCTTTTTTGGTGTAATCAACGGAAGGTGCTGAGACGTTTCTCTTTATAAGATATATTTTGGCGCGTAGTTTAAGCGGGATATTAGTTATAATAAATGCAATTAATAACGTATCTATCGTTTTAGTTACAACTTGTTTTTTTACTGTTTTTGTTCAGCTTTATCTGTTAAGACTGTAACGCGCCCCATCTTTCAACTTTGGCGTGGGTGGTTTATATTTTTAATGGCGTTTTTTACGTAAGAAACTATGTATAGCGCCAAAACAATAGTAGGATGCAGACCTATATATTTTGATGTGTATTTTTTTTTATTCTTTTTCATTTGATTTAGGATGCAAACCTATAACGTGACATGTAATTATGGCGTTTAGAAAATATAAAAAATTTACTAGTGTGCCATGGTGTGTTTTTAAAATATAATAATTGGTTGTAATCAAGTACCTGTCGTTTCAGTTTGTGTTTGTAGTTACTGCTTGTTCAGTCTGTTAAGGATGTAAAACTTCCTTTTTTTTTAAAGTTGACTTTTTTTTATTCAATGGCATTTTATAGACAAAGATGCAAACTAAAACTTTAGTACAGTACCCTTTTTGTGTTCTATTCACTTAAACCTTGAATTTGGCGTTTTTTTGGCATTTTGTCATTTTTGTAAGTAATTTTACAGAAGTTTTTATTAGCGTAAAAGTAGATAACAAACCATAAGAAATGATACCAAATAAAAAAACAGGAAAGAAAAAAAATTAGAAATGCTAATCAAATTTCCTTTTTCCAAATCTTCGTTGCTATTAGTCTTTTCTTCTTGAACCTTTTTGTCTTTTGATCGTTCGTACTCCTTGAATAGGTGCCGGTTTTTCCTACACAGTTGAAATGCTAAGCGATAGACGAAACTGATCGTTCAGTTAAATATGGCATTTTGGTTTTGGGTTGATATGTTGTTGTTGGTTTGTGGGGGTGGTTCTTTTGGATGTTGGAAAGACAGACGGATGCCGTATTTTGTCGATGCTATTATTGGAGTGTGATTTCGCTTGATGTCCACTATCCACTCTACTCCATTTAACAATGGAGTCCAATATAGCATTTACACCGGCATAGGTCTCTTCTTCTCATTCAAACATTCCTCAAGAACAAAGCCTACAAATTAATATATCATTGCCACTAGTAGACTCGTTTTCTTGAGGATTTGTCCATCTTATTCAGCAAAAGTTTATGGGTGTGATAAAAGATAAACATGGCGTTTTTAAGTGAATGTTTTGCAAGAGAGTATGGCGTGCAAAGTGAATAGTTTGCCAAGAGAACATCCCCGTTTTAAGTGTAAAGTGAATAATTTGCCAAGAGAAAATGTTTTTTTTTTTTTTTTGGGGTGTGATTAAATTGTTCATGAGATGTTTGTTTATATAATAGTTTTTTGGCGCGTAGTTTAGACCAGATTTTATTTTAATAAATGGTATTACTATCTGTTTGTAGTTACTGTTTGTTTAAGCTTTTTGCCTGTGATAATTGTGACACGTAACATCTTCCATGTGTGGCGTTTTGTTTTTTCAATGGCGTTTCACTAATAAAAAACACACAGTGTTTTGTAATAAAAGTATATGCAACGCGTTTTATCATTAAGTGTCGTCGTTTATGTGTCAATAGCGTTTTAGATACATTAGCGATGTGGCGTGTTTGTATAAAATGGCGTTTTATAATCAGTGTGGCATTTTGTTTTAGAGCAGTAGAAAGACCCTTTTACCCTTAATGAGGCATGTTCAAGTAATAAAGTTTATGTTATTTACGAAAACGCCACCGTACCTATCTAATCAATTGATTGTTTTGATCCAACGGCTGATGGCCGTTCTCACCGTCTTCACACTTTTTACTGTTTTCCCTAAATCCCACCCCCATATATATATGTATTGGGTAAAATGAGAACCACCTTGAGTTGTGAGAACTATAAGAACCAATATTAACCATTGATCAAATGTGTTTTGATGGATGTGATTAAAAGACAATAAAGCAGAGTAATGATTGTTTTTTAAGTAATGAGATTTGTGTTTTTAGTGTGATAAGGGCTAATTGGTCTTTTTACTATGGCCATTTAATCAATAAAATTTGTGTATTTATTATTTCCATAAAGTCAATTGTATTTTTAATAAAAAAATTAGAAACATGCATGAGTCCTTAAATTTAATAAATATCCATATAAAAAGAATTACATTGAGGTAAATATTTACATTGCAATAAAATCACCAAAAAATGTAAAAAAAACTAAAATAAAATAATGTGAAGTCGTTCGTTTGTCGTTTCTTGTAAATGATAGTTTGCACCTCCATCATCTGAGATCTGCACGGACACCACACAAAACTTGTAAAAATCACAAATTATCATTCTACCACTAATTAAAATATCAGGCGCGTAAATTTGAGCAGGCGTAAGTTTTTGCAAATTATTTACACACAAAGTTGAAAACTAGTTATAAACTATTTTTACACCCCTGTTAAAACATTTTAAACTTTTTTTACACCCTAATTGGTAAAGTTTTTTACGCCCCCGGTTGTAAACTTTTTTAACGCCGGTTGTAAATTTTGTTTACACAACACAACTTGTCGGAAACTAGAATTGCCACAAGATGTGTTACCCGACCCGAAAATTCTCCATCGTATGCAAATAGAAGTTCACATCTGACACCCGTACGTAAGTTTAAACCTTTTTACACCCCGGTTGTAAATTTTTTTTACGCCCCGGTTGTAAACTTTTTTACGCCCAGTTGCAATTTATTTTAGCCCCACCCCCGGTTGAAATTTTTTTTACGACGCGATTGTAAAAAAAAATAACGTTAGCCCATGTTAATAAAAATTAAACTTTTTTATGACCGTGTTAAAAAAATTAAAACGTTTTTAACGCCCCGTTATAAAACTCTTTTTGCAACCCGGTTATAAACTTCTTTTTGATACATAAAACCTCCAAACTTCTTTTTGGCAAAAAAACTGTTAGCCCGTTTGACCCAACAACTGACCCCCAAAACCGACCCATCCGATCCCGCTCCCATGTAGCTTCCTTTATACCCTTTCCAAACCGAACTGATCTCCCCCGAAGAACTCCTCCATAACTTCCATTTCGACGCATTCTTCCCCGCCTTATCCTAATCATTTAAAACAACAAAAATCACGCACTTAATTCACAATTTAAACATTAAACTCATCTTCGATACCGATTCCCCATAAAAACATCAACCACTTCCTATTCTCCACACTCGTATCCCCCTTATACGCATTAATCCTATGCGAATACGGCAACACCACATCCTTAACCAACGACGCCTGATCCAAACCCAACCTCCCAAAATCCAAAACAAGCAACACCGCATTCTTAACCCGATCAATAACCTTATACAACGCATTCGGATCCTGAAAAATAAACACATGGTCCTCCCACTATTTCGCTTCCAATAAAACTGTTCCTGACATAACCAAGTCCTCCTATGTCTCCTCATCACTATACCCCTCTTTCGTCAACAACCCCATTGCGAACCGGGTTTGCCACCAAACTCAACGAGGAAAAAAACGGCACTTAGAACAAAGCAGTCTGACCCGGATCCGAAACCCAGTTACATCCAACCCAGATCTTTTGTATCATCCAGATCACAAAACAAGGGCCATTCAGCTGCGTGTTGATAAATATTGAAAACAAATCAATGTACAAACTAACCTGCAAAAAAATAATAGAGAAAAAAAATCTACCATTTAGATATTTAGAACAATTTTGACATCCAGGTCAAACCCATTTTTAGAACAATTTTTGACTCATTTTGACCACATTTTTGAACAAACCCAAGATCAATACACCTTTACTAAACCTACATATAAAAATTACTGCAACTTCAAACCCTCAAACATCTGACCAACAAAAACAAAATTACATCTATAAATTTTGAAACAAACCAAAATCTATTTTTGAACTCACAAAACTCACAAAGCCCCGTCGTGGCCGCCGTACACCACCATGGTGCTTGATGAGAAGTTGAGTAAGGTCCGTGATGAGAAATGGGGTTGATCATCTCATTTCCGTTTGAGATGGTTGTTCAAATCAGTCGGGTTGTGTGGGTCTGATTATGGTTGTTGTTCAGATCAGTTGGATTTGTAGTGGATATGAATACGGATTTGGATTTGCAATTGATCTGAATTTGGGTTTTGTGGGTGGTTTTGTTCATCAAATAGATATTTTAGAGAGAGGTGGGAGAGAGTGAGGGTTAGAAAGGATTTGAATGTTGCAATGGATGTAATGAAAGTGTGTCATGTCATAGACTTTAAGAGAAAGAGTTTTCAGGGAAAAAGGTAAAATTACATTATTGCCCCTCTATTAAAATAACATATTCCATGTGTCATATTTTTGGTTAGTTTACGATTCTCACAACTGAGAGTGGTTTTCTCTTGAACCGGATCCATTATATATATATATATATTTTTATTTTTATTCAAATTCTCTACTAAATTTTAGACGAGCCAACTGTATTAACAAGTGAGCCGATGAATCGTCTTTACCTTAGCTTTGGCTCATCTTATATACAAATGATCTAGTTTCAAGTGAGTTTTTTTTAAATGAACCATGAGCTTTTTAAACAGTCCAATTTGAGATGGTCGGAGAGAGCGAGTCAGTCCACCGCACGTGAACTTGCTATGCTAACCCATACACTGTCAAAACAACACATACATTGACAACGGTGGTGTTTGAATTAATGAATTATATTGGTTGATTATAAAATGTATAAAATAATTCTCAAACACGAAACAAGATTCATCAGGTTTTTGGTTTTTCGTTGGCTAATCCAACATGTAACATCGTTAACTTGAACATGGCTTATTTAATAAAAATAATTAGGGATGTTATATTTAATAACCTCAAGTTTCATCAATTGGCTCATAACAGTTCCAACTTTCGATTTGTATACTAGCACTCCCAACTTTCCAGTTATTGGCATATAACACTCCCTAACTAACTGAACCCTAACCCAGTTAGCTGATGTCAGCTATCACGTCATAAAAAAGCCATGTCAGCTGCCACATCAACTATCACGTCATCAAAAAATGCATGTCTGCTGCTACGTCATTAAAATTGCCACATCAGCTGCCACGTCATATGCCACATCAGCAAAAGGGCCACATCAGCAAAAACTAACTGGGTTATGGTTCAGTTAGTTAGGAGTGTTATCGGCCAATAAGTTGAAAGTTGGGAGTGCTAGTGTACAAATCGAAAGTTGAGAGTGTTATTGACCAATTCTGAAAGTTGAGGTTATTTAAATCCAATATCCCTAATAAATAAGTTAACTCAGATAAGATTTGTTTAATAAATGAGTTCGTCTATTAAATTATTTAATTGTTTAGACTGATGGGGTATGGTAGGGCGGGGGTTTGGGGCATGGGTTGACACGTGGGCTGGGTGGGCTCAACTGGCAAAACCCAAAAAATTGGGGGTATGGTGTGACTTGGGTTTGGGGGTGGCTTGACCAAATTCCTTTTAATTTTTTTAAATTAATAGATAATATAGGGTAGGGTGCACCCAATGGCCACCCGCCAACTCAGATAGTAGCCCCGCCCAACGCCCGGGCTGAAACTCACGCTAAAAGGAAATGCCCAAACCCAACCCACCCGGGATGGTCACATGGGCATTTCCCCCCAACCCACGCCCAATACCCCATAGCCTTATAATTAAGTTCATCTTAACTTTTTTAGTGGAATTAAATTAAAGGTGTTAAAACATAGAGTTTGTATTTTGTCTTTTATTTATTTTTCTTTCAATTCATTAGTTCTAACTACTTTTTCTTCAACTTATTTCCTTTTGATTTCTCTAGTCTAAAGCTAAATATATAAACCAAGTTTGTTATTGAGAATGACATACAAAGAAACATAACCAATTAGAAGACATCAGTCAAAAAGTAAAAAAGTATTATTTGAGTTAATGTAATTGGTTGCTTAAATTGTTACATCAAATCTTATTTATATTTGTAAATGAACATTAAACGGGTAAACCCAAATACAACATGATTTTAAGTAGGTCAACACAACACAAGTATACTATATGGGTCGTGCTAGGGCTTAACTATTAACCAACCAGCCCAAAAGGATAAACATCCCTGCTATCAAATATGTATAAAAATCAAGTTAATTTATAAATCACATAAAAGTTTTTAACAAATACCATGTAGAAAATAATGAATCTGTCAATTAATGAAGGGAAATCAATCTCAATTCACCAAGATTTCACAACTTTAGACATCACTGACGTTCAAAAACCAATGGATTTCACTAACATAACTTTAATGATGCATTCCAGACAAGTATGTATCAAAACCAAAGTTTAGGTGGATGGATGCCGCCAATGAGGTGGTAGTGGAGTGGTAAGGGAGAGACTTGGTGTTCTAAGGGACCCAAGTTCGATTCTTGCCTTCCCCATTATTTTCTGCGACACCTGGTGATGATGGGAGACTAGGCGAATAGATGGAGATCGCTAGTTCGATCCTTGAACTGAGCGGGTTTTACCTCACCGCACTGTCGGGCCTTCGGGCGAGTGTTCACGGGCTTCGACCCTAGGTGAGGCTTTTTCCCGGTTCGGAGGTGAGTGTATCCCGATATGGTGAATTTCGCCAGTACTGCATTTGGAGGATTCGTTGGCCGTTAAAAAAAGGTGGATGGATGCCATCATTGGAGGAAGCGTCCGGAAGGGGACGTTTGCTTGGCCGTTTGGAATTTCAAATTTAGACGATGAAACCACTGCGGGCCCCTCTCATACATTTTTTTGAATGGTGTACGGTTAGGATGACGCTAACCAATTAGTATGTAGTATCACTAAATTAGTATTAAAAAGTTAGTATTAAAATCCTCGAATCGTATAAAAGTTGTAAACTCAAGACTAATGTCAACTTCATTTGTCAATGTTAGATTAAGTCTCAAAGTCAACATGTAATGTAACTCAGTTTGCTTACAATGAAATAAGAGGGTTCTAGACTAGACTTACTAAAAAGTTCAATCCACACATACAACTAAAAAGTTCAATCTACACATACAAATAAGAGGCTTCTGGACTTATTCTTCAATGCTTCATGGTTAGGCAACCAACTAAAAAGTTCAATCGACACGTTTAATTTAATATATATAATTAAAAAAGTGGGTATGAATAATAGTTTAACTTCTATAATAACTAGATTTGTTGACGTCACGCGTTACGGTGAAATAAAGCAAATGATAAGGTAAAACAAACGTTATTTGAAAAAGAAGCATGTTGTTTAGAAAGCCAAACCGTCGATATTGGTCCAATTTATTACCGTGCCGTTTTATAATACCAAATTAATACTCTATTTTAAATATATGTTTGCTTTTAACAAAACTTATACAGAAGTGTCAAGGATAAAAAATAAATGAACGTAAGTTATTAAAAAATATTAAATTAACTAAAAACGAAAATATGTTTCATAAAAGGAAAAAATAACTATTAAAATAGAAAATAAATGAGGAAATATGATTTAAGAAAAAAATGAAAATATATTAAAAAGTTAAAAGCAAATATAATAATTAAATATTACAATAGTAAAATAACAAATAATTAAAAAGCTATATATCATTATAAATTTAAAATTACTATTCATGATGATCGTTATATATATATATATATATATATATATATATATATATATATATATTATGGATAGTATTTTGATTTTTATAATAAGATAAATATAGTTTTTCTTTTCTCATTTTTATCATTTCAGTATTATAATAGATAATTATTGTATTAACATATTTTTTTGAATTATAACTTTTAATGATTTTTTTAAAATATTACTAATACTATCTAAACAACATCGGTACAGGTACCATATAACGTGGTATAGTTTTTTATTATTAACGTCATCATGTGGCTATTATTATGTACAATTAGATAAAAGTTCTACTCGAATGATTTTCTTTTTTTGATATTACTAATACCGTCTGAACAACATCTGTACCAGTACCATATAACATTGGTATAGGTTTTTTTTATGTTTTATTATTAACGTCATCATGTGCCTATTATTATGTATGATTCCACAAAGTTCTACTCGAACGGGTTACATATAGTTAATTTTATTAATATCACAAACTGATCTGACCAAACAACATTGGTATTGAAACAAGTCATATGTAATTGATTATTTTTTTTATCATCACAAACCGAACATATACCGACAAAAAACATCGGTAAGGTACCATATTAGTTTTTATAGAATTCTCGACGTGGAAGTATAAAATTAATTGAACACTAAGTAATATTCGCAATGAAGTATTTTTTTGGTATCGTAAGCTATATCGAGTGTCGGTACGATACTAATATCGTAACGAACGGTACCGATACGGGTATTCGTTTTTATGTAAAAAACGTGTTAATTGGCAAGGGTTGCTGTTTGTTGGGTACTGTAATGAACCAGACTGATAATGGACAAAGACCTACAAGCAAAGCGCAGGCACAACTTATACAAGTAAAAAAACTAAAAGTCAATACCAACTGCCCAAAATAACCCTAATCAACCCACATCGCAGCCGACACTATCGCCCGTTGACAACCACCGGTCACCGGATCACCACCATCTAAACGTCGCTGGAAACCAATCTGGAAATGACAAACACAGATCTGGAAATATTCATGGAGAAGCTGAAGATGTTAGTCTACGAGAACTACTGTACTACAATTACTAAAAACAATCCTTACATCGAAGCAAGAAAGCCTGAAATCCAGTTACTTTATGAGGAGCTTAGCTACCTGACTGGATCTTGTTTCAAAGAACAACTACATGATGTGGGAAACTGGAAGACAAGACTTACTGAAGCAGCACAGGAGGCAGAAGATAACGTTGATATGTTCCTATCTTCTGCTATCATCAAGAACGATTTCAAAGATACTTCACCTGAATCTGACGGCGAGTTGCCGCTGCCGGAAACCTTCTTTTTCACACATCGTTTCGATTCTGAAGTCGAGTTGACATATTCACAGATCAAATACCCCGTTTTCTTTGATAATATACTAAATTGCTCTCTTCAGAACCTGAAGGATGTTATGGACGACCTAAAAGCTGTCAGAGAGGAGATCATGAGTAATAAGAATCTTGTTAAGCGAGACATGATGATGGATAAGAAGATTGAAGCTACTAGAGCAGCTTGTTCCAGCGGAAATACAAGAGTGAATCTTAGTGCAACAGAACATGAAGAATTGATTGTCGGTTTTGATGACGATGCAGAATAATATTAGATAGACTTACAAGAGACCGCAAGAAGCTAGACGTAATCTCGATTGTAGGTATGGGCGGACTGGGCAAGACTACTCTGGCTACCAAGATATTCAATGATTCTCTTGTGGGGTATCATTTCGACATTCGTGGGTGGATCACTGTTTCTCAAGCGTATTCAAAGCGAGATATGTTATTACAACTCTTGGCGTCAATAGGACAATCGGTTCATGAAGCAATGAGTGAACCAAAACTGTGTGAAACGTTGTACCAGAGCCTAAAGTGCAGGAGATATTTGATCGTCATTGATGATATCTGGAGTTGTAAGGCATGGGACGACGTGGGACTATGTTTTCCAGATGATAACAAAGGTAGTAGAGTTGTTGTAACCACCCGGCTTACAGAAGTTGCTTTGCATGTAAGCCAGGGTGGTTTCACTCACAACCTAGGACATTTAAACGAAGACCGAAGTTGGGAGCTGTTGTGTAGGAAGACTTTGATCAGGCTTTGGATGGCTGAAGGGTTTATAAAAGAAGCAGGGCAAAGAAGCTTGGAGGAAGAAGGTGAGTATCACCTGATGGATCTAATTGACAGAAATTTGTTGATTGTTGCTGATAAAAGTTCTGACGGAGGAATTAAATCATGTCGTCTGCATGATCTTTTGAGAGAAGTATGCTTGAAAAAAGCTTCTGAAGAAAATTTCTTCCAGAAAATGAGTATGCCAATGTCAAACAGCAGTCTTTCTGATCTTACTTCCAACATGGTGAAGCAACGCCGCCGCGTGTTCACAGACTATAATGTTTTGTGTAAGTTCCGTCCACATGGTCTTTCTACACGCACAAGGTCTGTGTTGTGCTTTCATAACAATCACTTGTCCGATATAGAACTACAAGGTGGGTTCCTTCTTTTTTGCTTCTTAGGGTATTGGATTTACTAAATATTCCAATGTTTGGCCTCGGCAAGATAAAAATGCTACTTCATTTAAGGTACTTAGCAGTTTGGTTACGCAGCTATCAATCTTCATTCAAGCTCGAGGCCAGTGAATCCTCATTCTCAAAGGCCAGTCTTGGGAGCCTTCAAACTCTCATTGTTAAAGGCAAGTTTCAAAGCTTCATATATTCACCAGATTATATGGTGAATCTAAGGCATTTGAGGTGTGACAGAATTGACTTCTCAACTGATTTTTGTGGTCATCAACTGTTCAACTTGCAAACGATTTCCCAGTTAAGATTAGATCAAAGGGCTCAATATTTGCTTGAATCTTTTCCTTATATCAAGAAGCATTGGGTGTTATATTGCTTCGACATCAAGCAATCATGGATTACTTAACTTTTCTTCGCTGCCTCATCTTGAAGCTTTGAACATAGAGAAGTACATCTATGACGTGTTATTAACTTCAGAGAACCCAATAAGGTTCCCAGAAACTTTGAAAAAGGTTACCTTAAAAGGGTTATGTCTTCCTTTGAATTATATGTCAAGATTCAGCGATTACCCAAACTTGAGGTTCTCAAATTACTTGACTCTTCGATCAAGGGACACTTGTGGGAAACCGGTGATGGGCAGTTTAAGCAGTTGAAATATTTGAAACTAGAGAAGCTGAACATCCGTGTCTGGGAAGCTTCTAGCATTAACTTCCCATGCCTCAGTAAACTAGTAGTGAGAAATTGTGAAAATTTAAAGGAAATTCCGCTAGCACTAGGAAATATCTACACACTTGAGCATATTGAGATTGATTATTCAAACTCTCGTGTACTCGAGTCTGTAAATAGACTTCAAGAAGCACAGCGAGAAATGGGGAACTATGATATCCATGTCAGTTTCACTCGCATGGATCCAAGTGAAGTCTTCTTTGAGGGAGACCCTTTCTATGACTAACTCCGTCATTGCACCATCCAAACAAAGTCTTCGTTGAGGAAGACCTTCTGTGACCCTTTATATATTTTGCATATCGTATTAACATAGTTGTATCAATGGAAAGTTTCATATTGTGGTTTATATTTACGAAAAGCAGTTACAACTTACAACCCTTCGAGCTGGTCAAACTCCAAAAATTCAAGATGAAGAAGAGAGTCGAATTCTAAAGTAATTTTATCGTTAACATCCAAATCAAAAGTTAAAAGATGCAGACTCAAGACTCAACTACACACTAAGAGCACCCGTAGTGGTAACATGATTGGGCGTGGAGGGAAAAAAAAAAAACCTAAAACACGCCGTCCCCACCGCCCCCGGGCGTGGTTTTCAAAAAAAATTGCCGGGGCGTGTTATTTAAAACGCCGGATCGAGATTTTTTTTGGCCAATGACCGTTGGCAACTGTCAACTCAACGGCTATAATTTTTTTTTCTTATTTCATATTTATATATATACAAACTCTCACATTCCATTCAATTTTCTATAAACCATAAACCAAAACCTACAATAACAAACCCAAACTACACACCATTTTCTATATAAAAAAAGGTTTCCCCCACGTCCTCGTCATCCGTTGCCAATTTCTATTACAAAGAGTTTTTAGCCGATGAGGGTGAGTCGACCGACGAGAAGGTCGAGCAAGAGGCAGTTACGAGTGCGTGTGAACTCGCGGCTCGGTATATGAAACATGTTAGTCGGCCTCAACGTGAAATTTTGCCAAGAGAATATATGGGATGAGACCGATGTTTGGCAAACGATCGATTGATGAAAGATTACTTTGATGAAGCGCCTACTAACCCAAACCCAAACGTTTTTAGGCGTAGTTTCCGGATGAGTAAACGTTTATTTCTAAGCATTGCTGGAGACTTGGAAAATAAGTTTGATTATTTTAAACAAAAAGCGGATGCGAAAGACGCTTGGATTTATAGCTATTCAAAAGTGTACTCCAGCACTACGAGTCCTTGCGTACAGAAACACGACCGATATCAAAGATGGGCTGTATACGAGCCGAGTCGAGCCGAGCTAGACCCAGCTCGAGCTCGGCTCGAACTTGATTCGAGCTGGCTCGGCTGAGCTCATATTTCAAATCGAGCTGAGATTTGAGGCTCAAGCTCGACTTGATTAAAATTCAAGCTAGCTTGGCTCGACTCGATCTAGCTCGAACTAACAAGAACCGCAAAATTTACTACTTAAAAATCCCTCAAAAATTAATTTCTTCACAGACAAAGGGCCATAATTGCAATTTAATTTAACCACATGGCTAAATATGCAAGTATAAATAGTTAGTTCACTTTGTACATTGTATTTACCTTCTTTTGTAGGGGAGATACTCCCTTAGTTTTGTTTTCTAAGTGATGTGGGACATAAAATGAAGGACGTAAGCCTTATCGAGCCAGCTCACGAGCCGAGCCGAGCCAAGCCAAGCCAAGCTCTAGCTCGGCTAGTTTACAAACCGAGCCGAGCTGACTCGTTTACAACCGAGCCAATTTCGAGCCGAGCTTTTCTCGAGTTTTTTTCGAGCGAATTTCGAGCAATCTGCAAGCCACGAGTTTTTTGAACACCCCTAATCAACAACGAGTATTTAAAGATAGCCGAGAAAACAACGCGCGATACCTTGAAGCATTTTTGTCATGGTACACTACAATACTATAAATATTACATGTATTCAAATTTTTTTCAGTTAGCTTAAAATTATATATTTTGTTTTTTTAAAGGTATAATAAATTTGTACGGTGCCCGTTATCTGAGAAAGCCTACATGGTACGATCTTCAACAAAGTTTCAGTGTACTCCAAACGAGAGTGAACAATGCACATGAAATGCGGTTGATTTGGTCCAACACGCATGGTCGGTTTGGTATATTCCAAACAAAGGTGAAGAAGAAGATGATGACGAGTATAGTGAAAACGAAGATGAAAATTAAGACGAGTAGTATTATTTATGTGTGTTTTATTATTTATGTATTTTTTTATTTATTTAATGAAATCTTATTAGTTTTAATTTCAAAAAAAAACATAAAAAAATTGGGTAATCACTGGATGGGGCATTATTGGGCATTATACCACTAACCCATTTTAAACAATGCCCATAATGCTCCATTGCTGATTGAAATGTCACGTGTCGTTTCATACCCAAAAGAGGGCATTAGTCAACCATATACCATTTTAACAATGCCCATAATGCCCATGCTACTGAAATGTCACGTGTCGTTTCATACCCAAAAGAGGGCATTATTCAAACCCCACTACTCTATATTCCTATTTCAATTATTCCTAGTTTAATTAATATAGTAATTGGAAACCAGTGCAGAAATGGCCGAGAACTCATGTAGCCGGTAATCCACATTGTGAATTCTGATAGCACATATTAAAAGTGAGTCATCGGTCGTAATCGCTCCATCTCCAATCTCCAAGCAAACATATGTTCTACTTGAGATCTATTGTTACAACAAATAGAAGACCAAGGATAGTAACGAGATCTCCAAGGTAAAATGGTTCAAGGGTTTCGATTCAGCTAACGCAGGTCGTGGGGTCCCCCAGGTTTGCAATACGTGGAGTTGGATCGAGTTATTGTTGTTGTTTTGAATCCTGGATTGAAGAATCTTCAACCCAGAATGTTTATGTTTAGTTATGGTTTATTATTTTTAGTGAAGAATAGACCAAACAAGGAGCAAGATCTAGCGGGAGAGAAGAGAAATTGAGGTGTGTGTTACTGAGTCAAAGTGGTCTGCTATTTATAGAAGAAAGGATCTGCTATAAGAAGAAACACATGACTCACGATCCAAGACTGCAGTGGAGGGCTTGCCCTTTTTGGTTAGTTAAAGGTTTTGGACCTGCGGATAATAGAGTTCACTCACCCACATGCTTCTGTTGCAGCGGATGGGAGAGTCCACACGTAAAGTGCGATGTAACTAGACATTGTCTCGTTCCTTTTGTTGTTTACGGCAGTTGTTCACTTTCGAACCCTTTTGGCTTTCAACCTTCTAAGCTACTTTGTACTCTGATCAGTTTATTAAGCTTTGGGCTACCCACGCAAGACCAAACACATAATATTGGGAAGGGTGGCCAACCTTGTGGCCATCTCCCTTTGGGGTCAAGCTTCAGCAACCATATTCTTTTCTTCGGTTTAGCATCATGTGCTTTGTTTTCCTTATCGGGCCATATCATCTTTAACAAGAATCCCCTTCGATACGATTTGTGGCTTTGACTTGATTTTGTGGTGAGTTTGCGAACACGTGTTGATGGGTATGAAAGATTTCATTATGTGTTCTGGTGGTGGTGAACCTGATATAGCTTTGTTCTAGTGATTCTTTGGGTATTTCTTTAGCTAACAAAGAAGATGATCCACCCCAATTATTGTTGCCTAAAGATGAAGATGGATGTTGGGGTGATCTAAATTCCAACAATTTCTTTGTCTCATATCTTCAAAGATCCACAATTCTATACTTGTTTGGGTTTGATGTTATGTAAATGCAAAAATGGAGATAAACCGGTGAAGCTTACAAAAGATTGGGTTTTCAAGGTTTTTACAATAATCAAAGTGCCATAAAGTTTGACCATGAAACATAAAGGTTTACCTTTTTTTTTGAACGACACATAAAGGTTTACCTGGGCTAACTATTTTCAAATGGATCATGCTATTTATACATGGTCCTCCCTTATTTTTACACCCCAAAGCGCCCCGCTATGGCCAAAGCGGGGCGCTTAGGACTTCTTTGACCGACAAAAGGTGACTTGACTGATGTTTAAGAGACATAAAGGTTGTACGAGGTTTCAGGCTGTACGAGGTGCCCCGTGAACCCTAAGCGCCATGCTTTGGCCAAAGGCGGCGCTTCGACCCCAAATTTTTGCTTTTAAAAGCTGGCCATGTACAAGAGTTAAGTATTCGATATATTTTTTCCAAACAAGCGGGGGTTTTGTTGTTTCAGTTGTGATTCTTTAAAATAACACGCGGTTTTGCTATATTAGTTGCGTGTCTTCAAAAAAACGATGTTGTGGTTAAGCAACTATCTTTTCGGTCCATATTCTGACGAGTCAGTTGTTCCTGATTCTTATGAGGGGACCGCTATTTTTGGCTCGTATGAGAAACCGGTCTCGTCCAATTTGAAGGAGGAGGAGGTTGTATCCGGCATTCGTTATCGTGATAACACGGTGAAGCTGATTTGAATACCCCTGCGAGGACCCTTACGCACAACCAGGTTATTCGAATTACGGTTACGAGATGAAGCGTATCCTCATGTTGAATATCCGTACGGTCTTCCTAACGCACAACCAGGTTATCCACAGTTACGGTTGTCAGCAGAGCTTTGAACATCAAGTCTATTGGACCTCGGTGACGATGGTGAGCCGGAGGATGTCTCTGTTGACGAGGAAGGTGTTACCCGTTACATTTTTGTTTGATACAACGCAGACCTTTTCGTCACGTAAAGAGTTGGTGCGTTAGGTACAAGACACGGAAAAAGACAATGGCTACCTCATTGTGATTAAGAGGTTGAATAAAAGAGGAGAGAATTACAAGATTTGGTTTCAATGTACTTTTGGTGGGGAGCATAACTGTATAGCTACACAGAGGAAAACGGGTAGCAAGAAAATAGGTTGCCCGTTCGAGATGATCGGGTTTTCGGAGTCATCTGGAAGTGTTTGGAGGATCGATGTGACGAAGCCGAAGCATAACCACACTCCTATCGAAAATCTAGAGGGTCACGCGTATGCGAGAAGGCTTTCTTCGGATGATAAAGGACTGGTTGAGCAGCTGGCAGAGCAAGATATTTCCAACCGTAGTATCTGGCGAACCCGACGAAAAACAATCCGGCTAGAAAGCTTATTCCGAAAGATATACACAACGTTGTTCAGAATATCAACGCCGGAAAAAATGTCGGTAAGTCTTGATGCAAAAACTTGAAATATTCTTCTCGAAAAAGATTACACTTATTACATGCGCACGAATGAGATATCGAACGCAGTTGAAGATGTGTTCTTTGTTCACAAAAAATCCTTCGCCATGTGGTGTGCCTTCCCGCATGTGCTAATGATTGACGCCACCTACAAAACGACATGTACAACCTGCCGTTTGTTCAGGTCGTAGGCATGACGTCGACAAACAAATCGTTACGGCTAGCTTGTGCGGTAATTTCCGCTGAGAAGTTAGAGAACTACCTATGGGTGTTGCAGAGGATCAAGTCTATGCTGGTAGGCTGTATGGAACCGCGCGTGATTTTAACAGACAGGGATCTTGCGCTAATTAACGCGTGTGAACAAGTTTTTCCAAAAGCCCATAAGTATCTTTGTCGGTTCCATATTCAACAAAATATTAACAAGAATAGCAAGAAGAAATTCTCTGACAAGCAGTGGAAGGAATTAGTACGTACATTTTGGACATTGTGCGAGTCTACGACCGAGGAAAAATACAGGTATAACTTGGAAAACCTTGAAGCACAGCTGAAAGAAGATGGCCGTGAACGTGAGTCTTTCTTACATAATTATGTTCAAATTTTATATAAAACAAAAACTGACTATTTAAGTTTTTTTAATTTTAGAGGTTTTTGATTATTTGAGGAAATCCTGGTTGGATCCGTACCGTGAAAAGTTTGTATCTTGCTGGACTAACAAAACTATCAACTTTCACCAAACTACGACAAACAGGGTTGAGGGCATGCATGCAACACTAAAAACTCACTTTCCAAGTCATCGCAACACACTGGATAAACTTGTACTATATGTTGATCATGTTGTTGATAGACAATACGCCGAGATTAGACGTAGCTTTGAAACAAGCCTCCAAAAAGTGATGAACCACAAGGTTCATCCCATGCTTGAAAATATTCTCAGAAAGGTTTCAATATTTACGATTGAGCTTTTGAATATGGAACTAAAACGTAAGGAAGACGGGTTGAGAGCCTATGGTGCAAGCTGTGGTTGCCAACTTTTTACCAGCTGTGGCTTGCCATGTGCATGTCGTTTGGAAAAGTTGGAAAATAACGGTAATTAATATTTTTGACCTTTGTCGTTATTATTTTTCCACCTAATTTGTTTTCATTCATAGGTCAGCAAATCCTATCAATTCGATAGACGTGTTCTGGAAGAAGCTTGACTTCAAGCCTGCAAGGAATAAGATAGAGGATATCGATGTAGACGCGGAATTTGAAAAATTGAAACAACAGATTGATCCAACACCTCCTCAAGTGAAAAGGAGCTTCTTTGAAAAGTTTCAGCGAATTCTCAATCCAGGGAACAGTAAAAAAAACCCTCACGTTGTCCAGAAGAAAACTCGTGGTCGCCCAACATGAAAACGCAGGAACAAAGGATGGTTGAAGCCGCCAGAAAAAGCTCGTATATGCCGTCGAAGAAAAGTGGGACGAGGCCTCAGACGATCTTCCGCGTCACAGCTCGTACGTATCAACCCAAGATTCCGGAGGACAAAAGAATACCCAACCCCTCAACCTACACCCTGATTTCCCGATGATCAAGCTCGGTCCGAAGACGGATATAGCGATCCGCAACTACGCATCTCAGATTCCCCAAGTGATCCATCCATACATCGTGAGAATAAAGGACGTGAGACCAGATGGTCACTGTGGTTTCGATCGGAGGCTGTTGGGTTAGGAATGAAACAAACAAAGTATTTCGACTATCCGGAAACAACTTATAGTGGAGTTACGTATGAATGAATTGCTTTGGAGGCAGTTTTTCGATCAGGAAAACATAGGACATTATGATGCGTTGCTTAGACGAATCGATTTCCAGGGGGTGGGACGAGCCGATATCGTAAATTACATGACGATGCCTGAGACGGGGTTTCTTATTGCCCAACGATACGGTGTGATTGTTCACACCTTTGACAATCGTGGGAACGATACAATTTTCCCTCTGGTGGGCGGGCCAGACGAATCTGACCAACCTCACCAGGTGGTTGCGGTTGTGTTCGTCGACGGTGGGCATTTCATCCACGTAGAGCTTGGAGGATGGTATCCAATGCCTCCCCCAAACTTACTCTGACAGCGAACAGAACAGAGAGCGCAGTAGCCTGGCATACATTATACAGGGATCAGATCAACGCGTACGAAATGTTTACGTATCGTCCCCCGGACCTTAATGTAACCCCATATGTTCAAGATGTAGGTTAAATGTCTTTAATAATAATCACGTTAATTCATTTACAATACAAGAGTACGTCTGTGTTTGTTCAATATATGCGTTAAATCACGTTAAAAACCGAATGTCACCGACACAACCCAATCCGATTCAATACGCACTTGTACAACCCAAAATGACAATATACGTCATAATACTACAATTAAGGAAAAATCCGTCACGTACGTGTACTGTAGGCGGCTGATACACATAACACTACTCATAGGAGTACTTGTGCTTTCAAACCAAAATGATACGATATAATGGAATACGACATCACATGTAACCGATTTGATCCGGAACTTGCTGTATAGTCCATATATATTAAAAAATGATGTATAATGGAAAAACGTAAAATTTAGACTATTATCGACGCATTTGTGAATTAAAAACGATTATAAAAATTTAAAAAAGGCCCTAAGCGCTGCGCTTAGACCTAAGATGGGCGCTTAGCCTGAAAATTTGAACTGAAGCGCTGCGCTTAGATCATAGCGGAGCGCTTTGGCCCCTCGTATAACCTGAAGCGGGGTGGCTTCTCCCCATTTCAACACCAAACACAAACACACACCAAAGGTGCGATTATACACACTAAGGCTCATATCGTGTTTTTCAAGATTTCAACCGCTAAAAGGTACGATCGAACTTCCTTTATTGTTTTGGTTAAACACTAATTGTTGATTGTGTTTTGATTGTTGGGGTTTTGATTCGGCTGCTGGATTCTGTGTTTGAAAACGAAGAACCAAAGCGCCGCGCCGAGGCCAAAGCAGGGCGCTTTGGTTCATATTAAAAAATATTTTTTTGTTTTAAGGATTATTTGTTAATTATTATTTATACAATATGTTTAATAATTCTAATACATTTTAAATAAATAATATTATTTGTATTTTTAATATAAGATATTATTTATGGATTTATACAATTTTTTTTGTATTTGAATTGTTTATAATATTATTTGTTTATTATTATTTATACAATATTATTGTTTAATAATGCATATACATTTTAAATAAATGGTCATATTTGTATTTTAATATAAGATATTAGTTTTTTAATAATATTATTTGATTTATTATTATTTATACAATATTATTGTTTAACTTGTATTTGTATTTAAACGTGCAGGATGGATTTCGATCACGAGAAGAGGAGGAGATTGAGGAGATCAGGCTGAGGTAGAGGTTAACCCTCTACCTAATCACCCGTACCTTCAGTTTGGGAGGGTCACGGGCGGCGGGGAGATGCGCTAGGTTGCGCACCATGGAGATTGGGGGCATGTAGGGATAGACTGGGATCTGCTGGAGACTGTGGGAGAGGCTGCGCGGGCGCTGATATAGTTGGCCTGGATAGTCCTTGGTCGCGCCTCGTTCAGCTAGCGATGGAGGACTCGTACCGTGAGCTTACGGTCGAGTTTCTTTCCTCGTTTACATATGAGCCACATCCAGCGGATTACGTGGAGGAGCCGTGTCATCCAGTCCACGAGTTACATTCCGTCTCGCCACTCAGCAGTTTCAGATGAGTGTGCGGGAGTTTGCTGTCCATTCAGGTTTGTACACACAGGCCGAGCTTGATACTGATTTATATACGCAGGGGTTAGGGCCATGGACAGGCAGACGCTTATTAGTTTCTGGAGGGCCATTTCTAGGGTTCCCTTTGGGAAATCCTTGCAAAAGGCCACCATCATTAGAGACCCCTTGTACCGATACCTGCACCATATTATCGCGTATCTATCGTGCCGCGGGGTACCAGCAGGGAGAAGGTCAACCTCGGTGACCTTTTCTTTCTATACTGCCTACTTCGCGGCCAGACTTGCTATCTAGCAGCCTGCCTGGCAGAGTACTTTGCCGGTGCATACCACCGGCAGCTCCGCTGGAAGCTGCACGGTGGCTCATACATCACTGCCATTGCACGCTCGCTAGGGCTCGTGCCCGAGAGTGATCAGCAGCTGTCCGCGGCGATCCCGTCGACTAGGTTGGGCGGCGCGTCAGTATCTAGCATGCAGATCACCCGTACCTTTGATGTTGGTATGAGGTTTAGGGGTCGTGACGGGCAGATTTGGCATGGGGAGGAGTTGCCGGAGGTCCTCCCGGTTGTTATTGAGGTGAGGGATGGAGTGTTAGCCCCTGCTCATGTTCAGGAGGCCGCTCGGCAGGCTCAGCTACAGGCTCTAGGCTTCGATCAGCCTCAGGGCCAGCCTCAGGCTCAGCCTGTATTCCAGGATCGGCTCAGGAGGAGCATGTCGAGGAGATCCCGGTACCACCAGTTCAGCCAGCTCCTGAGCCGCCACAGTACCCGCAGCACGTTTACGCTGACCTGCCTCCGGCAGCGCGTGAGGTGGCTCGGGACTTCGACCGGTGCCTCAGACTCAGGGCGCACTCATTGACTGGATGGTCGAGACGCTAGTTTCTCTACGAGAGCTTGCCGGGTTGCCTCACCTTCCTCTCCCACCGTCCCCACCGCACGAGGATTAGTACCTTAGTTTGTTTGTATAGTGTTTTGTTATGTATTATGTACTCAGTTGTACCTTTTTGTTTTGTATGTACAAACTGATATTATATATATTATATATATATATATATATTGCAGTTAATCTTCTATTTACATTACGTTGGTTTTGGATTGTTTACGTTTAATTCTTTGGTTTTCTGTACATTTTATTTAACGTGTTCGTTTAATTTAACAAAATAAACTAGGTTAACAGTTTATAAAGACGCCCTTATATTATATACATATTATATACGTTCTATAAAAATAATGACGTAAAAAAACGTAATTATAAAACAACTATGAAATATATAATAATAATATTTATAATAATAATAATAATAATAATAATAAAACTCAAATACAAATTTTTCATCCAAAAAAACACTACCAAACTAACCCACATCCCAACTATTTTCAACTAAAAACAAAATAAACTCCACTCCACACGCCATTTGTCTTTTTTCACACTCAAAGCGCCTAGCTTAGGCCAAAAGCGCAGCTTTGGGGACTAGTCAACAACAAGGACTAACTCTCTGCGCTTTGGCCTAAGCGAAGCGCTTTGAGTATGCAAAAAACAAATTGGCGTGTGCGAAATAAACAGGCCTTTCAGATGGATTGAAGTTAGCCTGGCTGAATCCTTCTTCTGGATCACCACCATTAGTGGATGTGACAGGTGGCCTTTTATTCTTCCACAGGATTGAATAGTACTAAAAAATAATATATATAATATATAATATATATATTCATTTTTTATTTCAAAATTCTTTTTAATTTTTTGAGTTAATTTTGAGCCAGGTAAGCTAAGCTAGGCTGATCGAGCGTGACACCAATGAACCCGGGCTTACCTAAGGGTGAAATGGGTGGGTGCGGTGAACTATACGACAAATGGTTTTACCGAAGGGGAACACCGCCACAACGGGCAACTCAACTCACGGTGATGTTTATATTAGTGACTACTCACCGCATATCCACTTGAGTACTTGACGTTTCGAGAATTATAGCTTTTTGAGATGTAGATGGGCAACGGCTTTGTAGCCGGTTTTTAAATTAAAATAAATAATTTCCATATTTTTACACTATATAAACCCAACCCAACCCAATTTAAATAAAATTCTCACCAACTCATTGTCTCATTTCTCCAAAACTAATCTTTACCTCAATTTTATTTAAAATAGCGGATAAAATACCATTGTTTTTTCCACCCTATAGTAGTGATGACGAGTTAGCTTCATCCGATAGTAGCATAATTTTTTTTCCAAAAATCATCAAGCAAGCCAAACTACAAGACACGGGCACATCTATCAAGAAACGATATGTTCGTCATGATCGTGAGAGTGGTCATGAAACCCTTATGGCGGCTTTTTTTGTCGAGCACCCAAAATCCAACGGTGATATTTTTTGTCATAGTTTTCGTATGTCAAAACGTTTGTTTCTAAAAATTGTGAGCGATGTGGAAGCGAATAACCCGTGGTTTGAAGAGGGAGATGCGAGAATGAAGAAGGGTTTTACACCGTTCCAAAAGTTACATCGGTTATTAAACAACTTGCAATCAGTAACGCTCCAGACGAGAACGAAAAGTATTACATATGACCGAAAGGACTTCCCGGAGTGTCTAGAATATTTCTGCGAAGCGGTATGTAAAATATACGCTCCCAAGTTCTTGCGTAGACCAACAAGCCATGAATGATGCTTTTGTACCAAACTCATGAGGAGAAACATCACCTTCCTTGTATGGTTGGTAGCCTTGATTGCACCTATTTCGTTTGGAGAATGTGTCCCACAGAGTTTCGGGCCAATATATGAGAGGAGAACACTAATACCCGATAGTTATGCTCGAACCGGTGGCCTCTCAAGATTTGTGGGTTTGGTATGCTTTTTGCTGTCATCTAGGTGCATAAAATGACGTCAATGTGCTTCAGCAATCTCCATTATTTCTTACTGAACGAAATGGAACTGTGCCAAAATGCTCATTTTATGTTAATAACCACTTATACAAACGTGGTTACTATCTCGTGGATGGAATCTACCCTACATGGTCTATGTTTGTCAAATCATTTCCATATCCTACCTACTAGACGAAAAGAAGTTTAAAAAGCAACACGAGGTGGCAAGAAAAGACGTGGAACAAACTTTTGGTGTTTTGAAGTCAAAATGGGTATAATGAATCGGCCAATGCGTGCTAGGAGTGTGAAAAAATTAGGTATGTGGTGTATACGTGTATTATTTTACATAACATGATTTAAAAAGACGACGGAAGCGCGAAGCACGGTAAACATTTGGGATCCTCAGTGGAGCCCGCTCTCGATGACAATGTGTTAAACGAGCTTATGAACGAAGATACGCATTGGAAACTAAAACATGATCTCGTTGAGCATCTCAGAAGACTAGATTTACCCCACCTATTGGTGGAATCCGACGAAGAGTAGTAATTTTATTTAGTTTAACTTTAAACGTAAGTTTAATTTAATGTAATGTTTTTTATTTATTGTAGTTTTATTTTGTTAAAAACATGTTTTATTTATTAATTAATAGTTTATAATAAAAAGGTAAAAAAAATAGTTTATCTCTACCCAAGAGAGGTGACCACCCTTTATGTTTTTGGGTAAGAGGGAACTTAGAGAGGTGGTTGACACGACAAAAGATGATTGGGTGGGTGATAAGTTTACCTCTTCCCATGAGGTGACCACCCCTTTCACCCTAAGCTCTAGCATGGCTCATTTACAAATTAGCCAATCTCATATGAGTCGTGTGCTTTTTGAGTAGCTCAATGCGAGATTAGCGGCAAAAGCGAGTTGGTCCACCACAAGTGAACTTGCTATGCTAACCTATACATTGTCCAAACAACACATATATTGACAACAATCAGGGCCTGATAATCCTAAGAAGTGTAATGTTTGGATCACGGGCAAGTAGTGAAAATCAGGCCTTCAAAATATATATTTTATAAAAAGGTTATATAAAAAGCTTCAAAATATATAATAAAATATGATTAAAATCAATATATACATATATAATATATATATAATTTTTTTTTAATTTCGGGCACTCAAGAGATTTGGGTCTCGGGTTGTTGCCTAAACATGCCAGCCCTCTACGTCGGGCCTGAAAACAGTGGTGTTGAATAAATGAATTGTATTGGTATTGTCAACTTATACACAACCTATCTAATAAATAAATTAACTCAGACATGATTCTTTAATAAATGAGTTCATATGTTAAACTTAAGGCTGGCATAACGGGTCAATCCGATTTGTTAAGATGCGAACACGATAAGACACGAACCCGAAATACGTAAACACAAACACGGCATAAAATCTTATTATGTTAGATTTTTGAAACACGAACACGAACCTGTTAATAAACATGTTACACGAAACGACATGTTAAGACACGTGACTTGTGTGTATATATACATATTTTTACAATGAATTTCACACACGCACCCAGTTTTAATATTTATAAAAATGATTTATACATTAACATTGAAACACACACAAAAGGACAAGTGTACCCTATGATATATGTAGTAAAGTATAGGTAAGAACCAGATGTTGTCACTAGTTTACCGGTAATGTTTTTGTTAACTAAAATTATCTAAAAATATATTTTAAAACATAAATGACTCCAAATACAAGAATATATTTTATCTTGTTTCGCAAACAACCTAAGCTTGTTAACTAAGTCGGACATGTTACTAAGGCACTCGATCAATCTTCCAATTTTGTAGACAATTACTATCCCTTTCAGGATTCCTAACATAATAATTCTTTGGAAAGTTAACACGATAAACACACTTTAACCACCTAAAATCATTCATTAGCGAGCTATTTATATATTTTCATGTGAATCTTTTAAAGATGGGTTAGTCATCCGTAAGAGTTTTCTAACCTCACTTAATCAAGGAAAGCAATACCGATAACACAATACAACCACCAAGACAAGCATAAAGTAGATCATATCACAAACCATTTCATTTTGCAAGTCTTGAACATAAATTTACTAAGAAAGCAATTTCAACCAAAATTACCAAAAAAAGATCATCAATCATGTCAAGAACTTACAATAACACCATCTAACCCGTTAAAGCCCTTACATGTAAGAATGCATTCTTGATCAAAATCAGATTTATCTTTTGTTAAACCAATACCCATTTCTAGTTTCATGGTGTAAACACATTAACAAGTTAATAGTTTACTAACAAATGCCTAATCAAGGTGTTTCTTCAACATAACCTAACTAACCATTTATTAATCATCCAAGATAAACAACTACAATCAAGATCCAACATCAATGAAACAAGTTTGCCATATGATCATCAAGATTCAAACATGAAAAAAAGTGCCAAAGTATAACACCTCGCAAATCGTGTCCAATAATGTGAAGACACGTGTCCTAAACCCTATTCATTTGAAAGTTGACTTTAAAGGGGAAAATGTGTCAACGAGTGAAACTAGTGCCTTCTGGTGGTCTACCGGCGAACCAGGAGTCTTGAAATAAATATTTGTACTCCCCTATATGCCTAATATCAGCTTATGATGGCATTATACAAGTTACAAGACCCCAAATACGATTATATAAGTTGAGGGGCCAAACTTGTCAAAATTGAAAAATCTTTTCGCTGAGCAGACCCCTTACGGACCGTAAGGGTCCCATGCTTACGGTCCGTAAGGCCTGGTACTAGGCAGATTTTTGCTTGTTCCCCACACATAAGCTTCCAAAACCATCCTCTCGAAACAAGGTGCGCATGCTTGCTCAATACTCATTTAGGGACACCTAGAGATATCTTAGAACACCTTGCAACACCTGGCTTGATCCTTGAATCCCTTGTTCTAGTATAAATAGGTGCAATGGGTGAACACTTGAACTTGCACCTTTTAAAATCATTCTTTCTCTCTTGGTTGCATTCTCTGGGGTTCTTGATCAAAAGGGAAGCTCTCCTAAGTTCAATCTTCGAGCTAGGACCTGTAGTAAGTGTTCTTAGCCACTCTAGTTCAATTTTTATGCATTTAAAGACCGAAAGTCAAAGCTGCCGCAAAACGGCTTTGAGCTTCGGTTGAGACCTTAACGGTCCGACCATTGTTCGAGACGAATATGGCAACGTGATCGTAATTAGGTAGGTGTTAATCCCTCAAAAGGGCACCTCCTAATTACCACGTTACTTAGTTAATTGTCGGGTCAAAGTAAATAAAATAAAAAGTCAAACTAGTCAAATTTTTATATACAAACCAAATATGATAATGTAGAGGTTATAAAACATGTTTTATAACTTTAATAACTTGGTAAACATTATTAGAACATGTCTAAACATGTCCAACCCGACAATTATAAGCTTAAGCTCGGTTCGCAACCGAATGTCGCAAAGGCTTGACTTTTGCTTTGACTTTTAGTTCTGACCCAAATAGGCTTAGTTCCTTTATGTCTTAGGGTTCTTTGTGACCATATTATGTTGTAGCATAACCCTCTGAGGTTATATTACTTGGTCACTTGGTAATCTGAGACTATATGCTTGTTTCCGTTATCATGCTTCATGTTGACCAGTATGCTATTTTATTGAAAATAAGGGTTTTAAGATAAATGGTCATACAAAGAAACTAAGTACTGATTAGTAAACATATTTAGGAGATTTTGACGTTTATAATCTGGTCATAAACTGAAGATATGTAATACATCGAATTTCGCCTTTATAAGGACTAAGATGCCCTTTAAGCATATAAATCAAGTTTTTAACATAATTTTGACCCAAAACTCTTTACCTACTGTTGTGATATCATATTTAGGAATTATTGGGGATTGGGTCGGATGCTATACTGGCCTTAACCTTGGTTCATGCATAAAGCCTATAAATGATGATACTGCCCTTTTTGCAAATAAAATGAGTTTTACATATAATTAACATACGAAACCTTTTGCGGATGATATATTATGAAAAATAAAATATTTTGGCACTTCAAAGCTGGTCAAAATCTTAGAATCACTTACACATCGAAATTATCATCATTTACCGACTTTTACGCTAATTAAGTGCATAGTATGGCTTTAAACTATATTTAACACCCAAGACTTGTTGCCTACTAAATTTATAAATGATTTTAAATGTTTTCAAAGTAGGAATAAGTCATGAACTCAGAATCCCAAATAGGTCCCTAAAACCATATATACGAAATGACCAAAATGCCCTTCCGGGGCATAGTTTGGCCATAAATCATAAACCACACATATGCATGATATCCTAATGTCCTAATATCATAAATTAAATATTTTTATAGGATGTTTATGACCAGAACTTTAGTTTGCTTATAAACCCATTTTTATAAACTTTAAAATGACCAAAATGCCCTTTCGGGGCCTAATTCGGTTTTAAACCTTTATGGGTATACATGTTGATATCCTACTGATATCATAACATAATTTAAGCACAATAACATATGGAACTTGTATATGACTCTTTCGGTTATCCATTGTGCTTACACGCATTCGGTTCGGTTTATGTATTTGGTTTGCATTAATAACCGACACGGGTTTAACCTTGTCATCAAAACTTCAAAATCCAGAATGAATTTAGTTTACCCATATTATACAAGTTTTCATACTTGTTGGGTCTAAATTACATTCCTTTTCGGTCACCGTTTAATCTAGCGTTTTGTACCGTAAATCATTCTTAAACTAACCGGTCTAAGTCTATGACTTAAATGAGACCCGTTAGTATCCTAATAGGTTAGTAAAACCTTCCTTTCAGATTAGGTAGCCCCAATAGAAGATACCTTCATAAAAGTCTTAATAAGATACGGCTGAGTAGAAATTCTTGCACTTAAAACTCAGGTAAATACATTTAACTTATTTTCCCTTATACTGTAACATTTGTCAAAAACGGTTTTCCAAACCCGCTTCGTTTGTAATCGAATATCAAGTTATAAATTTTTCGTTGCGTATTTATGTTTATTTTAATTTTAAACGATGCATAATTAATTAACAAATTAGAATTTAAAAACTATAATTAATAAAAAGTGAAAAGAAAATAAATAAAAAAGAAAACCGGCTGCCGGGATTCGAACCCGGGTCAGCCGGGTGAGTCTAAAGACTTAACACGCACACTTATACCACTCCGCCACTTGATGTTTTCTGTTAGTTCTAGGAATCAATTAAATCTTATGTTCAACCATGAATCGATCTGTTTACGCTAACTGAAACCGTTATCGGCTTCCAAACGTCCAGGACGTTGAGTGATCACGGAATTCTGATTATAACCGATAAACCGACAATTTTAATCAATTTAGTCTTGAATGGACTTGAATTCATGTGGTGATCGGTTTTAATAACCGAAAATCTGCACTTCCTGAATTACTCCAACCATAGCCCCCTCTCGCGACTAAAAACTCATCCGCAGAACCTTCAATTTCACTTTCGCTCTACTTTCAGTTCGTCGGAAAAGCTTTTTGAACTCGCCGGACTTTCGCCGGAAAACCGTGTCTTCCATCAAATCAGTAAGTTTCTCAATTCTTTCATCGTCTATCAGTTGTTAAGCTTTTGCTAACTCAAACCCTTCAATCAGAATCAGTTTCAGACGACGATATCGGATAATTAACTCTCGCCGGAAAACTTCTGAAAGTTCCCAATTCTCGCTGTGAAACGGTATAGCCTTTTAAACCTTCTGGTAATTCTTGTTCAGTGCTTCAAGTCCGCATCTAGCTAATCAAAATTGTTAATCTGTCCGCTCAGACGAAATCCATAAAAACAGAGCCGACGACTTCGCCGGAATTCTGAGATAGATCGTTTCTCCGGTATGTTTACTTCCAAAATCTTCTCTGCCATTTCATTTTAGTCATTTGAGTGTTTGTCAATCGAATTAAACAAGAAACAGTAGGGTAATCGTTGTCTGTGATTTTGTAACGAAGAAGATGAAGTTAGTTTGTTTATAAGTTTAATATAAATTGGATATTATCTCGGGTTAGACACACAGTCCAGCGGTGGACTGTGTGCGCACATATATCACACGCCGCGAGTTCGATCCTTGACAAAATCGTATGCTCTGTAATAAAGATGTTTTCCTTTTTAACTGAACCGGATTTACTCACGGAAGATGTTAAGTATAATAAAAATCGGTATATTAACCAGGTTAGACACACAGTCCAGCATTGGACTGTGTGCAACACTAACCCACAGGTCCCGGGTTCGAGACCTGTTGCACACTCCGGTTCAACGATTAAAACCCTTTTGAAAATAAAAGAATTTTGAAATAAACTAAAACAGTATATAAATATAATTAAAAACAGAATTATTTTGGGTTAGACACGTAGCTCAGTTGGTAGAGCTGCGTGCACGCGTACGGGAGGTCTCGGGTTCGAGCCTTACCCGGCGCACACTTACACTTTAGCAAACCGGTCAAACGGTCAACAGTCCCGGTCAACGGTCAATGGTCAACGCAAAAGTCAACATTTTTTTATATTTTATTTATTTATTTAGTTTAAAAATCAATTAAAAATACTTAAAAATAATGTTTTTAAAGATAGAAAATAGCCTTAAACTCACAAAAGTATATATAAAAATCTTATTAAAATTATTAATAAAATCCACTCATTTACCATACTTCCCGTTATTATTTAGGTTAGTTAAGTCTCGTCGATCAATCCTCCAAACTCGTGCGCACTTCATCATCTTCAACCGAACGCACCCAATGTGAGTGAATCTCTACAAATTCCCGTTTTAATCACGTTTGTGGGGTGTATCATGTGTCTTACCATTTATTATATTTAAATCATTGTGCATACATCATATCCACGAACAAATGTGTAACCAACTTGTATCAATTGTTTGTGTGGTTATTGTTTAGATTTAATTTATCGTTTTCAGTACATACATTATCATAGGCCGCCGCTCCCCATTACATTATGAGCGTTGAGCTGTTCCCCATTACATTATGAGCGTGAACCGGGCGTTGCCAACATACGATCGGCTCCGTTTGATTGAGCCTTGATCGCACAGACATTCATCATAGGCCGTCCGTTCCCCATTACATTATGAGCGTGAACGTGACGTTGCCAACATATACAGTTTCATTCATGTTATATATTCATGCAAGTTGATATGTTATTGTATGTTATTGTTGGTGGTTGTTATTGTTATTGTATGATTATTTACATTTGCTCACATATGACTATTGCACAATTTTTCCATGATAAAGATAACAAGAAATCAATAATAAATGTTTATCTAACAAGGTTCACTCGCCAACTTATGTTGACCCAAAACCCCCATTTTTACACATGATACAGGTGACCCAGCTGCAGCAAGAAACACATAGGATGGCTTAGAAGAATAAACTGGATTAGACTTTGGATTGTTTAGTTGATTATCTTTCTTTGTATTTGTATGAACATGTTTGGAATATTGAGGATGTAATTTTGACTTTAATAAATATGAAACATATTAGTAAATATCATGAGCTTTGGTGATAACCCAATTATGCCCCGACTCTTATTCCGCTGCGGGTCGGGGTGTGACAGATTGGTATCAGAGCCATGACTATAGGGATATAGGATAGGTTATTAGACCCTTAGAGCCTATACTATAGTTGATGAGATATTTTTAAGATTTTTGTGTGTTACATGCAAAATTCATGATGTTTATATGTTTTATGTTTAATGTTACATTCAATGTTATGCAAGCATGTTCATAAGTACATATTATTATATAATGCCTATCATGAATCATATTCTCATAACATATCATATCCATGAGAGCACACACCACATCATTTTCATGATTGTTTTTACAATGATTTTTGTATTTTCAAATCACATCAAAGTGAGTTCTCATGACGGGCATGTAGTAACTGGAAGGGTACAAGTACCGGTAGTCGGAACGTCCTGTCTAGGCTTGGCATTCGTATAAATCCAAAATAAAGGACCAGTTTGCCTACCTGGGGACTAACGATGAGAGTACGAAGTACCTATTAGGCCAAAGCATGCTATACCAAACGTCGTGTGAGCTAACCCCACTTTGAGTTGTCATTGTGTCTACACCTGGACACATTTTGACCATACATCTCGTAAACATATTTCATGGTTTTCATTCGGGTGATGCGAGTGTTAAACCGCCAATTACTAATGTGAATCCTACCAAGCCAATAGTCATGGGGCCCACATGACTATACAGGTGAAGGTATGGGGGACATTTGAGGCCCAACATGAGCAAACCCAAGACATCCTATGGATGTAGTTGCATTATTGATATTTATGTTATTTTCATATTCTTTAAGACACATGACACCTAAAAAGACTCCATAAACTCACAATCTTCTTATGTATGTTCCTGTAGATGTCGGCTAGGCAACAACGAGGGGGTAGAAAATCAGGAAGGTCACACGAACGCTTGGCCACTCAAATCGCAAAACAAATGGCTGCGGTGCTTCCTGACATTGTGGTTCAAGTACAACAAGCTCTCGCCACAAATCCCACCAATCCTCCCAGCAAGAAGACCAGAACATCGGCAACCCTCCTACCAACAAGTGCTCATATAAACATTTCAAGTCTTGCGATCCTCCAAAATTTGAAGGGACCGAAGGTGTCACTGCTCTCCTCCACTGGTTTGAGGAAATGGAAAACACCTTCCTCAACTGCGATTGTCCCGAGGATCGCAAGGTACGATACGCAACCGGGAGACTATTTGGGGTAGCTCTTACCTGGTAGAATACTGAAAAGGGTAAGAGAGGAATCGAAGATGCAATGGCCTTAACGTGGGAGGAGTTAAGGGAAATCATGACGAGACGATTCTGTCCTAGAAGTGAGATTAAAAAGTTAGAGGATGAATTTCATTCATTGAAGCAAAAGGAGGGAGATCATACTTCCTACAACAAGAGGTTTTTAGAGTTGAACCAGATGGTCCCTAACTTGTTCACCCCAGTTTACCGTTTAGTCGACCATTATATTCGAGGTCTTCCCTCGAAAATTCAAGATTCAGTTCTCAGCACTTCGCCAGCAACACTTGAAGCTGCTATGGAACTAGCTACTGAACTGACCGAGAATCGAATTCGCAACGGTAAATTTAAAGAGGAGAAAAAGAAAGCCCCCGTTGAGGGCCAAACTTCAACCCATTCCACCTCCTCCTCTAAGTTTGCTAACAAGAGGAAACGTAACACCAGAAACTTCGCTGTCACACAAACCAATTACCCTATCCCTGCTGCACCCATTACCCTAGTTGCCCCCTCACCTGCACCATATAAAAGGCCATACTCTGGCCCATTATCAAAATGCAACCGTTGCCAATACCATCACTTTCCTGATCATCCCTGCCAACATTGCACCGGCTGTGGTCGCGCAGGTCACACTGTTCAAACCTGTCGCATACCTCAGCGAACGAACCGCCACCAGCCCTCAACTCAAACCCACCATCAAATAATGGGTCAAGCCCAACAACCCCTACTACTACCACCTACCCAACATTTAGCCCAATCATACTACCAACCCAACTATCCCATGGTGCAACCTATGCGGGCTTGCTACAATTGTGGAGACCCAAACCACTTTAGAAACACTTGTCCACGTTTGGTGAACATTATACATGCTCAAGCCCAAGCAAATCCGGTGAATCAAGCTAACCAAGCTCCTCCACCTGCAAGAGGAAGAGCTTTCAACATCAACGCTAACCAGGCTAGGGCTGACAGCAATGTGGTTAACGGTACGTTTCTTATCAATGGTAGTTATGCATCCATGTTGTTTGATACTGGCGCGGATAAAAGTTTTGTGTCCTTAGAGTTTGAACCCATCCTAAACCAAATTCGTGATAAGCTCATGGAATCCATAACAGTAGAAGTTGCTGACGGAAAAACCGGTCTCATTAAACTCTATTATACGCAATTGTACTCTCACCTTAAACGATCACGATTTTCCAGTTGACCTCATTCCTATGAAGTTGGGAAGCTTTGACATTATAATTGGTATGGACTGGCTCAGCCAACATCAGGCTGAAGTTGTATGCCGCGAAAAGTTTATACGCATTCCTCTTTCAAACGGTCAGACTCTACGAATCTTTGGAGAAACCTCATCGAAAGGGCTTAGATTAATGTCCTGTCTTCAAGCTCGAAAATATCTCCGCAAGAATTACGTCGCATTCTTAACTCATGTCGTCAAAAAGGGAACCATGGAGAAGAAACTTGAAGACATCCCAGTAGTAAAAGATTTCCCGCAAGTTTTTCCGTACGACATTTCAGGACTTCCTCCCTTGAGAGAAGTTGAATTCTGCATTGATCTTATACCTGGTGCTACACCAGTTGCAAAGTCTCCTTATAGGTTAGCCCCCTCTGAAATGCAAGACCTAGCCAGTCAATTGCAAGAGTTGACTGACAAAGGATTCATACGTCCTAGCTCCTCGCCTTGGGGTGCACCTGTCCTTTTTGTGAAGAAGAAAGATGGAACGTTTCGCATGTGCATCGACTACAGAGAACTCAACAAGTTAACGATCAAGAATCGCTATCCATTACCTCGCATTGATGATCTTCTTGACCAACTTCAAGGCGCCAGCTGTTTTTCAAAAATCGACCTTCGTTCTGGTTATCATCAACTCAGAGTACATGAAGAAGACGTCCCAAAGACCGCTTTCCGAACTCGTTATGGTCATTATGAATTCATGGTCATGCCATTTGGTTTAACCAACGCTCCAGCTGTCTTCATGGATCTAATGAACAGAGTCTGCAAACCCTATCTCGATCGTTTTGTTATAGTTTTCATCGACGACATCCTCATTTACTCAAAGTCTAAGTCTGATCATGAACGGCACCTTCGACTCATACTTACACTCTTAGAGAATGAAAAGCTCTACGCCAAATTCTCCAAATGCGAATTCTGGTTAAAAGAGGTACAATTCCTTGGACATGTCGTCAATGATAAGGGAATACATGTCGACCCCTCAAAGATCAAAGCGGTACAAGAATGGCAAGCGCCACGTACACCAACCGAAGTAAGATCATTCCTTGGTTTGGCTGGTTATTATCGCCGTTTCATTTCAAATTTCTCCCGCATTACTGTACCACTCACGGCGTTAACCCATAAAGGGAAACCCTTCATATGGGGACCCAAACAAGAAGAAGCCTTCCAGACCCTTAAACAAAAACTCTGTGATGCACCTATTCTCACTCTTCCTGAAGGTTGTGATGACTTCATGGTTTATGGCGACGCGTCAGGGCAAGGACTAGGCTGTGTTTTAATGCAAAGAGGAAAGGTGATAGCTTATGCTTCTAGACAACTCAAAACTCATGAGAAGAACTACACCACCCACGACCTAGAACTTGGAGCCGTTGTGTTCGCTCTTAAGATATGGAGACATTATCTCTAAGGTACTAAGTGTGAAATATACACTGACCACAAGAGTCTTCAACATATTTTCAACCAAAAGGAGTTAAACATGAGGCAACGAAGATGGGTCGAACTTCTTAATGACTACGACTGTGAAATTCGGTATCATCCTGGCAAGGTGAATGTGGTGGCCAATGCACTCAGTCGAAAGGGATATGCGAACTCCATTCGTCTTCTATGTTCGCAAATCATAACCGACATCAAAGATCAAATTCGAGAAGTCCAACATGTTTCAATAACAGAAGACGACATACGAAAGGAGCTGTCCTGTGGAGCTGAACTTAAAATTGAAACTAAATCTGACGGTATTCTGTACTATCTAGATCGCATATGGATTCCTGACCACAACAACCTTCGTGAATTCCTTATGAATGAGGCACACAAAACACGATACTTTATACACCCAGGAGCCGACAAGATGTATCAAGACCTTCGATACACCTACTGGTGGCCAGGAATGAAAAAGGATATTGCTGTTTTTGTTTCCAAGTGCCTTACATGTTCCAAGGTAAAAGCTGAACATCAAAGACCCTCAGGACTTCTGGTCCAACCTGAAATACCTGTATGGAAGTGGGAAAACATAACCATGGACTTCATTATTCCGCTGCGGGTCGGGGTGTGACATATACAGGCTTGGGATACGGCAAATTATTGCCGCTTGGTCGGGTATGGGATCATTTAGTCAGATTGTGATTAATAAATCCGCATAACCCGCTTTTAATCTGTTTTGTTTGATAACATAAGCTTTGGGGGTTAACGACCATGTCCTGGATATCCTTGGCTCATTTAAGTTATTAATGGTCACGACCTATGCACGGGGTGTAGGCATACACCCGACAGATATAAAATTCTAAATAAACTACCCACAAGAATTGGGGAATAACTCCTTTGTGGGTTTTATAAGTGGTGAGTTGGTTAATCATGACCGGTTTCCGAACCGGCCCCAAAAGTATGACAAACAAGTAAAACTGTATACAAGATTATAATTGTAATTGTCCCAAGTTTATAAGATTTTTCGTGCCGTGTGCACCTAAATCAATATTTTCAAAGGTTTTCAAAATGAGTCAGTTATTTGTATTTACCAGTGAAAACTGACGTATTTTCCAAAGGCTAAGTGGCTGGTATCTCACGAAATAGGCTGGAGCTATTTGGCATTAAATAAGAGGATCATGCAAATCCCTAGATGCCTTAAGTCTGAGGAACTTCATTTTATGTATTCATTTATAAGATCCGCATGTGGATCCTCTTTTCAACCGTTTGTATATATTTTATTCGTACTCTGAATTTTTGGGTTGTAATAGTAATTTTCTTCCAAGCCTTCCGCTGTGCTATAACTGTGTATAATTGACTATGATGATATCAACTACGTCACGATACTCCCCACCGGGCCCACAAGACTATATGAAAATATCGGGGTGTGACACAAAGCTTCATACAAACAAGATTACAAACTAGAGATTGTTCATGAAACAAGTACTAAGTGTTTTTGCCCTAAAGGCTACAATAATACATATAACATCAGTTCAATGCTTGAAATATGATCAAAAATATGGAAAGAACAAAGATTCAAACCATAAGCAAACAAGGATTTGATGGATTGGAAGGTAGATGGTCTTCTTTGCAACTCCAAGGCTTGAAATCGACCAAGAACAACAGCTTTTGGAGCCCAGAAATCGCCCAGAAGTTGGGAAAATTGTCCAATAGTTCGATCGCGCATGTTCTGTTTTAAACAGATTTTCGGATTCGCACAGTCGTGCAACAACAGATGTCATGGTGACGTCAGCTGCAGGGTATGGGCCAGACAAGTGGACAATTGGGCAGCAAACTTTTCAGATGTGCACGGTCGTGCAAGTGATGTGCATGGTCGTGCATGGTCTTGAAATCAGTCTGTCTCTTTAAGGATCAGGGAGTGCACGGGGGTGAATTTAGGCTCACGGCCGTGCATGTTCGAGAAATAGTTGCTGTAACGCCTCGCGTTTCCGTAAAAAAAATGTATTTTAGGAAATACGTGTCGTACCACTATTATTATTTATTTGTCTAATTTATTATCATTATTATTATTTATTTAGTTATTATTTTTTTAGATAATAATAACAATAATAATAATAATAAAATAATAATAATAATAATAATAATAATAATAATAATAATAATAATAATAATAAACAAAATAAATCCGACGTTTTATGAAACTTGTAATCGGATCTCGTCGGTACGTTCGGGCCACTCAAAAACGTTAGAACGGGTTAACAGGCTTTGGCCCAACACACCACCTAAACCTAACTTAAACCCTAAACCCCAATATATAACCTAACTAACACCCTTACACACACTGAAACAAACACATCAGCCGCCCCTCTTCACCCGATCCCCTTTTTTTTCTTTCTCTGACCTGTTTCCGGTCGCTGGAGAAATCCCGGCCGACCACCGGTTGCTCACAATCACCACACCATTACCATTTCCCTCTGCCGCAAACCACACCCACAAACATACCTCCCTGCCTCACCCCCTCGCCCTCACTCTCCTCCCTCTGCAAGCGAACCGCCGGCCACCATCCTGGTGGCGGCGCAACAGCGGCGACGGGTCGCGTTTAGCGGCGGCGGCGGCGGCCGCGTTTAGTGGCAACGACGGAGGCGGTGGCCCGGTGTCGACCAGCGGCGGCAGGGATTGCAGATAGCTCAGGTTCGAGCCTCAATCCCGCCGGTTCAAGTTCATGTCAGTTAGGTTCGAGTTCTTGTTCGGGTTGTTCTGATCTATGTTGAGGTTGCTTCCGGTCGATTCACGTCGGTCTCGGGATCATATTCAAAAACGGTTCGAATACCATGTTTTCCGGCAACCGGTGACAACACTGGTTACTCGGTTCAAGCTCAACTCTGTCGGGGTATGAGTTAACTCGGTTCAGTGAGTAACTCAGTTCATACTTGTTTCAGTTCCCGGTTAAGGTTTCATTCTGATTCGGTTCGACTTTCAGGGTGTTACAGTTCGGGTCATGTATTTTGGTTACGGGACTCGGGTCGAAATGGTCAAAATCAGTCAACCGGTCAAAGCTGGTCAACCGCAGTCAAACACAGTCGACGCGGATCCGTTTCGGTCACTTTAGTCCACCTCAGTTCCGGCTCTCCTAACGGAATACTCGGTAACTTTTATCCACGCAAACTTTATTATTTTGTTTACATTTTATGTATAAGACCGAACTTGAACCGATACGTCTAGCAAACTATAAAAACCTTCCGAGTAAAATGAAAACATAATATATATGCATGTATGTTGAATCAAATGACGACATTTTAAATATACAATAGTACGGAGTTATATGTTGCTTTATTGATTCATGAGTTTTAAACATTTATCGACAACATGTGTTGTCGGGATCGTCCAAAAACAGAGGAGACTCTGTCCGTTTTTCCTAAAAATCCTTGGAACAAATGCGTTAAATAATAAAACGAGCCCATCGGATTTGAATTAAATCTTTAATAAAATATTTATATATGTATATATAAATGTATATTTATTCTAAAAGCATTTCATTGCCCTCGTTTGTACATGTATGATGATGTCGGCTTGACGATGTCAAAACTCTTGAACACTTCACGACATACTAAAGGACACTTCGCAAAATAAGCATACCCGACCCCTTTTTACACTTTAACGCATTTTGGGGTGCAACATGTATAAATTACAAAATTTATTTTTAACAAGATTAAATGTGTTCCCAATACCAAATCGGGTTATCAATTACGCTTACGTGAATTATATGTGTTAGATTAAACTCGTTTATACATGCTACCTGTTACGTTTGAGTTGTTTATGCTTATTAGTTTAAATTTGTATTCTCACAACATTGTTATATTATGTTACTATGCATGCTAGTTAAGGAATTCAATTATATGCTATTATTATGTGAGAGTCGGCTATATATATATGCGATTCAGCTTTATTATACTTCCGTCATGATTGAAATAAATTCTTACACTTAGATTTTATTTTCAAACTTGTATGCTCGCCAATACTTTTGTATTGAACTACGCTTTTAATACATGTTGCAGGAAAGCTGATGATGCAAGAAATCTAGTAGGATTGCTTAGATACACGCTTAGATTAATTTATCTATTTTGATGTTACGTCATTTTGAAATAATTGTTGACTATTATTTGGAATTTTTGTATGACAATTTAGTCTTGAATGAAATTTGAATTTAATCTATATTGTCACATAGCGTTATGAAGTTTTGAGCAATTTGTTCGTCTCATCCCGATGTTTCCGCCATCGGTTGGGGTGTGACAGATTGGTATCAGAGCCATAACTAAAGGTATTAGGTAAATTGCCATGTTCGACCTAGTCTATAGTTTAAGTACCATACTCTTGACCATTCTTGATAATTATCTAAATTATTATTCTGTCTACCGTGCTTCTCTCTCCCATTTGATTTTAAAACTTACAATATGTCTTTCCTAAGACATGAAACACAACACACGCTTTTGAGTATATTCTTGTTCCACAATCGAAATAACTCATCAATACAGGGGTGATTCCCGCCATTGGTGATGAGTTTCAATCCGTTTTACATGTTATTTCGCACGAAATTGTCACACCCCGACCCGCAGCGGAAAAGGTGATCGGGGCATGATTGGGTTATCATCAAAGCTCATGACATTTATTAAGCGTTTCATATTCATTAATACAAATTAAATGGAAATATACAATAAATGTTACAACATGATCTAACTAACAATCTAACTTCTTTGTTCTCTTCTAAGGCATATCCTATGTTTTCCTTGCTTCAACATGTTCACCTGTATCATGTGTAAAAGGGTTTTTGGATCAACATAATGTTGGCGAGTGAATCCTATGGAAAACATTTGAACATATTTATTTAAATTGATTATGAAATATGTGCACAACCAAACATGAGTAAAATTAGATGTAACTTAATCAACAATCATAAGATATTAAATGAAACACTCATGAACAATAATGGAACCATTAAAGGCACGCGATGCTCAACTCGTCTCTCACGAGGAACTGAGGGGCCTGATGAATGAATTGCATAAACATGATAATATGAATGACACAACTACAAACAATATAAACTCAATCATACACACATGAACAATAATGAATTTGATGTGAAGCACGCGATGTTCTACTCGTCTCCCACGAGGAACTGATGGGCTTAATGTATGAGTTTCATATAATTTGACAACAGGAAATAAGTAAATCACACACAATAAAAACAATCTAAGTTTAGGTCATGATGTGGTATGGCACAAGTTTAAATAAATAAATTAATTATTTTCATAACACATGACACACCCCAAAACGTGTAATTTAAAAGGGGAAGTTGTAAGATTCACTCACAGTGGGTGCGTTCGGTTGATGACGTTGAATGCACGCGAAGTGGTTTTAACCACGAGTGAGATTTAACCTAGATAAATCGCACTATGGTTTGGTAAGTAAACGGGTTTTATTAATCTATTTTAGTAGGATTGTTGGGTGTATTTTTGTGACTTTGAGGCTATTTTCTAACCTTAAAAATGTTATTTTTAAGTATTTTTAATTGATTTTTGATTAAAATAATTAAATAAAAATAATAAAAAAATTTATTTTTTTCTGACCGTTGACCGTTGACCTGACCGTTGACCTGACCGTTGACCGGTTCGATCATGTATACAAGTGCGCTGAGTGAGGCTCGAACCCGAGACCTCCCGTACGCGTGCACGCAGCTCTACCAACTGAGCTACGTGTCTAACCCGTTATAAATCTGATTTTAATTATATATATATTAATTAGTTTAAAACGAAAATCATTTTTATTTTTAAAAACAGTTTAAGCGAAATCGGACATGCACTCCACAGGTCTCGAACCCGGGACCTGTGGTTTAATCTAACACACAGTCCACCGCTGGACTGTGTGTTCAACATGTTATATAATTCGATTTTCATTATACTTAAATACTAATTAGTTATTTCCTTTTCTGTCTTATTAAAAAGAATAGATAATTGTTCGAGTCGGTGCAGTAGACCGGACTTGAACTCGTGACCTGTGATATAAACAAACACACAGTCCACCGCTGGACTGTGTGTCTAACTTGGTTATTATTCCGATTATTAATATACTTAACATATAACTGTATGACTTCCGGTTCGGTTAACAAAAAGAAACGTTTTTATTAAGGCGACGTGTGTGAAACCGGATTCGAACTCGAGACGTTTGTATGTTTAATGTGCACACAGTCCACCGCTGGACTGTGTGTCTAACCCGAGTAATTTCTTGATTTATATTATACTTATACTTTACAGCAATCATCGTCTTCTCCGTCAAGAGTTAACCAGATATAATGTCTGACTGGTTCGAGTTATTATTCGGGTTTCTTTAGCGTTTTAGGTTAATTACTGGTAAGATGGAAGTAAAAAGAAAGGAAAATAAGCGTGAGGTATACCGACTCGCTTTCCTCTGTTTTCCGGCAGAACTCCGGCGACAGAAATCACCTCCGGCGATGAGTTTCTCGTAGCAGCGAGTCTCCAGGAAGCTTAGAAAGGGCGTGGGTATCTCCGGTATAAACTCAGGGGCTCAGTAAGGCTCGGCAATGGGGAAAACGGTTTTCCGGCGATGAGCAGAGAAATTCCGGCGAGTGGAATTACGCCGTGAAAAGATGTGATTTTGAGCGAAAAGGTTTGCAGTGGGTTGTGGGTGAATTTATAGAGCAAATTGTTGAAGAATCTGGTCTGATTACCGACTGTATTCGTAATTCATAAAAACTCCGGCGGTTATAATTTTGGTCGCGGACTTCAAACATCGGTTATAACCGATGTCTGGTTAATAGTTTACGTTATAACGTAAATTGTAGTTAAGACTCGCGAGATTTCCGGGATTCCGACGACTGAACTGTTTGGGCGCCGGTTTTGAATTCGTAACGTCCCTTTATGAATTAAATGATTCTATTATTTATCAAACAGAACAAGTGGCGCAGTGGTTTGTGTGTGTGAGATAAGTCTTGAACTGATTCGGTACAGACCCGGGTTCGAAACCCGGCAGAAGCAAATCATTTTTATTTTGCGATTTTTGACAGTTTTGCAAAAACTAAATATATATTCCCGTATAATAATTGATTACGTATCGTTTAAAAATATTTTGGGCATTTAATTCGCAACGAAATTTTTGACTGACTGTTCGGTTGATAAACGGAGCGGGTTTGGTAAATCCGTTTTTGACGGATGTTACAGTATCCCCTGCGTTTTAGAAATTTCGTCCCGAAATTTAAATAATGATATATTTTGACTAAAGGATGATGATGTTTAGTTTGACAGTTGTATGCTTAGAAAAATGAGGGTTTAAGTTTTTGGTCGAGGCGGTAACGTTCCTTGTAAGGGTTAAGTACCCTATTTCAGGAATCGCTTTTTGTTGCCTACTGTATAAGTATTGGTAAGCAGAAATGATTTTCTAAAAATGATATCATGCATAAGAGTTTAGATACGTTTGGGAAAGTATGGTTATATCCTAAGGCAAAACTTCTAACACTACAACCTATATGGGACATAAATAAAAACATAACAGCTGATATTTGAACATAAGTAAACACAACAGCTAATATTCGAATATGAATAAACACATCAGCAAATATTTGAGCATGAATAAACACAACAGCAAATATTTGAATCCACATTCTGATAGCATATATGTTTGAATGGTGAAGTTCCTCTCTCGTTTGTTATGATGGAGAAGTTAGTTTATGTAGAAATGGAACACAATCCAATCTCTTTAAATAACATGATGATATAAATGTAACACAAATTCCAACCAAGGCAATACTAAATCCTACATGGAACTTCTCATAACCGCCTGATAATGCCTCTGATCCTTTGGCAAGAATACTTATATATAGGAAGTACCAGCGGCGTATCCACCATATTCTTGCCAAATTTTCATTAGTTTTATCCACAAGTTATGATTGGTTACCAAGAAACTAATAAATCCTACATAGAACTTCTCATAACCGTCCGATAATGCCTCTGATCCTTTGACAAGAATACTTATATATAGGAAGTACCAGCGGCGTATCCACCATATTCTTGTCAAATTTTCATTGGTTTTATCAGTGAATTATGATTAGTCCTATAACTCTACAACCATTACAACAAACATAAAATACTGAAATGGAATATATCTGTGCGATCAAGGCTCAATCGAATGGAGCCGATCGTATTGCATGTACTGAAAATGAAATGGATGTGCGCTCAAGGCTCAATCAAACGGAGCCGAACGTATTGAATGTACTGAAATTGAAATTGTGTGCTCAAGGCTCAATCAAACGGAGCCGAGCGTATTGCATGTACTGAAAATGAATAACTTAACCACACAAACAGCCTATGCATGGAACCTCTCATAACCGCCTGATAATGCCTCCGATTATTTGACAAGAATACTTATATATAGGAAGTACCAGCGGCGTATCCACCATATCCTTGTCAAATTTTCATTGACTTTATCCGCAAGTTATGGTTAGTTCAATGCGACTCTACTATAAACACCACAACCACAAGATACTGATAATGAAATTGTCTGTGCGCTCAAGGCTCAATCAAACGGAGCCGAACGTATTGAATGAAATTGTATGTGCGCTCAAGGCTCAATCAAACGGAGCCGAACGTATTGAATGTACTGAAATTGAACAACTTAATCTAAACAACCATCACACAATCAGCCTATGCATGGAATCTCTCATAACCGCCTGATAATGCCTCCGATCATTTGACAAGAATACTTATATATAGGAAGTACCATCGGCGTATCCACCATATCCTTGTCAAATTTTCATTGACTTTATCCGCAAGTTATGGTTAGTTCGATGCGACTCTACTACAAACACCACAACCACAAGATACTGATAATGAAATTGTCTGTGCGCTCAAGGCTCAATCAAACGGAGCCGAACGTATTGCATGAACTGGAAATGTAAATTGAAATGTGCGCTCAAGGCTCAATCAAACGGAGCCGAACGTATTGCATGAACTGGAAATGTAAATTGAAATGTGCGCTCAAGGCTCAATCAAACGGAGCAGAACGTATTGCATGTATTGAAATGTAAAATGAAATAACCGATCAAGGCTCAAACAAACGGAGCCGATCGTGCGGGCACGCCCTGATCAACCGCATAATAAAATGGGGATCAAACTCAACCTCGATGGATGGGGAGCTGCGGCCTCAGCAAAAGCATATACTGAAAACAATATATAATATATAATATACCATAATTACTCTAACAGTCTACACAAGTGATAAAGAAACACATAAAACTAAACGATAGGAGTTGAATCTGGATCTTCGGCGAAGAGGACTAGCTGAGTATCTTCGTTTGGACCGTTAATATCTTCGACAGGATTGGCGTTGATATTGAAGACTCTTCCTCTTGCTGGTGGCATAGTGGTTGGGTTTTCTTGGTTTACTTGGTTAACTGGGTTTGATTGGGCTTGAGTGTTGATAACGTTAACCAATTGAGGGCATGTGTTTCTAAAGTGGGTAGGGTCGCCACAATTGAAGCAAGCTCGAGTATATGGGAGCATGGGGTTTTGGGGTTGGTGATAAGTTTGGGCCATGTTTTGAGTAGGGGAAAAGGTTTGGTTTTGAAAGGTGCGACAAACATTGCTCAAATGGCCATAGCGTCCACAAGTTGTACATAGTTGACAAGGTAAGGTAAGGGGATGATGATAAAAACAGTTGTTGCATCGAGGGTGAGGTCCAAGATATGGTTTCTTATTTGGGTAAGCTGAGTTGGGTGCCACTTGGGTGATTGGGATAGCTCGGATGAGTATAGCGTGTAAAACTGGTTGATTTCGTTGGGTAGCAGCGAAAAGTCGCCCGACTCTTCTTCTCTTGGGATTAGGTTGAGAAGGGGATTCGGTTTGAGTGGAGTCGAAGGTTTCAGTCGATTCTTTATCCTTCTTCTTCTCCTCCTTGAAGTCTTTGTTTCGGATTCGGTTCTCAGTGAGCTCTGTTGCTAGCTCCATTGCTGCTTCCAAAGTTGCAGGCTTGGTACTTATTACAGGGTCTTGAATCTTTGACGGAAGACCACGAATGTAGTGCTCGATCAAACGGTAGAGGGGAGTGAACATGTTGGGAACCATTTGATGTAACTCGAGGAATCTTTTGTTGTAGGTGATGTGGTCTCCTTCCATTTGCTTCAATGAGTAAAATTCATCTTCTAACTTCTTGATTTCGCTCCTTGGGCAAAATCGTCTGGTCATGATTTCCTTCAATTCGTTCCAAGTTAAGGTCATAGCATCTTCCACACCTCGTTTGGCCTTCTCTGTGTTCCACCAAGTAAGTGCTATCCCATATAATCGACCGGTAGCATATCGTACTTTGCGATCGTCAGGGCAATCGCAATTTAGAAAAGTGTTCTCCATTTCTTCAAACCAATGGAGAAGAGCAGTGACGCCTTCAGTCCCTTTGTATTTCGGAGGGTCGCATGATTTGAAATGCTTGTAGGTGCATTTAGTGGTATTTGGGGGAGAGTTGAAAATGTTTTGGTTTGCTTGATTGACAGGATTATTGGTGAGTGCTTGTTGAACTTGGATTACAATGTTGGGTATTACGGCAGCCATTTGTTGAGCGATTAAGGCAGCCATGCGTTCGCGGGCTTTTCTTGCTCTCGTCTTCCTACGGGCGAGGTTAGAAGACATCTACAATGAATACATGACAAGAGTATGAGTTGGATGCTTTTGAGATCATGGGTCGCATTAGGAATGAACATTCATAAAATAATTATAGAAAAATACTACATCCATAAGATGTCTTGGGCTTTGCTCGCTGTTAGGCCCTTCATGCCGCCATACTTTACCTGTGTAATCATGTGGGCCCCCATGAATACCGGTTTTTCATATGGTTCGCACGGTTTCTGCCAGGTTGCGTACACAAAAACCCGGAGAAAATCGAGAAATATGTATACAACGTGTGATATTCGGAATGTGTCCAGGTGTAGACACGGTGACACCTCAAAGTAGGGTTAGTTCGAACGACGTTTGGTGTGGCATGCTTTGGCCTAATAGGTCCTTCGTACTCTCATCGTTGGTCCCCAGGTAGGCAAACTGGTCCGTTATATTGGATTTATACGAATGCCAGCCTAGACAGGACGTTCCGACTACCGGTACTTGTACCCTTCCAGTTACTACATGCCCGTCGCAGAACTTACTTTGATGAGATTTGAAAATTGCACAAAATCTTTGGATAATGAGAGTATGAAAATAAATTGAATACATGAACATCGATATATGTATAATGAATATGTATATATGTATAATGAATACGTATATAAGCATGTATGTTTGACTGAAATGTAAACAAATATGAAACAAATAAATATCACAAGTTTGTATGTAACCACCTAATCAATTAAAATTTAGGCAGACTATAGTATAGGCTCTAAGGGTCTAATAACCTATCCTATATCCCTATAGTCATGGCTCTGATACCAATCTGTCACACCCCGACCCGCAGCGGAAAAGGTGATCGGGGCATGATTGGGTTATCATCAAAGCTCATGACATTTATTAAGCGTTTCATATTCATTAATACAAATTAAATGGAAATATACAATAAATGTTACAACATGGTCTAACTAACAATCTAACTTCTTTGTTCTCTTCTAAGGCATATCCTATGTTTTCCTTGCTTCAACCTGTTCACCTGTATCATGTGTAAAAGGGTTTTTGGATCAACATAATGTTGGCGAGTGAATCCTATGGAAAACATTTGAACATATTTATTTAAATTGATTATGAAATATGTGCACAACCAAACATGAGTAAAATTAGATGTAACTTAATCAACAATCATAAGATATTAAATGAAACACTCATGAACAATAATGGAACCATTAAAGGCACGCGATGCTCAACTCGTCTCTCACGAGGAACTGAGGGGCCTGATGAATGAATTGCATAAACATGATAATATGAATGACACAACTACAAACAATATAAACTCAATGATACACACATGAACAATAATGAATTTGATGTGAAGCACGCGATGTTCTACTCGTCTCCCACGAGGAACTGATGGGCTTAATGTATGAGTTTCATATAATTTGACAACAGGAAATAAGTAAATCACAACAATAAAAACAATCTAAGTTTAGGTCATGATGTGGTATGGCACAAGTTTAAATAAATAAATTAATTATTTTCATAACACATGACACACCCCAAAACGTGTAATTTAAAAGGGGAAGTTGTAAGATTCACTCACAGTGGGTGCGTTCGGTTGATGACGTTGAATGCACGCGAAGTGGTTTTAACCACGAGTGAGATTTAACCTAGATAAATCGCACTATGGTTTGGTAAGTAAACGGGTTTTATTAATCTATTTTAGTAGGATTGTTGGGTGTATTTTTGTGACTTTGAGGCTATTTTCTAACCTTAAAAATGTTATTTTTAAGTATTTTTAATTGATTTTTGATTAAAATAATTAAATAAAAATAATAAAAAAATTTATTTTTTTCTGACCGTTGACCGTTGACCTGACCGTTGACCTGACCGTTGACCGGTTCGATCATGTATACAAGTGCGCTGAGTGAGGCTCGAACCCGAGACCTCCCGTACGCGTGCACGCAGCTCTACCAACTGAGCTACGTGTCTAACCCGTTATAAATCTGATTTTAATTATATATATATTAATTAGTTTAAAACGAAAATCATTTTTATTTTAAAAACAGTTTAAGCGAAATCGGACATGCACTCCACAGGTCTCGAACCCGGGACCTGTGGTTTAATCTAACACACAGTCCACCGCTGGACTGTGTGTTCAACATGTTATATAATTCGATTTTCATTATACTTAAATACTAATTAGTTATTTCCTTTTCTGTCTTATTAAAAAGAATAGATAATTGTTCGAGTCGGTGCAGTAGACCGGACTTGAACTCGTGACCTGTGATATAAACAAACACACAGTCCACCGCTGGACTGTGTGTCTAACTTGGTTATTATTCCGATTATTAATATACTTAACATATAACTGTATGACTTCCGGTTCGGTTAACAAAAAGAAACGTTTATTCGAACTCGAGACGTTTGTATGTTTAATGTGCACACAGTCCACCGCTGGACTGTGTGTCTAACCCGAGTAATTTCTTGATTTATATTATACTTATACTTTACAGCAATCATCGTCTTCTCCGTCAAGAGTTAACCAGATATAATGTCTGACTGGTTCGAGTTATTATTCGGGTTTCTTTAGCGTTTTAGGTTAATTACTGGTAAGATGGAAGTAAAAAGAAAGGAAAATAAGCGTGAGGTATACCGACTCGCTTTCCTCTGTTTTCCGGCAGAACTCCGGCGACAGAAATCACCTCCGGCGATGAGTTTCTCGTAGCAGCGAGTCTCCAGGAAGCTTAGATAGGGCGTGGGTATCTCCAGTATAAACTCAGGGGCTCAGTAAGGCTCGGCAATGGGGAAAACGGTTTTCCGGCGATGAGCAGAGAAATTCCGGCGAGTGGAATTACGCCGTGATAAGATGTGATTTTGAGCGAAAAGGTTTGCAGTGGGTTGTGGGTGAATTTATAGAGCAAATTGTTGAAGAATCTGGTCTGATTTCCGACTGTATTCGTAATTCATAAAAACTCCGGCGGTTATAATTTTGGTCGCGGACTTCAAACATCGGTTATAACCGATGTCTGGTTAATAGTTTACGTTATAACGTAAATTGTAGTTAAGACTCGCGAGATTTCCGGGATTCCGACGACTGAACTGTTTGGGCGCCGGTTTTGAATTCGTAACGTCCCTTTATGAATTAAATGATTCTATTATTTATCAAATAGAACAAGTGGCGCAGTGGTTTGTGTGTGTGAGATAAGTCTTGAACTGATTCGGTACAGACCCGGGTTCGAAACCCGGCAGAAGCAAATCATTTTTATTTTGCGATTTTTGACAGTTTTTCAAAAACTAAATATATATTCCCGTATAATAATTGATTACGTATCGTTTAAAAATATTTTGGGCATTTAATTCGCAACGAAATTTTTGACTGACTGTTCGGTTGATAAACGCAGCGGGTTTGGTAAATCCGTTTTTGACGGATGTTACAGAAATTCACCATCAAGTCAGGAGTGATATCCATATCTTGATGGGAGTTTCATTTCATAATCTAGTGGATCCTTATTGACGATTCGAGATTATATCTTGATACGTTCAATAAACCACAATTTGGGGACGAAATTGTCAAGCCCGGATTGACATCCACACCTTGATGACTGGTTCCGCTCCTCAATTTTTAATCTCGCCAAAGTTTCGTATTTTTCGATCAAATTAGGGACATGTACTAACTGGAAGGGTAAAGTACCGCTAATCGCTTGGCGACGAGAGTATTATAACTATTAGGCCAAATCATGTCTCCCTAATTCGAAAGGACTTACGAGTCACTTTGGAATAGTCGAAGTTTCTAAAACTGAACCACTCCAACATTTTAACAAGCCTCTCTTTTATGCTATCTTACATTTTATGCTATATAATTCTTATTCTTCCATTTTTATTTCAATGTCACACTATACTAAAATCGAATTTATGCACGACAAACTTCGCATTTATACTAAATCTATTACACAACGATTCTATAGGTGCATACTAAACATCATACTTGATTTGGGATTACTGGAACATTATATGTGATAAACTCGTTATAAAACCACACCTTAACATGTATAGCACTATGCGTAGTGCTATAGGAGTAGCGCACCGCCCTTGAGACTTGGGGTCATGTTAAGTAAACTATTTCATACTAGGTAAACTATTTTACATTATGTTTCAACAATATTGACTAGTCAACATTGCGTACACGATGGTTTGACTTGTTTATTCACATGTTTATGTGGTAGACTCGTCATTAACTTTGATCAAGCCACACCTTAACATGTATAGCACTTGTGTAGCGCTATAGGAGTGACGCCCGCCCGTATTCTTGAGGTCATGTTAAGTAAACTATTTTACACCCTCTTCGTTTTAACGATGATGGGTAGTCTACATTGCGGTGCACGATGGTTTGACCTGTTTATTCACATGCCAGTAATCCGTTAATCTTGGTTAAACTAAAATATATCATCTGTATTGTTCACGAATGCGCGAATACGCACACTTACACTTATACTCATACTTATACAGTATACTCTTTCATACTTAAATACCATTATACTTATATACTTGAGATTCTATATACGCTATCATTATCACTCGTAATACGCTAATAAACACTAATCGGGACACGAAACGCAACATGACATCGATTAGCGAAACGGACGTAATATGGTATAAACATGGTGGATACGTTGCTGGTACTTCCTATATATAAGTGTTAATACCATATTACTAATGTTTCGTAAAACGTGCCATGAGAAATTTGGTGTTTCACTGCTATATTTAAGGGCAAACCTTAATCACTCATCACCTAATTCTCAGTTATATCGGCATACTTCGAAATGTCATTATTTCTTTCCCAAGCCTTCCTCTTGAATGAATTTCGGGATGAAATTCCCTAAAGTAGGGGAGACTGTAACGCCTCGCGTTCCGTAAAAAAATTATTTTAAGAAATACGTGTCGTACCACTGAATTATTTATTTGTCTAATTTATCATCATTATTATTATTTATTTAGTTATTATTTTTTTAGATAATAATAACAATAATAATAATAATAATAATAATAATAATAATAATAATAATAATAATAATAATAATAATAATAATAATAATAATAAACAAAATAAATCCGACGTTTTACGAAACTTGTAATCGGATCTCGTCGGTACGTTCGGGCCACTCAAAAACGTTAGAACGGGTTAACAGGCTTTGGCCCAACACACCACCTAAACCTAACTTAAACCCTAAACCTCAATATATAACCTAACTAACACCCTTAACACACACTGAAACCAACACACCAGCCGCCCCTCTTCACCCGATCCCCCTTTTTTCTTTCTCTAACCTGTTTCTGGTCGCCGGAGAAATCCCGGCCGACCACCGGTTGGTCACAATCACCACACCACTACCATTTCCCTCCGCCGCAAACCACACCCACAAACACACCTCCCTGCCTCACCCCCCGCCCTCACTCTCCTCCCTCTGCAATCGAACCGCCGGCCACCATCCTGGTGGCGGCGCAACAGCGCGACGGGCCGCGTTTAGCGGCGGCGGCGCGCGCGTTTAGTGGCAGCGACGGAGGCGGTGGCCCGGTGTAGACCAGCGGTGGCAGGGATTGCAGATAGCTCAGGTTCGAGCCTTAATCCCGCCGGTTCAAGTTCAGTTAAGTTAGGTTCGAGTTCTTGTTCGGGTTGTTCCGATCTATGTTGAGGTTGCTTCCGGTCGATTCACGTCGGTCTCGGGATCATATTCAAAAACGGTTCGAATACCGTGTTTTCCGGCAACCGGTGACAACACTGGTTACTCGGTTCAAGCTCAACTCTGTCGGGGTATGAGTTAATTCGGTTCAGCGAGTTAACTCAGTTCATACTTGTTTCAGTTCCCGGTTCAGGTTTCATTCTGATTCGGTTCGAGTTTCAGTGTGTTACAGTTCGGGTCGTGTAGTATTTTGGTTACGGGACTCGGGTCGAAATGGTCAAAATCAGTCAACCGGTCAAAGCTGGTCCACCGCGGTCGACGCGGATCCATTTCGGTCACTTTAGTCCACCTCAGTTCCGACTCTCCTAACGGAATACTCGGTAAACTTTTAACCACGCAAACTTTATTATTTTGTTTACATTTTATGTATAAGACCGAACTTGAACCGATACGTCTAGCAAACTATAAAAACCTTCCGAGTAAAATGAAAACATAATATATATGCAAGTATGTTGAATCAAATGACGACGTTTTAAATATACAATAGTACGGAGTTATATGTTGCTTTATTGATTGATGAGTTTTAAACATTTATCGACAACATGTGTTGTCGGGATCATCCAAAAACAGAGGAGACTCTGTCCGTTTTTCCTAAAAATCCTTGGAACAAATGCGTTAAATAATAAAACGAGCCCATCGGATTTGAATTAAATCTTTAATAAAATATTTATATATGTATATATAAATGTATATTTATTCTACAAGCATTTCGTTGCCCTCGTTTGCACATGTATGATGATCTCGGCTTGACGATGAAAACTCTTGAACACTTCACGGCATACTAAAGGACACTTCGCAAAATGTGAGCATACCCGACCCCTTTTAACACTTTAACACATTTTGGGGTGCAACATGTATAAATTATAAAATTTATTTTTAACAAGATTAAATGTGTTCCCAATACCAAACGGGTTATCATTACGCTTACGTGAATTATATGTGTTAGATTAAACTCGTTTATACATGCTACCTGTTACGTTTGAGTTGTTTATGCTTATTAGTTTAAATTTGTATTCTCACAACATTGTTATGATCATGTTACTATGCATGCTAGTTAAGGAATTCAATTATATGCTATTATTATGTGAGAGTCGGCTACATATATATGCGATTCAGCTTTATTATACTTCCGTCATGATTGAAATAAACTCTTACACTTAGATATTATTTTCAAACTTGTATGCTCGCCAATACTTTTGTATTGATCTACGCTTTTAATACATTTTGGAGGAAAGCTGATGATGCAAGAAATCTAGTAGGATTGCTTAGATACACGCCTAGATTAATTTATCTATTTTGATGTTATGTCGTTTTGAAATAATTGTTGACTATTATTTGGAATTTTTGTATGACAATTTAGTCTTGAATGAAATTTGAATTTAATCTATATTGTCACATAGCGTTATGAAGTTTTGAGCAATTTGTTCGTCTCATCCCGATATTTCCGCCATCGGTTGGGGTGTGACAGTTGCACTACTAGTGCGTCCGACGTCCTGAGTCGTGCACGGTCGTGTTGACTTCGTGTTTTAGACCTGAAACTTGTTAAGGTCTTATCGTGTTGACCTGTTTTAGACACGAAACATGTTAAGGTCAAACACAAAACATGATAACTTAGTGTTGGTTCGTGTCGTGTTATCGTATTCGTGTCAAAATTGTCAGCCCTAGTTAAACTGTTTAATAGTTTTTAAAAATGCTCATCCAATTTTTTAGAGGAAGTTAATTAAAAAGGTGTTAAAACATAGAGTTTGATATTTTGTCTTATAATTATTTTTCTCACAATTAATTTTTCAAATATGAAATTAGTTTCCCGTATGTTTATGATCTCTTATTTTTCGAAACTTTATTCATTAGTTCTGACTACCTATTATCTAATTATTTTCATTTGATTCCTCTAGTCTTGAGCTAAATATATAATTTGTTAATCGAGAATAAGATATAAACAATTAAAAGACATGAGTCAAAAAGTATGATTTGAGTTAGAGTATTGATTGTTTAAATTGTTACTAAGTCATTAAATTTTATTTATATTCGTAAATGAACATTAAATGGGTCAATCCGAATAGAACACGACTTTAAGTAGGTCCTATACAACACAAATAAATATATTGATTGTGCTTGGGCTTAACTATTCAACCAACCCAAGATAGACATCCCTATTATCAAATATATATAGAAATCAAGTTAAAATATACATTACCTTTAACAAATATCATGTAGAAAATATGATTCTATCAATAAAAGATAGGAAATAATCTCAATTCACCAAGATTTCACAACTTGAGTAATTACTCATGTTCAAAAACCAATGGATTTCACGAATACCACCTTCAAAGGTGCACCCCAGACGAGTTTGTATCAGAACCGAACGTTTAGGTGGACGGATGCCACCATTGGAGGAAGCATCCGAAAGTTTGATCATTTGGAATTTCAAACTTGGATGGATAAATCCATTGTGGGTCCTTCTTACACAAACATTATATTTAAATACACGTGTTTGTATCATGTTATTTTTGTAAAGAAAAAAGGTGTTTGAATGTGGACCTAACATTTGAGAAAAAAAAATAGTGTATTTCACATATGGGTGAAAATCTGACATTGCTACTAATATGATTTATTTGTGATTGTCTGAAAGTGTATGCGTCGGAGATGCTCTAATGACATATCATCCCGTCAGTCCACCATATCGTATTTTTGGTATCAGTCTACCTTGACGAGTTTATAGATAGTTCAAGAATCAAAACTATTATCACATTTGAGAAAAAAATAGTGTATTTCACATATGGGTGAAAATCTGACATTGCTACTAATATGATTTATTTGTGATTGTCTGAAAGTGTATGCGTCGGAGATGCTCTAATGACATATCATCCCGTCAGTCCACCATATCGTATTTTTGGTATCAGTCTACCTTGACGAGTTTATAGATAGTTCAAGAATCAAAACTATTATCATATTCGATTTCAGTTGTTCAGGCTTAGAAGTTTGTATTTCAGAGTTTCATTCATATGTCAAAGTTGTAAACTCACTAATGTCAACTCCATTTGTCAATGTTACATTAAGTCTCAATGTCAACATGTTGATGAGTATACACATGTAATTGAGTTAGCTTACACTGAAATAAGAGGGTTCTAGACTTACTCTTCAACGACGTTAAATTTCAAGTGTGTCGCCTTGACATTGCACCACTACTTGGTCCGCTAGGCAAGATATGACGGTGTCAACGACATAGAGATATGATGAGAGAGAAAGGGATAAATCAATTATAAGCTTAGCTTTTGACGGTGGCAACGACAAGATTTTGTCCCTGTGTTTACAAATCTGAAATGTTTTGCAATTTTAATATCAATGTTCCCATTTTTATTGCAATTTTACTTCGCCATACTAACTCCATCTATATCTGGTACACCCAAGTCACATGATAGGCATATGCAAGGGTAAACTCGTAAATAACCAAAAATTCATGTCATGTAATAAAGAGTTTTTTTAATTAATAACTCCATCTATATCTAGTACACCCAAGTCACATGATAGGCATATGCAAGGGTAAACTCGTAAATAACCAAAAATTCATGTCATATAATAAAGATTTTTAATTAATATAATATGGCAAATCATGTACGTGGTCATAATTGGGTGTATATAGAAAGCCAAACTAGACCTCTTGGTCCTAAGTTAAATCGAGAACCGTACGCTCATACGACATGCCACCAATTCATTTACGAGCTAATATACCTATTTGATTTTGAGTGAACTATAAACCCTCACGCCGATTTAAAAACTTTCACTAGTAGTGTCTTCCACGTTTCCCATTTCTTATCGTTGTGACCCTCAAAATATACCCATAGTATATGGGGTTTGAACATATGCTTTTTTTCCTAGACTGTAAGCCTAAAACATTTTGGTCCGCACACATCCTTATCTCTTTGCTATATTATATAAACTAAGGAAATTTTATAAACACGATTATATGAAAAGTTTGAACTAGTTACAAAATATTCAATAGTGCAAACTTAATCTCATGTACCATCGTCAAAAAGAAAATAGCATAATAAGAAAAAAGCTTGGCTAGTAATTAAAACAATAACAATATGTTACATAGTTTCAATTTATTATGTATGTTTCACGTGTTTATGCATGAAGAAAAAAAATAAATAAATAAAACCTATGCTACAATTATGCAACATGACGTGCTTTAAGCATCCCCTTGTTACAAAAGTGTTCATTGAATAGGATATATTCCTTCTAGTATGTTACTATAAAAAATGTAGAGTTCCACCCTAAACTTCCATCATCCAAAATTTCAAAGGCATTCTCAACTGTTCTCCCCGTTTCTCTTTCTAATCAGTGCTTCTTCATGGCAAAGGTTTACCCTGAGAGTGAGACCATCATTCCAGTTGTAAACAGTAAGAATCTTGTCGTTTTGACGGTGTGGAAGAAGTCTTTAATCTTTAGTTGCGACGGGTTTACAGTGTACAACTCCCATGGAAATCTTGCATTTCGAGTAGACAACTATTCCGTGAAAGGAAACCGGGAGATTGTTCTCATGAATGCGTCAGGCTGCAGTCTCCACACCGTTAGGCGCAAGGTATATATATTTATTTCTACACATGTAATAACTTTCATAAAAAATCATCTTAAAGTTGTACACAAGCTGATTAGTGACATGATATATTATCCCCAGATGTTGAGCCTAGCAGACAGTTTTCTTGTGTATGATGGTGAAAGTGTCAATCCCCGATTTTCAGTGACCAAACATGTGAATGTCTTGAACACCAAGTCACTCGCATACGTGAGCACAGTAGGATCATCAAAGAACAGGAACAAAAGAAATGTGATCTATGAGATCCAAGGATCATATGCTCAAAAGTCCTGCCTGTTGTATGATGACGAGCACCGATGTGTTGCTGAAATTGGGAGGAAAGAAGCCAAAGGCGGAGTAGCACTTGGGGAGATGTTTTTTCTTTGGTGGTAGAACCATCTATCGATCCTGCCATCGCTATGGTCCTCGATCAAATGTTTGATTCTAAGCGTTTCTCTAAATAGATTTGGGTGCAAAAACCATGTACAATTCCTAGTTTTGTGAAGTCATAGTTTTGTGCTTCAAATTCTTTAATCATGGTATGGAAAAATAAATAATCGTTGTTTTAGTTCAAACATATTTGTAGTGGTGCATACACTAATACACCATAGTATTTTGTTCTGATGTGCTCTATTTAAAACCTAGTGGTGTAAACACCTTTTTCATTTCTTAGGTTACATGTAATTACAGTTAAATAAGGAAATAATTAATCTAATTGCAACTACGATTTGGTGATGTTTAACCATATGATAACATTACATGATGGTAGAAAATTTGTTTGCATGTTATAATAATATATACTTATTATCGTGAGTCTATGTAACCCAGTGGCGGATTCAGCATATTTTTTTCAACGGGGTTCAGTTTTTTCGATATTCAGATTTTTCACAACCAAACGATAGAATTTTCAGGTCAGTCTTCGTTTGGGTCAAGTCTGGATGATTTATTTTTGGGTCGGCCGTCGTTTGTTGTTTGTATAGTCAATTTTGTTTTAAAACCCCATGTTTTCGTTTGGATTAACAATAAAAGCACAAATACTGCTTCTATCTGGCTCAAATCTATGACCTCTTTGTTAGTAAACGAGGGATTAACCGCCTCAACAATTTTGCTTTTGACATTATGGGATCCAACTAAATATTCTTATGGAGTCCTTAAAAAAATTAATCTACCGGATCTACTAAACTTTTTAATAAAAAATAGGGATCCAAAGCAGGGGCGGAACTAAAGGGTTAGGAGCCGTAGCACGGACTACGGTTCAACCCCGTATTCGTAGTGTTTTTTTTTTCAGTTTTATACAAAGGATACCTCTAAAAAATACAAGGATATCCCTAACAAAAAACTAGGATACCTGATTTTACTAAAATCCCATTTTTTTAATAAGCCCAAACATTGTACAACCCAAAAACTTGTAGGATATTTAAGCCCGAATGATAAAATAAGCCACAATTAACAATAATAGAATTGAAAGGAGACCCTAAATATAATTGATAAAGTTAGCCCAAGACCTAAAACAATATTATAATTAAAAGATGCACATTCTGATTTGTGATTTTGGGCGGCAATGGAAACCAAAGGTCGATTATACTGAACAGAAGCCAACGATCATTGAACAATGCTATAGTTTGTGCGGTCTAAAATGAAACTTTTGATAAAGTAAAAGACGACGATGTGATGAAGCGATTTCAAACTATAAAAAAAGAGCACAAATCTATTAGGTATTTGTTTTATTTTATTTATTATCGTTTTTTAATTATTGTATGATTGCATGGTAAAAAAATTTCATGATACCCCAAAATTAATGGGTTAGTTCCGCCACTGCTCCGAAAACCCCGAATCCACTCTATATAGGTTGCCCTGTATGTGACCATCCAAGTCGTTTCATTGATTGAGAAATCGGAATTCCAATTATATTCTTTCTACATATCATAAGTTTAGATAAATATTAAAATTCACATTATAAATAAATGTTACTAAACATGATATAATTCATGCATACTCAATCTTCTATTTACCATGTGAAACTAATGCTAAATATTACAGGTTAATTTGATAAACGTTTTTTAACACAAAAAAAACAAAAACAAATCCATGCATGTGGATTTCTTAAAAAGTTAAGAATATGAGAACCCAATTCATTCTATTTCATTGACTAATGTTTAGATTCTTTTTGTTTTTATATGTATTTATTAAATATCTAAGTATGTTGTAGGAAAACAAAAAGAATGTATAGATAGTTAATATAACTAAACTAATCCCAATTTCTTCCAAGATCATAAACTTACAATTCAGTATTAATCATGTTAGATCAATAAAACTGAAAAAGTTCAGGTTGAATGGGTGAACCTGACTCATTTATTATGATATACAAGAGTTATAAAGATTATTAAAGGGACTACCATCATATAAGACCATCTACAATTAGAGAACTAAAAAACGTCTAAAAACATGCCTAGTCAGCTATCCATAAAAAAAACTCATTTTTTTAAAAACACTTAAAACGCATGTAATAAGAAAACTCAAAATCACCTAAACACATTAACACATCATCACCACTTTTTATATATACAGAGAGAGAGAATGAAAGACACCCAAACCACTTGCCCCACCCACTCCTACTTTGTTTCATTTACAAGAGAATGCAATATTAAAAATGGAACCTACAACACAACCACAACCCACAACAAGGGCGGACCTATCCTATGTGTAGGTGGGCGGCTGCGCTCCTTAAAAAATAAAATTTCAGTGTTAATTTATGCCTAAAATCCGACCGCACCCTTTATAAAATCCTCACCGCACCCCTTGGAAATTTTAAATTGCCCCCTTAGAAAAAATCTTAGGAATTTATTAAAAAGAAAGTTGTAAACAATGATTTAAGCCCACTTTTAATTAACAAATCAACAAATTCAATTTCATTAAGCAACTTAGCCCATTAAAATCTTTAACAAACCTTGTAACCCAAGTACTCAAGCCCAATTATGAATATATATCATTAAGCCCAACCCAATTAAGTAAAACAAAACAACACAACCCACCCCGTCCCTTACATTTCCATCTCCTGCCTCCTCTATGATCAGCGAACAACGCCCAGCCCCAGCCCTAGCGACGTCGATCAGCCGGCTTATCTCGCCGGAATCGCCAAAATCGTCCAAAATCCGGCCACCACTCCATCCGAAATCTTAAAATTAAAGATGTACTTACATTTATTTGAGTTATTTTGATGTTCTATGTGGTTTTTTCAAGATAAATAAATTTATATATATGTTAAAAAGGTTTGAAATTTTAAGTGTTTTGATTTTTTTTTGGGTTGTTCTAGTCTTTAATAAGGTGATTTCCTTGTTTATATGAACGATTCCTAGACTTGAATTCGACATTTTAAATTGAAAGTTAAGGTGTATGGGCTATGGTTGTACACTTGAAGATCATTGTTTGTTTTAGCTTGATTTTCTTTTGTTTTACATGACCAGACCCGAGCCGATCCGACCCGATATGAACCGATTTTTTTATATACCTAGGGGTCGAAAATCTTTAAAAATATTCTGCACTCCCATGAAAAAAATTTCTGGGTCCATCACTGTTATGGGCACCAACTTCCGTCACCATTACGTTTGTATTTTCGCTGCGATGTTTTTGGGTGTTACACTTATTTCATTGTAAGCAAACTGAGTTACATTACATGTTGACTTTGAGACTTAATCTAACATTGACAAATGAAGTTGACATTAATCTTGAGTTTACAACTTTTATATGAAAGGGGATTTTAGTACTAACTTGGTGATACTAACATAATAACTAGTTAACTCATCCTAACCGTATACCGTTCAAAAAAATGTGTGAGAAGGGCCCACCATGGTTTCTTCCGTCCAAATTTGAAATTCCAAACGGCCAAGCAAATGTCCCCTTCCGGACGCTTCCTCCAATGATGGCATCCATCCACCTAAACTTTGGTTTTGATACATACTTGTCTGGAATGCTTCATTAAAGTGATGTAGTGGAATCCATTGGTTTTTGAACGTCAATGATTTCAAAGTTATGAAATCTTGGTGAATTGAGATTGATTTCCCTTGATTAAATGACGGATTCATTTTTTCTACATGGTATTTGTTAAAAACTTTTATGTGATTTATAAATTAACTTGATTTTTATGCATATTTGATAGCAGGGATGTTTATCCTTTTGGGCTGGTTGGTTGAATAGTTAAGCCCTAGCACGACCCATATATATACTCGTGTTGTGTCGACCTATTTAAAATCATGTTGTATTTTGGTTGACCCGTTTAACGTTCATTTGCAAATATAAATAAGATTTGATGTAACAATTTAAGCAACCAATTACATTAACTCAAATAATTATTTTTGACTGATGTCTTCTAATTGTTTAAGTTTCTTTGTATCTCATTGTCAATGAACAAACTTGATTTATATATTTAGCTTTAGACTAGAGAAATCGAATAGAAATGACTGAAGAAAAAGTAGCTAGAACTAATGAATTGAAAGAAAAATAAATAAAAGACAAAATATCAAACTCTATGTTTTAACACCTTTTTAATTTAATTCCACTAAAAAAGTTAAGATGAACTTAAATAAAGCTATTAAACAGTTTAATAGACGAACTCATTTATTAAACAAATCTTATCTGAGTTAATTTCCATAGTATAAATAAGCAACAATTTGTTGTTTATGTTGTTGTACTATATGTTTAGTGTATGTTTCAAAAAAAAAACTTGATTTTTCACTTTTTCACCCAAAGATTTATATCATTTGTATGTTAACCCCTTTGATTTTTTTTTTTACTTTTAACACAAAGGTTTTCATATTTTGCAATTTAACCTCGACACCTTTTATTTTCAATGTGATCCCCGTAATTTTCGCCTTTTGCAAGTTTTGTGTTTTACGTTTCATTCTAAATTTTGTGAATAAACAAGCCGCAACGTGCATGTGGGGTTCAACGTTTTTTCGTTGTTTTTTTTCGAGTTTGACAGGCCTGTCACAAAAGGTCTATTTTTCTCCATTTTACAAGTTCGTCGCAACGCACAGGTCCTTGATCGACTTCGTTATTCTTTTCTACGCTTTACGTTTCGGTCTAATTTCTCCGCATTAACACGCTGCAACGGGCGTGCATGGTTCAACGATTCTACGTCTTTTCTTCTTTCTGCGTTATTTTTCCTTTTTTTATTTATTTTCTTTAACGAGCTCTTGGTGGTCGCTAGCAATGGTTTGGCATTGATGCTGCTTGACACGATTTTACGAACGTATTTAACCTATTAAGTTTTTTTTACTAATAATGTGTTTCAAGTTTACGCCTATACATCCTTTACTTAAAAAACTAATATGTTTTTATGTATGTGTCAGTATAAATTCGATTTGTTTTACGTTTCGACGTAAATGTTTTCTGGAAATGAGTCTAATCAAATATAATACGTTTTCGTTTTTTTAAAAACCATTTTTACATGCATATTTTTATGTATGTTTCGGTATAAGTTTGAGTTGGTATATGTTTTGACGTAAACTTTTTTGGAAATAAGTCTGGTCAAATATAATATGTTTTCGTGTTTATTTTATGAATGTTTGGTATATTTTTTCGAACCGAGTGGGATCAAATTGTGGTTTCTCTTTTTTTTTTTTTTCAAAAGCTCTAATTAATTTCTTTTGATTATACGTGTCAGTTTTTCCATTATACCTATTACGTTTTCAATGTATGAGTCGGGTCACATATAATACGTTAAATGATTGTACGGTATGAATTTGATTAACTTTATGTTTTGATCCAGTCGCAATGCTTATGCATGTTACATTGAGTTCAATTGGATACATCGAAACACATATTTTCATACGATTAACGCATCACATAACGTTTGGACTAATCCATTCGATATTTACGATGTACCCGCGCGGGTCTTATTACTAATTATTTATTAAATAGGTCATGTTCAAGTTAACAATGTTACATGTTGAATTAGCCAACCAAAAACCTGATTAATCTTGTTTCGTGTTTGAGAATTCTTTTATATTTTATATAATCAACCAATATAACTCATTAATTCAAACACCACCGTTGTCAATGTATGTGTTGTTTGGACAGTGTATGGGTTAGCATAGCAAGTTCACGTGCGGTGGACTGACTTGCTCTCTCCGTCTATTTTAAATTGGACTGTTTAAAAAGCTCATGAATCATTTAAAAAAAAACTCACTTGAAACTAGATCATTTGTATATAAGCTCAGCCAAAGCTAAGTAAGCACGATTCATTGGCTCACTTGTTAGTTAGGCTAGTTGGCTCGTCTAAAATTTAGTAGAGAATTACCGTATATATTACCCCATTATATACTATATTAAACAACATCATGTAGCTACAGTAGACTAAATCACCTTAATAAAACATGTAATTACAGTTATGCCATCATAATATACTATATTAAACAACATCATGTAGCTACAGTAGACTAAATCACCTTAATAAAACATGTAATTACAGTTATGCCATCATAATTTAGATGTACTAGGAGGGGTAGAAAGATTAGTAGAAATTACAGTTATGCCATCATAGTTTGGATGTACTAGGAGGGTAGAAAGATCAGTAGAAAGTCTTCTTTTATATATATATATATTTTACTGTCGTAGTCACATGATATGTTGTTTTGTTTTTATTTTTTTTTACCTTCTTCAACTTAGTTACATGAGGAAATTTTTTTGGATTTGAAATTTAAATGTGATATAATATTTTCAAATTAAAATTGATGGTATGTCACCTACGCATAAAATTAAGAAAAGGAACATCATAGATAAATTTATTAGCTTATGATGGCTTTTCAGGTTTTCGTTTTCGGTAGCAACACCACGTCACCATTTTTTCTTCTATTTGTTACATTTTATTTCGTTTTTGGTTGTTTTACACATTTGTATATTGCAGCTTTCGTTGATCTTTAACGTTTAGTTTGTACACGGATTCCCCACCGTGCGTTATACTATATTAAACAACATCATGTAGCTACAGTAGACTAAATCACCTTAATAAAACATGTAATTACAGTTATGCCATCATAATATACTATATTAAACAACATCATGTAGCTACAGTAGACTAAATCACCTTAATAAAACATGTAATTACAGTTATGCCATCATAATTTAGATGTACTAGGAGGGGTAGAAAGATTAGTAGAAATTACAGTTATGCCATCATAGTTTGGATGTACTAGGAGGGGTAGAAAGATCAGTAGAAAGTCTTCTTTTATATATATATATATTTTACTGTCGTAGTCACATGATATGTTGTTTTGTTTTTATTTTTTTTACCTTCTTCAACTTAGTTACATGAGGAAATTTTTTTGGATTTGAAATTAAAATGTGATATAATATTTTCAAATTAAAATTGATGGTATGTCACCTACGCATAAAATTAAGAAAAGGAACATCATAGATAAATTATTAGCTTATGATGGCTTTTCAGGTTTTCGTTTTCGGTAGCAACACCACGTCACCATTTTTTCTTCTATTTGTTACATTTTATTTCGTTTTTGGTTGTTTTACACATTTGTATATTGCAGCTTTCGTTGATCTTTAACGTTTAGTTTGTACACGGATTCCCCACCGCAACGCACGGTGGGGAAATCCTAGTATATTAAAAAAAGAAGGTTGCGAATAGTGTCTTTGCTAGTCAACCCAATAAAAAGTTGCCATATGGCAACCTTTTCTAATTGTTTTTATTTGTGTTATATAATTTTTCTCCAATAACTCCCGTTATTAGTTCGGGAAATTCGGTACTGCTACCCAGTACCATTTGTTCATTCTGATCACGGGTACCGTACGAACAACAACGGTATCGTATAACTTTTTTTTGTTGATTTTCTTCAACTTTTAATTGATTTCTTTTTTTTTAGTTTTAGGGGTAGGGATGAGCTCAGTGCCAACCGATACCGATGTTGTTTTCGTTAAACAAAACTGTGAACTCGCCGGCTTTATCGCTAATACACTTTTTCTGCATGCTTGCAGGTTGTTAGATAATCATTGCATGGGAACTTGCAGTCTGGTGAGCTTGAAGTGTCATGGGGCTTGATACTGGATTGAAAATAATAAAACTTTATGCTTTAAAATATTTTGATTTCAATTGTTTGAGATATTTACATTTACTTCCGCTGAACACATATTTTGATTGAAATGTTTAATTTGAAATTCACTATTCATGTTGGACATGATGACTTGTTTTACACTATTTTACTATTAGTTCGACATGATTAGTGACTAGATCCTGGTACGTCACATGCCTCGTGGTAAAACCCCGTCGGTGGTAATTTGGGGGTGTGACAGATACCGACTACCGAATATTAACATGGACCATTGTGACACCCTTGGCAAATCCAACATCGGCCGTGGCCAGGAGAGATCTTGGTTCATAAGGAATGTCCTGTCTCTTTAATCACCAACGCGTTTTGGGCTTAATGCTAGTGGATGAGAGGAGAACTCCACAGTTAAGCGTGCTCAGGTGGTGGGAGTAGTACCAGGATGGGTGACCTCCTGGGAAGTCTCCACCGGGGCAACCAAAAGCAAATCCGTGAGTTCCTAGATGGGCAACCCATCGGGGGCAAAGAGGACAATTTGGTGATACGAGAGACCGGGATGTTACAAATAGTATCAGAGCCACTCCTGAGCCGTACGGGATGGTGGGGCAAACCTCATCGAGGACGATGAGTCCCTAGGGGGGTGATTATAACGATACCGATACCGATTACGAATATTAACATGGACCATTGTGACACCCTAGGCAAATCCAACATCGGCCGTGGCCAGGAGAGATCTTGGTTCATAAGGAATGTCATGTCTCTTTACATCACCAACGCGTTTTGGGCTTAATGCTAGTGGATGAGAGGAGAACTCCACAGTTAAGCGTGCTCAGGTGGTGGGAGTAGTACCCGGATGGGTGACCTCCTGGGAAGTCTCCACCGGGACAACCAAAAGCAAATCCGTGAGTTCCTGGATGGGCAACCCATCGGGGGAAAAACGAAAATATTGGTGATACGAGAGGCCGGGATGTTACAAAAATACCGAAAATACTGGTTATGGTACCGATATATAAAGGTAAAAACTGACAGCGAACCGGTGCCATTGGTACTTAAGATCTTTCTGTTCGAGAAATTCAATACTGGTTCCCAGTACCATTTGTTCATCTCTGACCACGGGCTTCAGATGAACAATATCATTACCATACAACTTTTTTTGTTGAATTTCTTTCGTTTATCTTTTAGTTTTTTCCCTACATTTTCTTTTTATTCTTATCAACGGTTCCGTGCGTAACGAATACATAGTAATTTCAAAACACATGTAAATTGTAAACACAAACTAAATAACAAATGAAATTTAATTTGAATAAAAAATGATAAAAATATAATAATTTAAGTGCTGTGCAATCCTCTGAAGAATAAAAGGCCACCTGTCAAAAGGGCATCCACTAGATGATGATGGTGGTGATCTTCGTTGTTTTAAATCCGAACTCCGAAGTAAAGGTCAAGCTTAACATTTTGTATATAAGAAAAACCTCCGAAGTCAAAACCAATCTTTCTAACACTTTTGCTTCACCAGATTACCTCCATTTTCTGCATTCACATAACATCATCAAGCCCACGCAACTACATAACTGTGGATCTTTGAAGATATGAGACAAAGTGAATTGTTGGAATTTAGATCACCCCAACATCCATCTTCATCTTTAGGCACCAATAATTGGGGTGGATCATCTCCTTTGTTAGCTAGAGACATACCCAAAGAATCACTTGAACAAAGCTATATCAGGTTCACCACCACCAGAACACATGATCAAATCTTTCATACCCATCAACATGTGTTCACAAACTTACCACAAAATCAAAGTCAAAGTCAAACCCACAACTCGTTTCGAAAGGGATTCTTGTTAAACTTGATATGGCCCGATAAGGAAAACAAAGCACCGGGTGCTAAACCGAAGAAAAGAAGATGGTTGCCCAAACTTGACCCCAAAGGGAGATGGCCACAAGGTTGGTGATTCGAGTTTGAGCATGGGTATCGACTAGCGATTAATCGGGATACTCGGATTGAGATTTTTATATGTAATTTTAGTTTATATAAGGTTGTAAAAAGCGTTAGGCGCTAGTCGGGCGGTGAGGTATTGACTAGCGATTAATCGGGATTATTCAGGATTAATCGGAATTAGGCGGATTGGAATTTTTATTTGTAATTTTTAGTTTTATGTATAAGTATACACATTTTTATCGGTAAATATTTTAAGTAGAGAGAGGTTTTAACCCCTCCTCAACTTTTTTTTCAAGTATATAAGAATAATTGCTGGAATTCACATGGTTTGGCTAGAAATTGGCCGGAATTTAGAGGTTTTTGGACAGAATTGTCGATTTTTGGCCGGCCGACTAGAGTCGACTACCGATTAATAGACCGATTAACGAAAAATTACTCAATGACTAGCCGACTAGCGATTCATCACCGACTAGTCCCGATTTTTACAACATTGGTTTTATACATACACATTTTTATATGTAATTTTTTTAAGTAAACATGTTTTAATCCCTTGTTGACCCATTTTTTAAGTAACTGGAGGGAATTTATAAGGTTTGGTCAAAATTTGACCAGAATTTGGCTGAAATAAGACCACCGTTGACCGTCTAGCGATTAATCGGTCATTACACGGTAAACCTCCGATTAGTGATTCATCGGCGACTAATCAGAGCCTAGGCGGGATTTTTACAACCATAACAGGTCAGCGATACAACAATGAATATGTACTATATAATGGTGTTCTTGCTAATTAAACTGAAATAATCATAGTTTATATATTATTAAATGAGTTTACTTGCTAATGATTCAATTTATTTGTAATAAAATTACACTCCCAACAATTGCTTCACAAGCTACATTTATACAGCTTAAAGTAGGAAAGGCATGAGGTACCATCTAGTCCTTTTGACCTATAGCAAGACATGTATTCTTTATGGGTTGTCTCCCTGTATATCGGCCCACACTCTTCTGATATCAGCTCCTTTATGGGCCCATTGGGCTTACAGTTATTAGCAGTACTTGGATAAAACATGCGGAAGATATTCGCGGCCCAATAGGCGCAGCCAGCACTCTATGTTCCACGCTCTTAAACTTGTCGTTGCTAACGAGCTACACACATTGAAAGCACTATTATAAATGGGTCGATGCAAGTTATTTTTTATTTAAAAAAAGAGATTCGGTTATGTTTTATCTCAAACGGGTCAAACACATAAAACTAAAAGTTCTGAAAGTGATGCAATGTGTGATTTTAACGCATAAATTACTCGACTCTAAAAGTTATATTAAAACTGAAAAAATATAACTTTTTTGTAATCATATCTGACACACAGATTAGTTACAAAAGTTCAAAACTTTTGGAGAAAAAGTGTTTCGGGCCAACTAGACGCGTCCAAAAATTTACCGTCTTAACCTATTATGCAACTTCTTTGACATGTCCAACTTTTCACCGTTAGCAAAAGCCATGTTTACACAAATACAATTATAAACAACTTGAGCGAATAGTCGAAATACCAGGGTGCCAATTTCAATATATTTGTTTATAGACAGGTCGATTCAGGTTATGTTTTATTTATAACACGTTAGTCAAAAAATAAAATAAGATCTAAAAAGGGTCAAATGGGACAAGAAACACATTGGTTATTTATAAAAAAAAACTTATGGACAAAAAGTCTTTTTGGGCTGCCATAACCAGTCCAAAAAATTATTTGTTTTCTCCCATAACCCAACCACATTTTGCCACCTCTAGCAAGAAGCCAAGAACTATATATATGCTTGCATAGAGTGGGCATAATCGGGTTTTATTATTACCCGGAACCGGTTTCAACCCGGACCCGGTTCTGCTTGGATGTCATTGGAACCGAGGTCCGTTCCTACCCGGGTTCACACCCAAGAATATGGAACTGTGTAGAACCGGGTACGGGTATTATGAAACCGGGTATTGGTGTGGAACCGGGTATGGTGCGGAACCGGTTTCTGATAGTGTTGGGAACCGGTTCCTGACAGTCAAAACCTGACTTTTACTGTTCAGAACCGGTTCCTGACAGTCAAAACCTGACTTTACTGTTCAGAACCGGTTCCTGATAAAATGTTTACCGTTGAACCGGTTCCTGATTAAAAATCGTTTTTTCGTATATAAACCCTCTTTACCTGTTCTGATAAATGTTATCGTTGGTGTTTTAATAAAGTTTGTGTAATGGTTCTTTTATTGTGTTTGTTATGTTTGATTTTTTTTATTTATGTTACATTGATAAATAAAAATTAGTTAACAAAAATCGTTAAAATTAAAAAACAAAATTAACTGGTTACAATATATAAAAAAATTAACCGGTTACAAAAAAAAATAAAAAATTACTCAGAACCGGTTCCATAAGATTTTATTTCTTTGATCGTTTACTAGCGGCAGGTGCAACACTTTCCGATGAGTTTCTCTTAGGTGCGGGTACCTCGGTACAATCGTCGTCCGAATCGTTAGTCTCCACTTCTTCGTCCTCCTCTTCGTCAACAATTTTATGCTCTAACTCAACTTCATCTTCCAGACTAGTTTTATGTTGAACACGATCAACGGCATCTAAATGGTCCTTTAAGCATATTGCCATCTCTAGCGATTCTGGAGTTAGTCTTGTTCTTCTAATTGACAAAACCCTGTCACTAAGAGAAAAACACACTTTCCGAAGCTACCGTGGAAGCTTGGACCGTTAGTATATCACGAGCCATGGTGGCTAGAATCGGGTATTCGGATTCTTTCGATTTCCACCATGCCAAAACATCAAATTTCCTATACTCCTCGGTGGTCATAGTAAGCGAATACTGATTTTTTTTATATCTCCCAAGTTCACTTGTTGGTTCACTACCCCTTTGTTGTCTAGCGGTCTCGTCTCTAACGACATTCAACATGGTTATAAGCGGATCCCCGCTTGTTTCATCGTTAGAGGCCGTGGACCGAGACTCAAACAAATTTGTATGATTTTTTTCACCATATTTTTTAAAATAATGATCATAAAGTTTGGCCATACACTCATTGAATATTTTTTTGTTTTTGCTTTTAAAGTTGGATCCTCCTCATGCATATCCAACTTGTCATAAATTTCATCAATTAAAGTTTCAACACCCGGTACGTTTAAAGCTGGATTTAAAGCAGCGGCACATAGAAAAACGGGTAGTAATTCTAAAAAATATTTTTAAAATTTTTGAATCATTGGTCTCGTCATATTCCTTAACATGTCACTAGAATTTTCAAACTTTTTAAAATTAGTTGTTATCAAATACAATTGGTCCACAACTTTAGAACTAGTAGGATAATAAACACCGGAAATCAAAGTCGTTGTAGTTTTAAAAACTTGTAAAAAAGTACTTAGGTTATTAATATTTTCCCAAGCCGTGTCGGGAAAGGGACGACAAGGATACTCATCACTTAAAGTTGTATGAAAAGATTTTAAAGTGCCCATTTGCTTTATAGCCATTTCAAACATATGACAAGTTGAATTCCAACGAGTCGGTATATCCCAATTCAGTCCAATAATTTTTTGGTTGACATCTTTACAAAGTTTTTTATATTCTTGATATCTTTCTTTTCCACTTTTGAAAACATCTTGGAGCATAGCTCTAAATGCTATAATAAAATCCGATACAAATTGATCTTTTAAACCGGTTTGCACTACTAAGTTAATAATATGTGCAACACATCGTGTGTGAAAAAAAACACCATCAAGTATTGGTTTGTACTTCAACTTTAATTTTTCAATCGCCGTTGTGTTGTTTGAAGCGTTATCAAAGGAACCGGTTCCAACGGTAACATTTTAACGGCTATAACCGGTTCCAACGGAAATTTTACATATTATAACTAAGGGTGTAACCGGTTCCAACGGTAACATTTTAACGGCTATAACCGGTTCCAACGGTAACATTATAACGGGTATAACCTGTTCCAACGGTAACATTTTAACGGGTATAACGGTTCCTTCTAGAACTGAATTTCCGGGTACTGGTAGGAACCGGGTACGGGTAGGAACCGGGTACGACCCGATTCAAATGGTAAAATTGTGGAACCGGGTTGGAACCAACGGGTATTTTGAACCCGGAACCGGTTCTAGTGTACTGAACCGGTTCGGGTTTGGATACCGGTTTTTATGCCCATCTCTATGCTTGCATTTACCTGCATAAGATCGGCAATATTTACTATGAGTGCCCCTTTGACCGGTTTCACATCAACCCATTGACCGTTTCGGAAAACCTGAAGACCACCGATACTATCTTGAAGAAGAATGGCCAGGAATGACGGGTCTGAGTGCTTCGTGGCTCCTAGAGTCAAGTCTGGCTCGGGACAAGGGGGGTAATAATGGCACAAGAGCGTGCGGTTTTCATGCAATCCATGCTTTCTAGGTGCTTAGTGTCGAGTCCTAAAGCATCTGATAGTAACTCTACTAGTGTGTTTTTTAGATTTATGATCCTTTCCATGTAGTTTTGTATCGCTCTCCTGCAAAACGCTAGAAGGGTATGTAAATATGTGTGTGCAAGATTACCAAAACGTTTGAGTGTCATTTTGTGACCTGTTACCATCTTATTACCTTAAATAAAAATTATAAATGAGTAAATGTCAGTTTCGTCAAGGTTTGGATCCGAAAGGTTTGAAATCTTGCTATTTTCATCCGGCTCGTTGACTCCATCCGTTTTTCTTCGTTAAACCAGGGGTATTTTCGTCTTTTTTGCTAACTTAAAGGGCAATTCGGTCTTTTTCACTTTATGTACATGCATTTAGCATAATGTACAAGTATTCAAAACCCTTTTAGTTAACAAAACAGATGGAAATACCTCTAACTTAATGGATAAAAGTGGATGGTGTTAACAAGTCGGATGAAAATGGCAAGATTTCAAGTCTTTTGGATCCAGATGCGGAAAAACAAACATTTGGACGAAAGTCGCAAAACTGACCAAACCTCATGAACGAAAATGGCATTTTACTCTAAAGAAATTGAAGTTACTTTAATCTAACTTTTTGAAAAGTTGATGGTGTTTCTGGTCTAAAAAGGCATGTAATCTTGAGCCAAATTTGATCACATTTTCATACAATTCGCTCGAAACGGAGTAATACCTGGAAACTTTCGGTATCGCATTAGGATCAAGTGCACCATCAGCATGGTGACAAGATACCGTGTCCCTCCAATTAAACGCTTTCGACACATAAAGACTACCATTAGAGTAAAACCTAACATGTTGCTACGTACTCACGCGAGTACCACTTCATCTTCACTCATTGGGTTGCTCGTGAAACCCTCGCACGCCTTCTATCATTTCATCCAGAACTCTAACCGGAATCCCATGGTTAACCAGTTAAAAATCCCCCATTGTTCTGACGCTTCCCGAATTTCACCAACTTTGACTTCTTTGACTTCTTTCCCTCCTTCAAAGCCTTTAAGATCTATCACCGGTACTTGCAGGTCTAGACCGCTTGCTCCAGAAGACGCGCTTTTTAGTAAATTCTCTGGTGGGTGGATGAATATATTCGGGATTCTCAAAATCCCAGAGTCTAGGACTCCTTTGACTCCGGCTTTGGTTTGGTCAAAATCGCTTTTGCTTGATAAAAATCTTGGCTATCAACGTCGGTTAGTCTAGTGCTCGACATGGTTATTAGTTATGACCCGGAGAGTAAAAAAGATAAAGAAAATGATGTCTCTACAAGACAATGAAGTGCCAAGATGACACACTCACACACATAATCACCTCCAGATATAATCTGAAAACTGATAACTACGAAGGGGCCCGCGTTCTTGGCTTTGCAAGGCCGAATTTGGACTCAGTCTACGAGCCGTGAACCATTCAACAGTATCTTGTTTTTGGCTGGATTGTGTAAGCTGAGAGGAGGTGATGGTGACTTTGTATTTGTATCCAAACACTATTTGTTTGTATACTCACATAGATGAACCATTCGTCATTTACACGTGAACAGACAAATTAAGTAACAAGTCAAAATAGGTTCGGGTCAAAACAAGTAATGATTCAGACGACTCGGGTTGGGCCAACCCAAAAATATGTTCTTTTCGTTTCGTGAGTATTACAACGACAATCAAATTTTGGTAATAAAACAATTTGACGGATTTTGCAGATACTCAACTAAAACAAGGGTTAAAATTAAATGTTTTAACTCATTGGCTTACATGCTATAAAAAGACTGTGACAGAAGCATAGTTCATCATGATCATACAAAACTAGAAAAGATTAATGCTTTTAGATCTAGATTGTATCGAAATCATTTCAGCTTGGCCTCGGTGAACAGAACATCACGATTGACACGCGGATCATACTTTCTGAACTCTAACTTGGTTTGTATCTTCCTCGGATTCTTCTTCTTCACGTAGAAAAAACCGGTCCCTGCTGCAGAAACCAGTCTGATGAGCAGTGTTGCACTCTTCTTCTTCCCCCATTTTTCAATCTACAGACACCAAAGAATGAGCACAATCAAGCATCTGAACGGGTGGTGTAATAACGTGCTACTCGAGACTGGCTTGTTAAAAGCTCAAATTGAGCTTTTAGCTTAAATGAGTCTGAGCCTGAGCCTGGACCTAAAAATAAGGTTGTTAAATAAACGAGCCCAATCCCAAGCTTAACTTGTCGAGCTCAAGCCGGCTATTTGTCAGCCTAAACGAGCATGTTATTTATGTAATTTTTATTTTGTATATTAAATAAATTAGATACACATTTATATAATAATAATAATAATAATAATAATAATATATAATAATAATAATAATAATTATTAATTATTATTTATATATAATATAATTATTATACATAATGTTTTGATAGAAATAACTAAATAATATATATATATATATGTTATATATGAAAATAATAATTAACGTGCATATAAAAAGAATAACAATAAATAAATATAAATTTTTAATTAATATTAATATAATATAATATAATATAATAATATAATTAATTATTATATTAATATTAATATTAATATTAATATTAATATTAATAATAATATAAACAAGAAAACCCAAAGCTTGAAATAATAAACCCCTACTTTGAATTGATATTGCAGTTTCTTAACTCAAATCAAAACTTATTTTCTTCCAATATCTGTAATTTCAATCCCTATAACCTTCAATTCAATCGAAATAGGTAACAAACAACTTAATACATAAAAAAGTTAAGCTTATAACAGATTACGAACTTATAGCAACGAGACGTTGAAGATTTAAAGTTTCAAGTCATTAATACATACAAATTACCTAAATGCAAACAAATTTATAAAATTACAATCTATGTATTTGTATAAATGAAAATTGTATAGAAATTTACCGTCGTCACCGGCGAAGTGGTCGTGTATTTTGCAAATGCGATGATAGTACTGGTTGTGGTTTGCAAGCCCTAGCTAGCTGTCGCAAAACTATATGGTAACTTCCACTCAACTCCCTCAACTTTATGGTACTAAAAATGAAATGTGCAATTTAAGTGAAAAGATGATGTTTTTAAATATGGATTATAAAAACCCACAAAATGTTACTTATGTAACACCATTACTGTTTTTAGCAGTTCTAAAAGTTTAATTAGTTAAAATAATAATTTAATTAATTAGGTAACATAAAATAAATCTTCCTATACTAATAAATGAAAATCTTTTTGTACACGTGTCACTCTCTGGTGCCTTCTCACTTTTAATAATAATTAATATAATATAGTATAATATTTTTAATATAGTTAGAGATAAATGTATAAATTTAAATTTAATTAATAATTATCTATAACTAATATAAATGTATCAAAATAAAATAAATATATAATATCTAACTATTAGTAAAAGAATCCAAATAAATATATAGTATATATTTTGCTATTATATAAATTAATAATTTAAATGAATGTGGGGAAATCAAGATAATGTATGTAAGTAACTTTAATAGGAAATTTATTGTGTGATATTATTATTATTATTATTATTATTATATATTTATATGTTTTTTTATTTTTTTATATTGTATGTAAGTAAATTTAGTTTAGGAAATTTATTTGTGTGATTTTATTATTATTATTATGATTATTATATATGTTTTAAATTTTTTTTATATTTACAAGTTCCAAGATCACATTAATGTATTTATTTTTCCTTTTTAGAACAACTTTTATAAAATTCTGAGTAAAAAGATGGGAAGTTTTACAGCCTTAACAGACTGAAAAACAGTAACTACAAACAGTAACTGAGGCGACAGATAATTGATTACTAACAATTATTGTATTGAAAACCACACCATGACACTCAAAAATCAACTTTTTTATATTTTCTAAATGCCATAATTACCAGACACGTTATAGGTCTGCATCCTACATCAAAACGACAAAAAATGCACAACAAAAAAACATATACAGGTCTGCATCCTGCTATTGTTTTTGGCGTCAAGACATAGTTTCTTACGTTAAAAAAAAACGCCATCAGAAATATAAAACACCCACTAAATACAAAATGCCAAAAAATAAAAGATATTTTCCTAGGTTGTTTTTTCTGAGTTTTAGTTCCTACATTTTATCATCTTTATGTGTCAAAACACCATTAAATATAAAACTTCAAACTAGAAAGATGGGGGGTGTTACAGACTTAACAAATAAAGCTGCACAAAAGCAGTAAAACTGAAACGACAGATACTTATTAATTGCATTAATTATAATAATATCCTGCCCAAATCTACGCGCCAAATATGTCCTATAAAGAGAAAGTCTCAGCACCTTCCGTTGATCACGCCACAAAATAAACGCCATGTTTCCTAAATAACACTCACTATAAAAACGCCAAAAATGTTAAGAAAGTCAAAGATGGCAAACAACTTCTCTTGGATATTCAATATTGTTTTCAATGAAATTTCGGTGCATGGATTCTTAGGTGAGGGGATGACTCAATAAGTATTTACTGAATGAGATGGACAGATCTTCAAGAAAAAGAGACAAATGACAGCGATATGTCATTTTGTGTGCTTTTTTCTTGATGAAAATTGGCATGGAAGAAGGAGACCGATGCCAATGCAAATGTTATTTTGACTCCATGATGATAAAGAAGATTGTGAGCAAATAACATCCATCCACGCGCACGTCGATCTATGTCTCCAAACAACCAAAAAAGCCACTTCAAAAAACCAACAAAAAAATCAGGTGAAAACCAAAACGCCATATATTTCTGAGAGTTCTTGTAGTTTCAAAAGAAGAAAGAGACTGGAAGAGATATTAGATTGAGATTTTTAATTTATTTTTTTATGTAGTTTGTTAAATAATTTTTTTCAGTAAAATTTAAAACACCAAGTTCCCAAGAACGTGAAGCTACAAAAAACTATAAATTTTATATAAAGATAACGCCTAATATTGATTCAAGGTTGAACTGAGTGAAAACGCCATCTATTTAACCGGGGGTGGACAATGACAATCGTGCCCCCGTATATCATTTAGCTCTCTCTGCCACGTGTTGGGCCTGGATCCGTTCTCACCGTTTTCACACTTTCCATCGTTTTCTCGATTCCGTTTATATATATATTTTAAATTCTTATAAGTTGTAAGAATTACAGAACTCGGCCTTTCCGTGCGAGTTTTGCCCCCATTTTTTTCACACCCCTAGATTAAAATGTTACAAAGACGATCGTAAAAAAAATCAAAGGGGTTTTTTACATATTTTCCCCTCTTAAGGTGGCTTATTACGTATTTCCCCATACAAACAAAAAAAACTACATATTTTCCCTTCCTAACCCATAATTTGAGTCGTTGATTGGAATGAAAGAAATCTATTTATTAAAAAAAAAGTTTAATAAAAAGCAATTTCAAAAAAATATCATCAATTATCTAATATCATCAATGAATATTTGCTTTGTTCAGCTTCAATTCCATTATTCACTGATCTGATTTGAACATCCTGTTGGGGTGCTTGTTTATTTTTATTGTGTATTATTCTTTATTGTTGATAATCTGAATTAGTTTATATTGGGATCTTATTGGATGAATTGTAATTTTTATTGATTTATATATTTATGTTTGTAGATGCGTAAAAAGAAATGAAAGCTGTAGTGATTATTATTTGGTTTGATTTTCACTGTTCCCTTTTTTTTGGGTTGTATCAATTATGTTTCAAAATTTGTAATTTTGGCTGGTTAAATCATTTTGATGTTAGTCCAAAAGTGGGTATTGAATATTGATTGTAAACCTTTTCTTAATTGTTCAAAGTTATCTACAAGTTTTAATCTTTTTGTAAAGTCAAACCATTAAACTTAATAACTTTGAGTCACTTTTGTGTTATATTCATTATTCAGGTTTAGCCTAACATGGGACGAATGGCATCATGAAGGAAAACCTGGTATCCATCCTGCACGTGCTCTGCGTGCGTATGGCATCATGGGACGAATATTCCAACCAACCCACCGCATAACCTTTTGAAAGCCGAGAAATCTCGTCAAGAACCTAAGATTAATATTTATTTAATAGTTCATTAATGGTAAAATAGTCATTCTAAGATAATTTAAATGAAAAGGAGAAATATGTACTATATATGGGTTAGGGAGAGGAGGAAATATGTAATTGTTTTTGGGAAATACGTAATAAGCCAGCTTAGGAGGGATAAATATATAAAAAACCCAAATCAAAGTGGTGTTTTTCGCCCTTTACGACTGCTGTAAAAGCTGATAACATAAGCATCACCATTTTAAACATTTGCGGTTGCCGTAAATGAAAAAGAAAACTAGTTTTTTTTTTAATTGGAAAAGTTGATTTTTTTTAGGATTTTTGGTAAATTTTTTTTTTTTGAAAAACCTTTCATAAGCTCGAGTTCTCTAAGTTCTTACAACTCGTAAAAGTTTTCATTTCACCCTAACCCTGTATGTTGTGTGTGTGTATATATATATAATTATCCCTAATCCTAACTAAAACCTAGAATTTAACCTAAAATTAACATTTAACTTATATAAGTAACATTTAAAACTAGATCATATCCTAATTTCAACCTTAAGTCAGCCGATTCAACCCACTAACTCCTCAAGAATTTTGAGATCGGACGTCCCCTATTCTCCCACCTCACAAATCACGGCTACAACAACTCCATTCTTCCCTCCAAAATCACAATCATCGTCATCTTCAAGTTTCTAAACTCGGTTCCTCAAGAACAACCCTCAAAATCCAACATTAAACTTAGAACAATTTGTAAATCCAACATTTCTAAACTTGGAATCATACTCGCTTAATGCGTTAAAACACTCAAACAACAACATTAGTTTTCGTAACAGTTTATAAATCTGATTTTGTTGCAACCATAACTTGGTCAAATAATAACCAAATAATTGATTCTTGAGCCTAAAGTGTACTTCTTTGTATCTAGAATCTAGATATTAACTTTTGTATTTTTTTGATAATCGGAAATTAAACTTTTGATTTTAAGAAAACAAATACCAAAACTGATCCGGGAAATTTTTTTTTGGGTCTACTACAAGAGTCATAACTAAATCCGTGTTTATCTAAACAACTTAAAACTTTTACAGATAGTATTCTTATGGGTGCCCAAAATGTTCTAACTGGTCCCGCATTATTTTCTTAAACACATAATTTCTAATGAATTTTGCGTAAACTATTGCAGAAAAATTACCGTTTTTCCCTTTGGGTGATTTGAGATTTTTCATGATATTTCTATGTACTTTTTGAACAAAACAAAAATATGTTTGAGATTAGAGAGTCACTTGGTAAGAACTCCAAAAATTTTGATAATTTTATTTGGTTATTTACTATTTTAGTAAAATCCGTAAAACTTAGCCTTCAAAGTTGATCCGCCAATAACCCGTTGATATGTTTTGTTTACACAATAACTTGTTTTCGAACATCTTTATTTAACATATAACTAGGATGTCAAAACCTTATAACATTGTTAGACAACATTATTACCAATACTTAATATAAAGCTTATGATATATCATATAGACCGTCGGAAACCATTAATTTTAAACACAATGCTTATTGGTTCATCCAACTTAGTCCTTATATGTTCCATGAACTTTGTAGCGTTCGCGTAGGACGACCTCTCATCAATCTTAGCAACTTTTTGTGTGGAACTTAGCCATGCAATCGGTGAGTTTGCAACCCCCTTTTTATCTTGTTTTTATCTTTTAACTTGGGGGTGGAATACATGCTCTTTAAACTATTAAATGTATATATGCTTGTTTTGTTATGTGATGCTTTAAACGTGTTGATGTTACTTGATTTATAACCATTTAACTATAGGATAGAGTCACCAGATAGGTTTGGGTAGTGTTATTCGAATTAACACCTCCACTCATTATCTGTGTATCTGCTAGCTAAAGTCCACTAATCGCCATTTCAAGCAACACTTGAGTGAACTTCATCTAATTGAAAACATGAGAACTGAAAACCGAAAACGTGAGAACTTGCACTGGAAACTGAAAATGTGGAACTTGAAATGGAAACAATGTGCCCTTTTGTTTTATCATGTGAAATAATAACTTGGGCGAAAATGAAAACGTCAGTAGGCTTGGTTTGTAACTTTTATAAACATAACTGTATATTTGCATTTTTACATTACACATGCAAGCATAAACAAACGTTATCTAATCGTTTTAGAACGCGAAACTATAAACCTACAACTCACCAACTATTTTTAGATGACCTTTTAGCATGTTTTTCAGGTTATGGACTTTAACTTAGTAAAGACTTGCATTTGACGCTTTGGCAGCATGAACACCTTACTTGTTAGGCATTGCATAAAAGATTTTGGCTCGTTGCATTCCCACATTCACCTAGGTGGGGGTGTGACACCCTATCAAGGGCTATGCGCTTGGAGTGGGGTTGACACCCACCATACAAGGTCTAGTATCGTGTTTTCACATAATGATTGTAAATATATGTATTTAGATTTTAAAAATGATCCTTATTAGTTCTTATTTGAACTCATATATGACTTCAAAGCTTTTAGGTTGACCAATGATGTCATGGAGAACTATCTTTGTTTATCAACTATTGGATGAAACCCACGCGTTACAAAGCGGGTTTTAAAATTTGTAAGGTTTGATTATTATGACTTGTAAAATAGTACTTATCCTAAAAAATATTAGGTTAAAAAGTTGATAAGAATATACACATTGCAACAACAAATCCGAAATTTTATAGAACATCAAGTTTAAAGGTTATAAGACTGTAAAGAAACGAAAACTTCGAGCATCTTTGACAACACATTGTCATACACAACACTTTTTTTATATAAGATTTACACCAAAGTGTAGATAAATATAAGCACGTCGTAATAGTGTATTCAAAGTTTTATGAAACATCATATTTTTAGAGTTATAAGAGAAAAAAAGATAGGGATAATTACATATATCCTCCTATAAACTTCATAAATTACATATATACCCAAGCCAAAATTTTATTTACATATATCCCTTCTTAAAAACTAAAAATAACAAATATACCCAATTTATTGATAATGGATTAGAGAATGACTATTTTACCCTTTTTTATTAAACCACAAAAATCTCAAATTTATCTTATCGATTTTAACTAGCAACAGTTTTCTTTAAGCCTTTTGTTTTCGTTTTTTTCTTTTCGTTATCGGTTTCTATTTTTTTTTTTCAACAATCAAATGTAAAAAACAAGTTTTTGAAGACTCCTTCCCGAATGAGAGTTAGGAATTTGGAAGATAACTCACGAAACACATGTTATTCCAGTTTCTTGCAGAACAAAACTACAATCACCTCAAATCCATTGATATCTTTTTTGTTAAAGACTAAACAAAAATATTTTAGTATGAATCACTATTTCAAGAATCTGAGACAAATCCTTTTTACATAGAGCTTTTTTTGCTGCGTACCAATACCAGGAAACTTGAGGCACGGATGATTTAGAAAAATCTTATTTCTAGGAAAATTGATGAACATCTAATTGAGTTAACTAGTATGTAGTGCTTCTTTACGAAATGAAATATGGGCCAACTTCAGTAATGGAATGGCGATCGCGTTAATTGAAATTTTACGGAGAGTTTTTTTGATAGATCGGAAAAAATCAACATTAGGTGAACGTTTTCCTGAAACGTCATGCTTTCCGGCTTCAAATCTCTGTAAACAATGGTTAAATTGTCAAGATACTCCAATGCCTAAACCAAATTTCATTTAGAAAAAAGAAACAACAATGGGAGGGAATAGAAAGACTGCGTGAGAGTGCAGCAGGAGGAGGAAGTAGGGTTTTTTTAAATGTTATTTGTGTTATTTTACTATAAAAAGGGGAAATATGTAATTTAATTTTTTGGTTGTGTAGATATGTAATTAAGGTTTGAAATAGGGGGATATATGTAATAATCCAAAAAGATTTGATTGGGCCACGTGTCAAAATATGGTTGGGCAAAAAAATATATAAAAAGTATAAAGTTTAATTGATAAGGCTATTTAGAGGTGATGAGGCCATATTTTAACTTTACGAGGGGGATACTTGGCCGCTGCTAACTTTTTTCAAACTTTTATCCTTGTAACAATTGTTGGAGCTTTTAATGTCATTAAATCAATTTAGTTAGCTGTATTTACTTTAGATAAAAGAGAAATCTGAATAAACATTATATAATTTAGGATTGTGAATGACAGGCCTGTTTAAGAATATTTTTAACACCAATGAACCTGAGGGTTCAAGGGAACACAAAAACAACCCCATATACTAAGTGGATCCAATTAGAGGTGAGTGAAACACAAACTCAACCATAGACTATGGTTACTTCTTCACCATAGTCTCTAGTACCTCCAACCGGCCTAGCCAGTAGTTTCGGGAAAAGACTCATGGAGGTAGATCCTCCTGTGTACCAAGAAAAGAGCACATCTCAACCACAAATTACAAAGATGCAACCACAGAATGAAGCCCTGGTACACATGGAATCTTGTTCTTACCCACATAAGGAAGAGATTCATCCCTCACCCTGATGAGGAAATTGTAGTGGTGGCTTCCAGTACTCTTGCTAAACCCACTAGTTTTCAAGAAAAAATTGACACATAATTAGGACCAACCTACAGGCAACAACAACTGAGATCCTCAATGCTACTGAGGTATTGGATGACAAAAGTCCTAGAAGTCCCCAGTACCGAGAAAAAAGAGCAGCAGGAAGCGATCATGTGTCTAAAAAGCCATAAACACCTACTGATATAACAACCTATAATGAGGGAGCATATGAGTCCATTAATTTGGATGATGCCCAAGATTAGCAGTTTCAAGAATTAACAGACCAACTAGGTGTTGCCTTCTCTAAACTCAAGGAGTTGGTCACCAAAATGCGTCAAGCTAAAGTCCAGCTTAAACTTGAATATACCTAAAATCTAGCCTCCTCAAAAATCGAACTTACCCAAGTACTTAACACTCTTACTCAAAAGAAACCAACCACACAAAGCCAAATTGCTGGTGAGGTTTTAGCCACCTCATCATTGCCAACAAGGGAGCTCCAAAATTCCTTCAAAAATATCTGGGAACTCATGTTCATAGTGTCACACCCCGCGCTTCCATTACAATCCCGGTGGGCCCGGGTGGGGAATATTGTGACGTAAGATTGGCATCATCATGGTCAAACATATACAGCACAGCGGAAGTCTTGAATATTAAATATTTTTACAAACCATAGGGTTTGAAAGTCTTAAAAGTAAATATAAGGTTTGCAATATTAGATCCACAGGCGGATCGGAAGTACGAAAATGATATCCTCTGACAGACTTTAGGCTTGACTAAGAACTTGCAAAATTCCCTACGTCGTTACCAAGCAGCTCCTAGCCTACTCCGTGCTGAAACCTGTCACTTAGCCTTTTTGGAAAATACGTCAGTTTTCACTGGTAAATACATTTAACCGACTCATTTGAAAACATTCTAAAATATGTTTAGGTGCATTGAGCACGAAAATCTTTTATAACCTGGGACAATTCAAAATGATATTGTTTATAGTTTTACAGGTTTGTCAATACATATGGGGTCCGGTGCAGAAACAAAAAAAACCTGATCAACCGACACACCACTTAATAAAACCCACGAAAGAGTATAATAAAAATAAGTTGATTAGCATTAGCGTCTGTCAGGTGTATGCCTACACCCGTGCTTAGGTCGTGGTTATTAGTAATTTAAATGAGCCAAGGATATCCAGGACACGGTCGAGTTAACCCCCAATGTTTAAGTTATCAGACAATACAGAATATAACGGGTCATAAGATTTAGTAAATCACAATCCGATAAACATGATCCCATACCCGACCAAGTGGTAATATAATACCGTATCCCAAGCCCGTATAGGGAAAATAAGTTAAAGTATTTACCTGAGCTAATTCTTCTAACGAATAGTAACTCAGCCGATAATCAAGAAGACAAATGCAAAGTATCGATCTACTGGGAGGCTTCTAGTCTGGATTGATGGTATTAATAACCAATTAGAATGCTAACGGGTTTAGGTTGAGTCGTTGACTCGAACTAGTTAACTTAAAGGATACGTAACGGAACGATACGCTAGATTAAGCGGTGACCGGAAAGAATGTTGTTTAACCCGGCAAGTAATAGGACTTGTATATTTTGGGTAAACATATAACATTCTGGAATTTGATATAAAAATGATGAGGTTAGACCCGTTTCGATGAATTTACGTAAACTAGTCACGTAGGCTTAACCGTACGCATATAAGCGATACCGGGTAACCGGATGAGTCATATACAAGTTTCATGTGTTAATATGCTTAAAATATGTTTTAATATCAGTAAGATACCCACATGCATTCCCGTTATAGTTTTAAAATCGGTTTCAGCTTCAAAAGGGTAATTTGGTCATTTTATGATTCATAAAAGAGTTGGTGATTAATCTGATGTCATGGTTGTATTTTACTTATAAAAATATTTATTTTATGATGTTATATCAGAAGGATATCAAATATATGTGTGGTTTATATTTAAAGACCAAACTATGCCCCAAAAGGGTATTTTGGTCATTTCACACCTAGATTTGAAGGCTTATTTGGAAATTTGAGCTTATAACTTGTACCTACTCCAAAAACATTTAAAATAAGTTTTATAATCAGTAGGTAACAAGTCTTGATGCTTAGATATGGTTTTAACCCATACTATGAGTCGAAAAGGCGATAGAGTCGCTAAATGACGATTTAGTCGATGTTTAAGGAAAATTATAGTTTTGATCAGGTTTATGTATTCAAATATTTTATTTAACATATAAAATCAGTTTGTAAAAGGTTTGGTTATGAAAATGTCTTTAAAACTCATTTTATGCACCGCAAGGGCATTATCGTCATTTATCGATACCATGCAAGAGACTTTACATAAACTCAGTTTATAAACTGATTTAATTTCCCAAATAATTCTAATTATATTGTAACATCAGTAGATAAAGTGCTTTATTGTAAGAGTCATGTTTAGAACATTCTATTTGCCGAAAAGGGCATTTTGGTCCTTTAAAAGCTTGATTTGCGATATTTAGGTAAAACTCATGTTATGACCAAATAATGACATGCATGTAAGCCAAACAAGTCAACATAACAGTAGATAACTTGTTTGCATGCTCATTTATATTTTAAATCTCCTTTTACGCAAAAAGGGCGTATTAGTCATGTTTAGCACATTGATGAAACTTACGCATAACTCGGAATATGATTATGATCATGTAGTATGACCTTAGGACCATAATACAACTTAGAATCGGCCTTGAAAGACACAAATTTGGGTCAGAACTGAAAGTCAAACCAGAAGTCAAACACCGTGACTTTTGGTTATGAACCGACCTTAGACCTGGATTTGACGAGCCGAACATGTTCCCACATGTTCTTATAATTATTACCAAATTATTAGAGTGACAAAACTGATTTTATTACATGCACACCATCAGCTATGAACTTATTCCCAAATCTGACCCCGTTTGACTTTTTATGCATTAGTTTGATTCGTCAATTGGTTATGCAAACGTGGTAATCAGGAGGTGCCCCTTTTGGGGATGATTACCTACCTTGATACAATCACGTAACCATGTTTGATTCAAACCATGGCTGGACGATAAGGATTTAAGCTAAAGTCAAAGAAGTTTTACGACGAACTTGACTTTTAGCTTGAATGAGTAATAAATTGAATGAGGAAGGTCAAGAACACTTACACAAGGTTGTTGCACGAAAATGAGATGGACTTGAAGACCCTTGAAGCTCCAGAACTTGCAGAGACTAGAGGGAGTGAGTTTTAAGAACATGCAAGTTCTTTGGTGGATGATCAAGGCCTCAATTTATGGAATTGGAAGGTTGTGAGGATCATGACAAGTGTTTGGCATGCACCCCTGATGATCACATGTGTCTAGGGTCGTGTATTGAGCAGAGATATGGTGGGAATTCGCGAAAGGTAAGCATACATGCAAGCTGCCACGTCCCTGCCCCAATTCTGCCATCTGCAGGTCCCTTGCGGACCGTATGGGATTATGGTTACGGTCCGCAAGGACCTTCAGCGCCCAAAAATAAATAACACGGTTACGGACCGTAACCGCAATAGCTTGCGATCCGTAACCAACCCCCAGAGATGAGAATTTAAGGAAATTTTGAGATTTAGCCCCAAGGCTTTACCACGCTATCGTTCAGAGGTTTTAACTTAACATGACGGCGTTCTCGGTCCCTCTCGGTCGTCACCCGGCACGAGGATCAGCGGGACACGTGTCGGGGTTTGATTGGTTAGGATTTTTACGAGGTGTTACATCCTCACCCCCTTAAAAGAAATCTCGACCTCGAGATTTTATTCAAACAGGTGAGGGTACTTCCGTTGCATATTGGATTCAACTTCCCACGTATACTCGGGGCCTCGACGGGCATCCTATTTCACCTTTACAATAGGTATTTTCTTCCTTCGGAGCTTCTTGACCTGTCGATCTTCGAATACAATCGGTTTCTCAACGAACCTCATGTTTTTATTGATCTGGACGTCCTCACGGGACATTTCTAGCAATTCATCGGCTAGACATTTCTTTAAATTGCAAATGTGGAATACATCATGAATTCCACTTAACTCCTCAGGTAACTTTAGCTAGTAAGCTACCGAGCCAACACGTTCGACGATCTCGAACGGTCCTATGAACCTAGGGCTTAGCTTGCCCTTTTTTACCCGAAGCGCATCACACCTTTCCAAGGTGATACCTTCAACAACACCTTGTCTCCTATTTGGAACTGTAGAGGTTTACGCCTCTTATCTGCGTAGCTCTTATGCCTATCTCCGGCAGCTTTGTGACGTTCCAAGATTAGCTCAATCTTATCAGTTGTCTCCAGGACTATCTCAGGTCCTGTTAGTTGGGCCTCCCCAACTTCCGCCAATAAATAGGCGTCCTACATTTTCTCCCATATAAGGCCTCGAAAGGAGCAGCCTTGATGCTCGTATGATAACTGTTGTTATAGGAGAACTCGATTAGGGGTAAGTGGTCATCCCAACTTCCACTTAAATCGATCACACAAGCGCGAAGCATGTCTTCTAGTGTCTGGATGGTACGCTCACTTTGACCATCTGTCTGAGGATGGTAAGCCGTACTGAAGTTTAATCGGGTGCCTAATGACTGCTGCAAACTCTTCTAGAAGTGAGAAGTGTACCTTGTATCTCTATTGGATACAATAGATACTGGCACACCTTGCAGTGACACAATTTTATCCAGGTAAAGCTTGGCTAGCTTGTTAGAGCTATGCGTCTCCTTTATGGGAAAGAAATGTGCTGACTTAGTCAGTCTATCGACAATTACCCATATCGTGTCATTTCCACTCTTTGTTTTAGGCAACTTTGTAATGAAATCCATAGTTACCATCTCCCACTTCCACGTGGGTATTTCGAATTGCTGAAGAAGTCCTGACGGCCTCTGGTGTTCTGCCTTGACTTGCGAACACGTCAAGCACTTCGCTACATGATTGGCGATGGATTTCTTCATACCCATCCACCAATAATTCAGTTTAAGATCCTGATACATTTTGTCACTTCCAGGATGCATTGAATATTTGGAGTTATGAGCTTCCTAAAGGAGTATATCTCTGAGTCCTCCAAAAATCGAAACCCAGATTCTCCCATTGAATCTAAGTATTTCATCGTTACCAAGAGTCACATTGATCAGTATTTTTACCTAGCCCTTCCTTAGGGAGGTTTGCTTCCAACATAGCTTGCTTTTATGCATCAAGTAGTTTCTCATTCAAACTATTTCTGAGCTCAATACTTTTGGCGTTGATCCTGATTGGCTTAACCCTCTCCTTACGACTAAGCGCATCGGCAACTACGTTTGTCTTGCCAGGGTGATATCGTATTTCACAATCATAATCGTTCAATGTATCCATCCAACAGCGTTGTCTCATGTTCAAATCCTTTTGATTGAATAGGTGTTGAAGGCTTTTGTGATATGTATATATAATACACTTAGTGCCGTATAAATAATGCCTCCATAATTTTAGTGCAAATACCACGGCACCCAGTTCCAAGTCGTGGGTAGTGTAATTTCTTTCATGCACTTTTAATTGTCGCGATGCGTAGCGATCACCTTGCCCCTTTGCATAAGCACACAACCCATGCCAGTGTGCGAAGCATCGCAGTAGACGACAAATTCTTCTGTACCTTCAGGTAGGTAAGTACAGGAGCATTGCTCAACTTATGTTTAAGATTCTCAAAGGATTCTTGTTGCTTGGGACCCCAATTAAACTTAACATTCTTACGGGTCAAGGTAGTTAAAGGAGTGGCTATTCTTGAAAAGTTCTCGATGAATCTTCTGTAATAACCGGCCAATCCTAGGAAACTACGAATTTCAGAAGGAGTCTTGGGTGCTTCCCAATTCATGATAGCTTCAATCTTAGCTGGGTCAACTTGAATACCTCACTCACTCACCACATGCCCTAAAAAACTGGACTTCTCTAAGCCAAAAAGCGCACTTAGAGAACTTTGCATATAGCTTTTCCTGTCTTAGAAGTTCTAGAATGCATCTTAGATGTTTCTCGTGATCGGCTTGATCACGAGAATAGATAAGGATGTCGTCTATGAAAACGATGACAAAGTTATCCAAGTATGGTTTGCAGACTCTATTCATAAGATCCATGAATGCTGCTGGTGCATTAGTGAGTCCAAAAGGCATCACTAAGAACTCATAATGACCGTACCTGGTCCTAAAAGCAGTTTTCAGGACGTCTTCACTTCTAACCTTCAACTGATGGTATCCAGACCTTAAATCGATCTTTGAAAAGTAGCTAGCTCCTTGCAGCTGGTCGAATAAGTCGTCGATCCTGGGTAAAGGGTAACGGTTCTTAATTGTTACCTTGTTTAGCTCACGATAATCAATGCACAGACGCATTGAGCTGTCTTTCTTCTTTACGAACAATATAGGGGCTCCCCAAGGCGATGAGCTAGGCTGTATGAAGCCTTTCTCCAAAAGCTCATCCAGTTGGGTTCTTAGTTCCTTCATCTCTGAGGGTGCTAATCGGTAAGGAGCCTTCACAATAGGTGCAGCTCCAGGCAGAATATCAATCCTAAACTCTACTTGCCTATCAGGGGGTAAACCAGGCAATTCTTCAAGAAATACATCCACATATTCCGAGATAACCTTCAAGTCTTCTATCTTTGGTTTGGGTTCGTCAATGGTTACTTGTGCCATGTAGATGATACAGCCTTTCTTCAGACATCTTGAGGCTTTCAGAAGAGACACCTTTTCGGGTAACCCATGATGATGATCCCCTAATATGGTAAGGGTTTCACCGTACGGGGATACAATTTCGATGAGTTTCTTATTACATGCGATGCGGGCTTGGTTATGGGATAACCAATCCATGCCTAAGACTACATCGAATCCTGCCAACTTAATTGGCAAAAGAGAGACGGGGATAGATTGATTCCTTATGGATATGGAACATCCATCAAGAATGGTAGACGTGGATTCCAAGGTTCCATCGGCGAGTTCTACTTCGTAGTTATATCAAAAGCTCTTATGGGCAGATTCAACAATTCACTAAACTTATGACTTACGGAAGACTTATCAGCTCCAGAATCAAACAAAACTCTAGCAAAAATGTCATTAATGAGAAAAGTACCTGTGATGACATTGTTGTCGTTTACGGCCTCCTTAGCAGTCATCTGAAAAGCTCGGGCATTTCCCTTGTTTGCCCCTCCATTATTGGCAACCATCCTTGGTGGCCTTAGGGTAGTTGGTCTTATGTGGCCCTTTTCGCCACATCAATAGCAAGATACGTCCTTCAGATCCTTGCACTCCAAGGTCTTATGCCCCATTCTCTTACAGATTCCACAAGGCTTAGCATGTGGATCAAAATCGACACTGACCCCCATGCTTCTTCTTGCAAATCTTACACGCGGGTCTATCATCGGATCGACCTTGGTTCCCTTTGAACCCAACACTTTGCTTCTTCCTGACAAACTTGTGGGAGTTGTCGTCCTCCCTTTTCCTTTTCCCCTCAGCATCGTTCTTAACTGATCTTTGCCTCACTATGTCTTGAGTAAGGGACAGTTCCAGGTCCACAGAAGACCGGTAAGTGCTAGGCTTAGAAGCCTTGACCATCCCCTTAATTTCTGGAGCAAGACCATTAATGAAACGCGCAATGCACTTTGGCTCTAGGGTGATCAGATAGGGAACTAACCTTGACAAGGAGTTGTAATCAGTGACAAACTTGCGGCAATCAAGGTTCTTCATAGAGAGAGTGAAGAAATTAGAATCTATCTTCTCCACCTCGTGGGGAGGGCAGTATGTCTCCTTGATTAAATCAACAAACCTTTTCCATCCCAAATTATACAGGGCCACCTTCCCTGTAGATTGCACCATTGCCTTCCACCATATCAGGGCATCGCCTTTGAAAGACTGAGACACAAACTTCACCACATCATTTCTAGCACAACCACTGATATCCACTATGGTTTCCATTTCATCCAACCACCTAAGGCATTCTACTGCACCTTTTTCACCGTTAAAGTCTCGTGGCTTACAGGAGACAAAGTATTTATAGGTGCAACCATCTCTGACGGGATGGTCTCTTTCTCTATGCTCGTGTGACCCTTGGTCATTTGTCCTTCTAGATTCACTCCTCTTATTTGAAGAATGAACAGAGCTACTCTTCTTAGCTGAGGATCGTGGAGTAGATGCGGTCCTGGAGTTAGTAGCGCTAGTGTCTTTTAGCTTCTCCAAAGCTTTGTTCATGGCCTTGCTTACAGCCTCATCAATGCGAGCTTGGAAGGCATCCTCATTTACGTTAACATTAGCATGATCATCATTCTCGGGGTGGCTATTGGCTCCTCCAGAGTCAGCCATCTTGTAGATCTTGGTACTACACAGTTTAAAAGTCCATTAGCTGGTTATTGTAGTTGATGATTCGCAGTGTATGATGGTATTCTTAACCATTTAAGTACGTTAAAGTACATGTTTCTTAATAAATTTGGCACAAAAGGCTTAGACTTTTAATGAATCACGAATGGTGTTGGATATGGGATTTATGGCTTAAAGGCATTTCATCACTAATGGATGTTTGAATTTTGTCATTGCATATCTGACAAGATAATATAAGATTGATCACTTATGATCGATGAGGTTTGGGCGTAGCCCAACTACCTCGATGACTAGTGCGGTTCCTCAAGTCACACTGCCAGGAGAGTCATCATACTTAGATGTTGACTAAGATTAATTGTCTTAAAATGGTTTTTGTAATAAAGCCTAGGTTGTATTTATGATCATTTTAATAGGGTTGGAGCGTGGCTCACTACCTTGGACAGGGAACCTTAAAGGTTACGATATCCTTGACTCTATTGGATGATTAGGTATGGTTCGTAAGCCATTCATACTTGAGTGATAATGGAAAGTGTTTATCATTCTTTACGTACACTGTGATCTTGTTAACCATTAGCCTTTGATGTGGAACATAGTTCACTGCCTCTGGATAGAAGGATACTCTTCCTTAGCTATCATGATAGAAGGTTATCCGTCCTTAACTTATCATAGTTTGCCAATTTATTATAGTCTATTACCATTTTGGCTGGGAAAACCATTAAGAAGATCTTTTGGAATTTTAGCAGATCAATAAAAATTTCGAGTAAAGTCGAGACGATGGCTTGAACAAAGGATAATTCTAATACTTATATATATATATACACACACATATAAAATTTTGAATCCTTTCTTATTAAAATAAATAAGGATTACATTAGGGCCTTAAACAGGTCTTTAATCAAAATTAAGATTAATTGGTCCTCACAGGGACCTAACAGAGATAACTAGTCCACACAGGGACTGAAACGAAATACTTGTCTACGCAGGGACTAAAAGAATATACTTGTCCACGCAGGGACTAAAATAGATTTACTTGTCCACGCAGGGACTAAAATAGAAATACTTGTCCACGCAGGGACTAAAATAGAAATACTTGTTCACGGAGGGACTAAAATAGAAATACTTGTCCATGAAGGGACTAAAATAGAAATACTTGTCCACGCAGGGACTAAAATAGAAATACTTGTCCACGCAAGGACTAAAATAAAATACTAATAGCTCAATCCCTACTCATCTTTCTTTCCCTTCCATACTTTTGTCAACTTCTTGAAGGCCGTGAAGGTTTTCTTCTCCTTTTTCTCAGTTTGGCGCTGCAGTTGTTCTACCCTTTCTAAGGCCTGATTAATGGCCTCTAGTTGTGGCGTTGATTGCGGTGTTTGCTACGGTGGGGGTTGCGGTTGCGGTTGATACTGGGATGCAGAAGGGTATTGGTATCTATAGCCAGGATATGATGTGGCTGAGTATGGAAGGAAAGGAGTTGGGATATAAGCATTATATACGGCGGCTTCCAAATATGGATCACAGACGGTGCCGAATAGTCATAGTGTAAAGGTGTAGGTGTATGGTGGTACCCAGATGAATCTGGCTAGGAAGGAATCGGGTTTCCCGGTTCTGGCAGCGTCAGCTGAACAGTAGGTTCAATGGCTGGCGGTAGAGGTGGCAACTCTATCTCTTGTGACGTGTTTGAGGGTCCACCCATTTGTGGGTCCTCAGGGATGACATGGTAAGTTTAGGACGTAAGTGGTTGCGAACCGTCCATTGCCCTGCACGCACCGACATACGGGCTCCACGCTTCCTTCTTGGAGGTGTTTGTTGTTGTTGTTCCTCCACTTCTATTTGCACGGCTTCTTGGGGAGGTAATGGTGGCTTAGAGGAATGAGGAGAATGGGTATAGTAAAACTGGTATTGGCTCCATCTCAAATCCCAACTACCGGGGCCTTCAAATGGTGATCCCATGCGAGTAGGGGGACCACTTGACAGTTCAATAGGATAGTCGCGCGATCCCAAGGGTGGCATATCAAGATCTTCCTCCATGTGGGTGGGTGAGTCAACCGGTGGCGTTATAGATGGTGAACACGCATAGTGTGAGTCTTGGGAGTCTGAATGTGGAGGAGAGTACTCGCGTTGGAGCGGGTACCCAAACGGTCGCCATGATGACGAAGAATCTCCTGATCCTTCGTATGGGTTTGGGCTCGGTACACGGGATGGTCCTTGCCCGGATGCTCCTCCTCTCCATGAGTCTCCGCCTTTCCTAATGCTACCACGGAATCTTGGCGGCATTTTTCCTGCTCCAAAACAAATTAGAAAACAAAGCAAACGAAATAATAAATAAATAAATATTTTAATAAGGGTTGGAGAATCCTAAATTGATGTCTAGACTCAGAGCCTAAGGAATGTGCTATTGTGTATACTCGAGATTAAACACAAAAAGATAGTGTTTAATTCGCTCGAACGTTGGCTCTGATACCAACCTGTCACACCCCACGCTTCCAATACAATCCCGGTGGGCCCGAGTGGGGAATATATGACGTAAGATTGGCATCATCATGGTCAAACATATACAGCACAGCGGAAATCTTGAATATTAAATATTATTACAAACCATAGGGTTTGAAAGTCTTAAAAGTAAATATAAGGTTTGCATTATAAGATCCACAGGCGGATCGGAAGTACGAAAATGATACCCACTGACAGACTTTAGGCTGGACTAAGAACTTGCAAAATTCCCTACGTCGTTACCAAGCAGCTCCTAGCCTATTCCGTGCTGAAACCTGTCACTTAGCCTTTTTTGGAAAATACGTTATTTTTCACTGGTAAATACATTTAACCGACTCACTTGAAAACATTTTAAAATATGTTTAGGTGCATTGAGCACGGAAATCTTTTATAACATGGGACAATTCAAAATGATATTGTTTATAGTTTTACAGGTCTGTCAATACATATGGGGTCCGGTGCAGAAATAAAAAAAAAACCTAATTAGCCGACACACCACTTAATAAAACCCACGAAGGAGTATAATAAAAATAATTTGATTAGCATTAGCATCTGTCAGGTGTATGCCTACACCCCGCGCTTAGGTCGTGGCCATTAGTAATTTAAATGAGCCAAGGATATCCAAGACACGGTCGAGTTAACCTCAAATGTTTAAGTTATCAGACAATACAGAATATAACGGGTCATAAGATTTAGTAAATCACAATCCGATAAACATGATCCCATACCCGACCAAGCGGTAATAAATACCGTATCCCAAGCCCGTATAGGGAAAATAAGTTAAAGTATTTACCTGAGCTAATTCTTCTAACGAATAGTAACTCAGCCGATAATCAAGAAGACAAATGCAAAGTATCTATCTACTGGGAGGCTTCTAGTCTGGATTGATGGTATTAATAACCAATCAGAATGCTAACGGGTTTAGGTTGAGTCGTTGACTCGAACTAGTTAGCTTAAAGGATGCGTAACGGAACGATACGCTAGATTAAGCGGTGACCGGAAAGAATGTTGTTTAACCTGACAAGTACTAGCACTTGTATATTTTGGGTAAACATATAACATTCTGGAATTTGATATAAAAATGATGAGGTTAGACCCGTTTTGGTGAATTTACGTAAACTAGTCACGTAGGCTTAACCGTACGCATATAAGCGATACGGGTAACCGGATGAGTAATATACAAGTTCATGTGTTAATATGCTTAAAATATGTTTTAATATCAGTAAGATACCTACATGCATGCCCGTTATAGTTTTAAAATCAATTTCAGCTTCAAAAGGGTAATTTGGTCATTTTATGATTCATAAAAGAGTTGGTGATTAATCTGATGTCATGGTCGTATTTAATTTATAAAAATATTTAATTTTTGATGTTACATCAGTAGGATATAAAAAATATGTGTGATTTATATTTAAAGACCAAACTATGCCCCAAAAGGGTATTTTGGTCATTTCACACTTAGATTTGAAGGCTTATTTGGAAATCTGAGCATATAACTTGTACCTACTGCAAAAACATTTAAAATAAGTTTTATAATCAGTAGGTAACAAGTCTTGATGCTTTGATATGGTTTTAACCCATACTATGAGTCGAAAAGGCGATAGAGTCGCTAAATGACGATTTCAGTTAAGGAAAATTATAGTTTTAATCAGGTTTTTATTCAAAATATTTTATTTAACATATAAAATCAGTTTGTAAAGGTTTGGTTATGAAAATGTGTTTAAAACTCATTTTATGCACCGCAAGGGCATTATCGTCATTTATCAATACCATGCAAGAGCCTTTACATAAACTCAGTTTATAAACTGATTTAATTTCCCAAATAATTCTAATTATATTGTAACATCAGTAGCTAAAGTGTTTTATTGTAAGAGTCATGTTTAGAACATTTGCCGAAAAGGGCATTTTGGTCCTTTAAAAGCTTGATTTGCGATATTCAGGAAAAACTCATTTTATGACCAAAATAATGACATGCATGTAAGCCAAACAAGTCAACATAACAGTAGATAACTTGTTTGCATGCTCGTTTATATTTTAAATCTCATTTTACGCATGAAAGGCGTATTAGTCATGTTTAGCACATTGATGAAACTTGCGCATAACTCGGAATATGATTATGATCATATAGTATGACCTCAGAGGGTTATACTACATTATAATTGGACCATAATGCAACTTAGAATCGGCCTTGAAAGACACAAATTTGGGTCAGAACTGAAAGTCAAAGCAGAAGTCAAACACCGTGACTTTTAGTTGCGAACCGACCTTATACCTGGATTTGACAAGCCGAACATGTTCCCACAGGTTCTTATAATCATTAGCAAATTATTATAGTGACAAAATAGATTTTATTACATGCACACCATCAGCTATGAACTTATTCCCAAACTGACCCAGTTTGACTTTTTATGCATTAGTTTGACTCGTCAATTGGTTATACAAACGTGGTAATCAGGAGGTGCCCCTTTTGGGGATGATTACCTACCTTATTACGATCACGTAACCATGTTTGATTCGAACCATGGCTGGACGATAAGGATTTAAGCTCAAATTCAAAGAAGTTTTACGACGAACTTGACTTTTAGCTTGAATGAGTAATAAATTGAATGAGGAAGGTCAAGAACACTTACACAAGGTTCTTGCACGAAAATGACATGGACTTGAAGACCCTTGAAGCTCCAGAACTTGCAGAGACTAGAGGGGGTGAGTTTTAAGAACATGCAAGTTCTTTGGTGGATGATCAAGGCCTCAATTTATGGAATTGGAAGGTTGTGAGGATCAAGACAAGTGTTTGGCATGCACCCTTGATGATCACATGTGTCTAGGTTCGTGTCTTGAGCAGAGATATGGTGGGAATTCACGAAAGGTAAGCATACATGCAAGCTGCCACGTCCCTGCCCCAATTCTGCCATCTGCAGGTCCCTTGCGGACCGTATGGGATTACGGTTACGGTCTGCAAGGACCTTCAGCACCCAAAAATAAATAACACGGTTACGGACCGTAACCACAATGGCTTGCAGTCCGTAACCAACCCCCAGAGATGAGAATTTAAGGAAATTTTGAGATTTAGCCCCTAGGCTTTACTACGCTATCATTCAGAGGTTTTAACTTAACATGACGGCGTTCTCGGTCCTCTCGGTCGTCACTCGGCACGAGGATCAGCGGGACACGTGTCGGGGTTTGATTGGTTAGGATTTTTATGAGGTGTTACACAAATATTATTTGAAGAAATTTGATGCAAAAGTGTTTGGAACTTCTGCCCCTAGACCCTGGTTACACCATTTCTTGCAGAGGCAGGAAACTGTAGATGCCAAAGGGGGAGAAGACATATGATAAACCAAACAAATCAATGTTGGAGCTACAGTTGCCAAGAAAAGAGCCAATGATGTAAGAGCCCTAGCCATGATTGAAAAACAAAAAAGGGATTGATGTTGGTGATATGGACCATGCAGAAAGAACTAAAAAGTTTAAACAAGATCAGAGAGGTTTAAGTGCTGCCCAAGTCAAAGCTCAAATAGAAAGACAAAGAGTTGAAGAAAGTGTTGCAAGACAAGACCTCAAGTCATAAAGAATTTTAAAATTGACATGAGGCCACCAATTGTGATTCAAAAGACGAAAACTCTTGAAAAATTGGAAGCTAGATCCTCAGACTCAACTAGTAGTTATTGTCAAAGGACAAACAACTGGTCCCAAAGGACAAATAGCAGGTCTAGGTCAAACAGATGGAGTGAAAACTCAAACAGCTTGACCATGCAAAAGTGTTGGTACTCAAACAACGTCAACTCCACCAACAACCAGATCTTCATCAAAGACACTGTCTAGTGTTAAACTGGTTGTTGTCAAAACTACCAGTAAATTGTATGGTAAAAAGCCAATAGGTACAAGCAAACCAAAAGTTCCAAGGAAACAACTACTCAACCATCAAGAAAAAGGAAGTTGTTATTGCAAGATGATCCCGAAGATTTGTCACCTGATGTCTGTCGTGAAGAACATACAAAAACCAACTAAACTATGCAGATAGGATAAGTTGGATATCGAACCAGAGGAGTGTTATGGAAAATGTTACGATGCTTAGTATTGATTATCTATTACTAAAAAAGAAAACTTGGTTGAGATTTTGTTGATTAGCTAGATTTAACAAACTAAACTGGAGTTTTATCAATTGGAGAAACAATGGTTACTCTGAATTTCAGATTTGTAGTTAGATTCAATTATGTGTTTTATCAAAACATTTACATAGACATAAGTGTTAACCTAATTAACTGATCGTGACAATCATAGACTAAGTACTCTGGTCAATACATAACGGAAGGTTATCAGGTGAATGTCAATTACAATTACCAACCTTAATCCCATGTCTGATATATCCTGATTACTAGAACTCTCGGGAATTGAATGATTAGAGATTAAAGTTAAAGAAAATGCAACCGTTACAATCAGTTAATCAAATCAAAGGTGAAAAGCATCAAATGCCTAGATCACCAAGTTCATACTATGTCAAAAAACATAAAATTATCCAACTTACACAAATCCTCCATCCAAAGGAAACCACAAGAAAACTAGCCACTCATCTCGCACAAATGGTCTTCAAAAGCTTGAATGATTGATGAGTTCATAATTGCAAGGATGGATTTAGCTAAGAACGTGATGATAATGAGTGAGAAGTTCCCAACTTTAAGCCCTAGATGCTCCCAAGTTCATTCTTAAGGTTGAAGATAATGAATAATTTTCATCTAACCCTAATATACCTAATAACAACCAGCATGCACGTTTTTCTGGACGCCGGACCATAAGCTACGGTTGTAACGCTCTGTATTTTCACGTTTATTAATTATTTATTCATTTATTTACTCATTTATTTATTTATTTTTATTAATCATTTATTTCCTAATTAAACAAGATAATAAAAAGTCATAAATTTAAAAGTTTTACTAACATTAGTTAAGTTATAATCTAGCTTAAAGCTAATATGGGTTAGTTTCTATGGTTAGTTTAAGTTTTGAACTAACCTAGTTAAATAATCTAATTAAACTAGTTAACAAAGTTTAGGGCCCTTTTTGAAATTATTAAAACCTTGTTTTAAAAGGGTGGAGACGGGATCGAACCCGGCCTCCACCGAAAACACACACGCACACAACCACTGCACCATGACCTTCACATTGGTCATGTGAGTAACCGTGCAAGTCAGGTTTAAACTGACTTCTCCATTTGCCGCCAACCGAACCTGCGAGAACACAGCTCAAACTAGCTGTCCGTTTCCTTCTTTTCACGTCCCTGATTAATCGAAATGGAAATCAAATGATTTCCTTCCATTGTTAAACCAATCATGAACACAACCCTCTTTCTGACTCGATACGTTCCGCGAAACATTATAAATACCGAACACCTCATTTCCACTTCACACATTTCGCTAAACCCTACGAACTCTCAAATCTCCTCAGTCTCTCTCGGATTACCAGACTGTCGCCGAAAACCTGCAAGTCTCACGAGTCGCCGGTCACCCCGCGGTTCTTTGCTTCTGTTGTTGTTTGGCCGTTGATTTGGGCCGGCCCCTTTGGGCCAATATCTTTTTTTTTTATTTCCTTTACTTCTATTTCGGGCCAAGAGAGTATTGGGCCAGATTTTGGACTGAAACCCATTTTTGTTTTTAAAAAAGACTAGTATAAAAACAATTATCTTTTATTTTTATTATTATTATTATTATTATTATTATTACTAACCTTATTATTTATTATTATTAATATCATTATATCTAATATTATTATTGGAATATTATTATTATCACTATTGTTATTAATCTAATTATTATTATCATTATCTAATTATTATTATTATTTTCTAAGTATTGTTAAATTATTTTACACAAATCATTATTCCTATAAATATCACACCCTATTTTTGATGCTAAGACCTTCACCAACTTAAACTGAATCATAATCGTATAAATTTGTATTTTAGAACGTCGCCCTAGAAGTAGCCCTATTCTATCTTGAAAAGAGTTTATAAGCGATATTGAAATCATACGATTCAAACTCATACAACTAACAGATTCACTATTTTATTCTAGGGTAATCACTTTCGTTGATCTTTCAACTTTATTCGTGCGATATCTCAAAGAAACTCTTACGCAACCTAAGGTGAGCATACTTGACCCATTTTGATTTATCACTTTTGGGTGCAACATGTATTCTTATTTAAACACACGACACTTGAATCTTATTATTCACAATCTACCCACTTTTAAACATTGAACGATGTGATGATTGTGATACTTGATGTTATGTAAACTTTTCGTGTCTATGTGATCATTAACTTTTGATAGCCTACCTTAACAATTATAGCGCTATAGGATTAACGCACCGCCCTTGAGACTTGGGGTATTGTTAAGTTAAACACTTTGACCTCCCATTAGACTTTGGGAAAGACACTTTGCATTGGAAACTTGGGTTTGACCACATAGTTTACACCGTTTTAGCATACTTGTTTACTTGCTTATTGTTACATGGTAGGGTATGATTTAAACATTTTTATTCATATTATACTATGTATCAAACTTGTATGCTCGCCAACATTCTTGTTGATGTATTTCAATACATGTTGCAGGTTGATAGTCAAGATGAAGTGAAGAAACAAGTTAGGGTGGACTTTAGAAATGCACTTTAAAATAAACCTTGTTATGTTATGTTTTATTTCATGTGCGACAATGTATGGAATTTTAGTCAATTTATGTAATTCGATTTAATTTATATTGTCACTATTAGTGTTATGATGCTTGGAGCGATTTGTTCATCTTATCCTGATGTTTCCGCCATCGGTTGGGGTGTGACAACGGTCATAGACCGTAAGCTACGATCCTAGGATTCTGTTTCATTTGCACTCCTGACCGTAACCTACGGTCAGATACCGTAAGCTACGGTCCACTATTCTGGACACTTTTTTGTTAATTGAGCATGGCCATAACCTACGGTCGATAGACCGTAAGCTTCGGCGGGTTTCCAACTTCCTTTCTTTTCATCACAAACAACTTTCATATATTGACACTTAGGCCCCTGAAGTTAGATCTGTCACATTTTTCGCACATTTGAACTACAATTCACTTCCAATTAATTACCAAACACCCCAGACTTCATTCGTTCTTATTTCTTCCACCTTCGTGCTATCTTCCGGCCCCAAACAAGTCCCAGTTAATACCGTATGCTATGTACATCATCCGCGGTTGTTCCATATCATCTCTAACCTTCATAAATTTGCCGAATTAAGTGATTAACCTGCCAAACAATGATTTCTCATAGTTATCTTATTCAACACATATAAACACACATAAAATCATTATATAGGCACATTAAAGCTCGGGTTTCACCCTCTCGATCATCACCAGCAACAACAACATAACCTGTGACTACAATAGTTTTAACAAAGCCATTTGCTGAAGAGCCTCCACCTTCCTTAAACTTCATTAAGTCACCTGAGAAGCTACTACTGCTAAAGATTGCTGATAAATTAAACTATGATGAAAATTCAAAGAAGATGGAAGAGGATACTATCAAAGAATTCATGGAGAATCAAGGCAAAATGACATACAGAAAGGACCAATATGTCATGGACAGAAGGATGAGAGAAATTAGAGCTTATAAACAACAAATGTATCAAGAATCTCAAAAGATCTCTCAAATCCATCCATTAAAGCATCAATCAGTGGCTAATGTTATCAAACAAGAAAGCATAGAATGGCTAAAGAAGAATGTTCCTTATCCTATGAAGAAAAGCATAGAATGGCTCAAGAAGAATGTTCCTTATCCTATGAAGAATTTCTTGGTGTTTCAAAATTGGGATGCATAGAAACTATTGGTTGAAGTTGCTAGAGTTAAAAGATGATGGCAGACCCAAGCAGCAAGGTCACTCCTCCCAATTGGAAGCTTGGCAGTAAATGATAGCCAACTCTAGAAGAGGTAACAAAGACCTTTAAGATGAAGTAGGAGCTGATACTTATGAATTAGCCTCCCAAAAGCTCATTTGTTAGGTGGAAGGAGTCTACTCTGTCTAAAGAGTATATAGACTACCTGTATGCAAGAAAGAGAAATCTTAACAAGTACCCACCAAGATCAGATTGGGAGAACACAAAGATCTACCTTACTGAATAGAAGGAGTCTGCTGTTATTCCATTTAAACCCAGGAAATCTTCTCCTACAGTCCAAAAATCATGGAATATTACTTGAATAACTTGAAAGAAAAGGATGGTGTTGCTAGATGGATTGTTGACTTGGATGAAGAAGAAAAGCTATTGTTAGTTTCATGTATGCCTGATACTACACATGTGTTTACCAATCCAACAGTAGGAACCTACATAGTTGCATTGGAGGAATCTCCAAATAAAGATCCACAGAATATATCACTTCAATCAATGGCTCCCACTGAGGTCTTAGACTTACCTCATAATCTCCCAGACCAAAAGATTATTAGATGGAAAGTAATGAAAGACTCAAATGATGTGGAGATTTTTAGAGAAGTTGGCTCTAGAATCTAGGTGGATGGGTATGGAGTCCAAAGTCTAAGCCCAGAAGACATCAAGGGCATACTTGAGCTTGATTTAGAAACAAATGCTGATGATGATCAATCTCTAAATATTGAACTTGGAATCAAAGGGATGATCAGGGAAAGGTTGAAAGATTCCATCTAATAAAAGACAGGTTTCAATAAGTGTGATTTTGGTATTAGTAGATCTAGGGGAGATTGTTGGGTTATATAAGATCTGCTGATGATGAAACCCAAAACCCGAGGGAACCATCTTCCCTTCCTGATTGAATAAGATGAAGTATAATCCTTGATACAGTAGTTTCCCCTTGAATGCTTCTAAAAAAAACTGGCCAGACTACTGCTACATAATTGTTGCCTTCAAGAATAGAGAACGAAAGAACAAAGTGCAGGATTGTCAAAATGTTGGTCAACAAGTCAATTGTCAAGTCAACCAAAGTTAAAGACTGAAGACAAGAAGATCAAGTCAAGTAGTCAAAGACCAGAAGTTCTGGATTCTTAGAAGTGCTGGTTCTCACCAGCAGCTCTAAGGAATCCAACTGTTTTCACAATTTCACATCAGAAGCAGTAGTTCAAGTAATAGTGTAACTGAATGTGTAAAGATCTAAATGAGTTTGTATTGAATATAACAAAGAGGGAAATGAGTTTATCAAACCATGCATGACGGGTCACATAATTGCGTGAGGTGCAAGGGTCTAAGTAACGATACCCTTTATATTTGAAGCAATATCCTATGAAAATACAAGGAATGCTTCGTGGAGCAAGTTTATTAGAGGCATAATCTCATAAATATGGGAACACCAGACAATTGAAAGACTTGAAGGAAGCATAGTTTGGTTTTTGATGGTATAGAGTTTCAAACGGTGATTTCCCATCATGGACAGGAGTCGGCAAGTGGTTAATTATAAATACCGCGGATGAGAAGGAATCTACCCAATATAACGAGGGTACGTTGGCATGAAAAAGCATTGCCACTCTAGTTAAGACTATATGTCGATGTTTTCTTTCCACCCTTGCTTTTTGTTGTGGTGTATAAAGGCACGACATACGATGGAATGTACCATTTTGAGAAAATAAATTTCAAATCTTATAATTCATAAATTCGGAGTATCCGCTAAGTGTTCCGGTCGGTGGAGCGACTCTCGGACGAATTTTCAACGTGCTTGGGGAGCCTATTGATAATTTAGGTCCTGTAGATAATAGCACAACATTTCCTATTCATAGATCCGCTCCTGCTCTTTTTTTTTATCTGGGATATGATCCCCCAAAAATAAATAGGTATGGAATCTATAATTGTAAACCACGATCGAATCTATGGAAGCATTGGTTTATACATTCCTATTAGTCTCGACTCCAGGGATAATTTTTTTCGCTATCTTTTTTAGAGAACCGCTACAATTTCAACTAATAAATAAAAAAATGAAATGATTTTTCATTATCGTAATTGAAGTAATGAGCCTCCCAATCCACCATCACTTTGAAAGGTTTTAATTTTTGTGGAAAACTGGGTTTGAACAAATGGGATAAAAATAGATAATGCATTAATAAATTCGAACTTGGCACGTAAAGGACATAACCAAGTGAATCGTGAGTGATCATCAATAAACGCAACACAATATGAGAAGTTGTCTACTGATTTTATAGGACACGGTCCCCATAGGTCACAATGAATTATATCAAGAGGCAAAGTTGCCCGCTTATTATTAAGATTAAAAGGTGGCCGTTTGGACTTGGCAATTTCACACGGGGAACAAAGACCCGATTTTGGAAATACGGAAGTAAAAGACAATGAACCATTATTTTTTAACATAGTAAGAGTATCAAAATTGACATGCCCAAGTCTGGAATGCCATAACTTAAAAGATGCTCGTAGACACAAAGCTTTGGTGAGCAAGGCTTCATGATTATTGTGGAACATAGAGGTTGTCTTCATGGCACCCCCAGGCTAGAGTTTGCTTGGTTCGACGACCCTGAATATAAAAATATGGATAAGAGAAACAACATCAACAAGATTATCTTCAGTTAACTTGCTTACCGAAAGAATATTTTTTGTAAGGTAAGGAACCACCAAAACATTTTTTAAGTCAAGTGAACCAAGATGTTTTGTGTCCAACATGAGTTATGGGCAATGATTGGCCATTGCCAAAAAAGATATGTTGATTGCCTTGTTGGGTAAAAGCATTTGGAAGGCCATTGTTGTTTGGGAGCATGTGAGTGTCAGCGCCAGTGTCCATAGTCCAATCAGGGAATTTATGTGAAATAGTGCCTGAAAGGCCTGGGATGATTGTTCCAGAGTGGGTGATGCCGAAACAACAAAGGAGGCAAGCTGATGACACTTGTTTGCGTAATGGCCCTGTTTACAGCAAAGTTGGCATGTCAAGGACCGGGTGTTGCGATTGTTAGGGCGGGTTTTTCCACGGTAATGGTGTAAGTCCCCTCAGTCCTGTGGATCTTCACAGAATTGTCTATCCAACATAGAATGCGGAATCCTCTAGATCGGATTATCACAGAAAACAGTAGATACAGAATATCAAGTAAACCGGTATTCTTTGATTATCCAACTTGTAGTTTACAATCAACTCAATACCTAACACAACCTCACGGCCTATCTCTATGAGCTTGCACACACACAATTTCGTTTCTCTCTCTAGCCTCTATGTTCAGTTTTCTCTAAGTGTTACAAACCCTAATTACAAAACATGTTTATATATCACATGCTGTGAACTGGGCTTCCAACTGGGCTAGGCCATTTTCCAAGCCCATTACAATAAGAAACTAGCTAACCAATAATGCTAAGCCCAATACAAAATATCCAAAGACTAAATAATTATACTATTAAGCTGTTGTCACAGATTATGCACCAACAGACTCCCCCTTGACAATAGCTTCATAGTGTAACATTGTCTTCAAAATCTCGCAATCTTTTGGTCTTTGGATAGCTTCAGCTACACACAGATTCTAACATCAACAGACTCCCACTTAGCTGATGCTTCCGATCTCCAAAAATTTCATTCGTTGTAGTACAGTGAACTTGCAATCTTTGGTTAAGCAAGTAAACTCCAACTTTCCATATCTCTCTGCAATGTAGTAGAAGGATCCTACCATGCATCTTCACAAATTCTTCAATTCACTCTCAATCTGCACTTTACTTGAGTTCTGCACTTCATTTTGATAACTGTATAAACCTGTTTAAAAACACAAGCAAGTATCTCAAAAAACCGTTAGTCCTTTTTCACATTCAAGATAAACCAATATTTTATCTTATCATGCAAAAACAACCACCTATCAGTTCAAAATGGGAGACCTATTAAAAAGAAAATCTTTTTGGTATTTTTGATATTTTTCAAAAAAAAACTAAACAAAATGGAAAAAAATATATACAAGACATCTTTTTGTAAGAATCGTGTGCAAGAAGATCATATCAGCAAAATCAAACTGTTTCACACAAGCAGTTAATTTTCTCTTTTGATTTTCATGAATAACAGTTCAAGACGATTACCGGTATGTTTGTCCACTTAAAAAAAACACATGAACATTTCAAGTACCTTTACCCAAATATATGTTAAGGGAATTTTATACTGACATACAAGTGTGTCCCACTTCAGGACATATCCCCACGATCAAGGTATGCACAAAGATTCATTGTAGTAGGTGGGTATACCGAAATTCATCCTTTCTATTTTACAATGTTAGACAATTGGTGATCAGGTCAGTGCTTTCGTACAACAAAGAGACCAATATCCAACGAGGGTTAAGACAAATACCACAGACTCTGGTATGATTTATGCATTTTGCACATTTAAATGACTCTCTAGGAGAGCTTCTTCAATTTCTGGGATTTGGCATTTTTAGCTCTTTTAAGATATCCTGGTTGTGCCTAGGTCAGCATATATCTGGATGCAGCAGAATGACAACCCTGATACCCGGATGAACTAACAGTATAAAGACCCAAAACTTCAGATTTTGGCAATCTATCAATGCAAGATTTAAGGTTATAAAACCATACGCCTCTGATATGTTACCCACTCATACTCAGTTCTTTTATGTTTATATCACCATTGTAAGTTGATTATTTCATGTTTCTTGCATACAGGTACATCATTTGATGAAGCTGCTTTCACACTTAAGCAATTTAATTTCAATTTCAGTGTAACAATCTAACTTGTTGATGTACTATCATTTCTTCTTTTTCAACACACTCATAACTCATTTTTGATTTTTCCATTTTTTGATGTTTTTCATTTTTCAATGTTTTTGGATTTTAAAATTTTTTAACTTACCACCTAAACTCACGCACTAACTAAACTTTTTTTAAGGCTTAGGGAAATTTCTCCCCCTAAATTTTTGTTTTTATGGAGCAAGTTTCAAAAACAAAAATTTAAAATACAAACAGACTCCCACTTCAACCTGACATTAAGTTTTTCAATTTTGAAGTTTAAAATAATCATATCAATCACTGTAGTAAATAGTTCATTACCAATTTTAACTTACTATTCACCTCAAATGCTTTACAGGAACAACCACTGTAGAACACATCAACAGTCCTTCTTGGTCATCCTGCACACACTCAACAACTCTGTTAGACTTGAGAACCCAAACCCTTCTGGTTTTGGGTTGACCAAAAATGTCCACATAATCTAATATTGTCCAATATCCATCACACCCTACTGGTGTCTTGGATGTCTTCCCTGTTGTTGAACAAGATTTATAATTTCCACTAGGTCTTTGATTGCGAGAGTTCCAATAAACTCTATGATTTTCCGACCTTTGAAAATTATTATCTTAAAACCTTCTTCTCTCATTATCATACCATGAACTTTGGAAAAATTTTGAATTTTGTTGAACATTTGAGTTACAAAAACTCCTATGTTCGTTTCTTCTTTGAAAATTTCGATTACCAGAAAACTGTATCGATTTTGATATCCAAAATTTTTACTTTGAAAATCGATTTGATTTACCATTAAAATGACTCAATTGCGGAGAAATGCTTCTTTGTCTATCAAATCTTCTAGATGTTGAAGGTTTAGATTGAAATCTCGGTTGATTTGTCTGACAACTTGGTTTTACGTTATTATTTGAACCAACCCGATTCCCATCCTTAACCTCAACCTTAGCATCATCCTTAACCTCATCAACTTTTTGCTTACTTTTCTTAAAAGGACAACAACTCACCACATGCCCTTTATTGTGACAATTAAAACAAGATTTTTTTCTTATAAATTTTCTTTTTGTTAAATCTCTTTTTAAATGTTTTGTTCTTTTTGTCTACCGTATCCTCATCCAATTTATGAGGTGTACTGTTAGATCCAACAGATTCTTTCAAAGAAACTGGACTGTTGGCAAGTCCACAGTTATCGGATCCACTACAGCTTGTGCAGTGGGCACAAAATCAGTTAGCTCATTTTCATTTGGTAAAAAAAAGTAGTCTAGATGCATCAAAGGTGAAGCTTTACTAAACCCCACTCCCGTTTTATCATTACTCTTTTTCAAACTTTTTTGAATTTGAGTCCTAACAATGAAGATTTTCCAAACCGATCTAACTTTTGATTAAGTTCAAGGATTTGGTCTTGTGCAACTGCCAATTCCCTGCACTTTTCTGGAAAATTCATTAGTTGTATCCTTCACAGTTTCACGAGCCAAATCGATGATCTGTAACATTTCATTGACCTTGCTTGTTAAACTGCTGATTTCTTGTTCATTTGATTTGATTTTATTTAGACAATTTGTCCCATTTTTTATCAAAAGAACATTTGACTCTTTTATTTTTTCCAATTCAGCTAACATATTTTTGTTTTGCACCGATAGTCTGTCAACTTTACCTTGTAGTTCAGTGCAATTATGACAAGTATGACTTACAGATTCTGATTTTACCTTTACCTATCTTGTAAGTCTATTCATGTCATCCATGCACTTTGAAACTTCTGCATCCTTCTTCTCTTCTAACACAGCACGTGTTTCTCTAATCTTCACAGCAACAATCTCAGCTACACATGCTTGACCACATGTACTCTGTCTTGAAGAACTCTGATAACGTTTCTATAAAACTTCCCACAGCTCTCTAGAAGACCCACACCTGTTCAAACTATACTTAATTTCCTCATGTAAGGATTTCTTTAGTGCTGCTAAAGCTCGTTTTTCAGCACCAAACACCCGTTTCTCAGATTCATCCATCTTCTCATATCCAATCACCTTTATTCTTCTGTCAACCTGACGTGTAGGAGCATTGTATCCATCAATCATACATCTCCACATTCTAGCATCTTCAATTTGAACAAATGCTTCAACCTTCTCCTTCCAATCAGCATATTGGTTAACATTTATCAACTTCGGCCAACCATTCATAGCCTTGCTGTCATTTACCTTCCTGTCCATCACGCAGCTTAGAAGTTTAAATGGATCTTGGTATACCTGTGTCAAAATCCAAACCTAACTTCTCTAATGGTCCTTTTTCGAGTTTAACCGTAACCGTAACGTCAAAAACGTTCAAAAATTTCCGAAAACCGTTTTTACCAAATTATACCGTTAGACTCGTCTCGAGATTACTAATCCAATGATATATAATGTCCAAAACCTATTTCGGGATTTTCTATACTCTTGTTTATTTTATTTTGTTTTATTTTATCCGAGATTCCTTACGGATAATTTTCTATTCACGAAAACGTTAATTACATATACGCAACATAAATGCTCTAGAACTCTAGAAATTAGTTACTCCACCTTTTTAATTATACCAGTTTTAATTACACAAGATTTTAATTACATCAGCGTTTAATTACACCAATTTTTAATTACTCTAGCAAGTCAAATTCGCTGGTTATTACGCAGGTGAGTCCAAATTAATTTCGCTGAGTCCCAATTACGCTGAGTTTAATTATGCTGGCAAGTCAAATACGCCGGTTAATTACACCAGCTGATCAGTTCAGTATTACGGCGACCAGTAAAGTCGCTGATCACCGTAATAATGTCATGGAGGAAAATTACCACTGTCACCAAAGTCTCCTTTGGATTTAATTACACTAGTTAATCAAAAACCCCGGTCCAGTTAATTACACCAGTCAGTCAAATATGCTGGTTTTTCAGTGTATTTATCAAAAACGCAGTAACTTCTTCACCAAGCTGCTAAATACACCAGATCTGATGAAATCTTTTCAAACTTTCCTACAAATCACATAAGCAAAATATTAGTAATTTTCAAGAAAAAAATGAAGAACAGAATGAAGAACACGAAGAACAAATCTTCAAATCTTCAAGTTTTTCTTCAAAATCTTCAAGTTTCAGCAACCAAAATCACCAAATATGCAGAATTAAATATGCAGGAATGCAAAATCAGCCTTTTTTCGAACCAAAACTCAAACCAAAACCCTAATTTTGAAAATCCTAAGAACAACCAGTAAACTTTTTGAAATTTACTTCAAAATAAACCAAAAATCCACCTTTTTCTGCAACAACAAATTCTGAACGGAGCCAAACAAGAGCCTAATGCTCTGATACCAATTGTAGGTCCCCTTAGTCCTATGGATCTTCACAGCATTATCTATCCAACCTAGAGTGCGGAATCCTCTAGATCAAATTATCACAGAAAACAGTAGATACAGAATATCAAGTAAACCGGTATTCTATTGATTATCCAACTTTGGTGAGCAAGGCTTCATGATTATTGTGGAACATAGAGGTTGTCTTTATGGAACCCCAGGCTAGAGGTTGCTTGGTTCGACGACCCTGAATATAAAAATATGCATAAGAGAAAACAACATCAACAAGATTATCTTCAGTTAACTTGCTTACCGAAAGAATATTTTTTGTAAGGTAAGGAACCACCAAAACATTTTTTAAGTCAAGTGAACCAAGACGTTTTGTGTGTCCAACATGAGTTATGGGCAATGATTGGCCATTGCCAAAAAAGATATGTTGATTGCCTTGTTGGGTAAAAGCATTTGGAAGGCCATTGTTGTTTGGGAGAATGTGAGTGTCAGCGCCAGTGTCCGTAGTCCAATCAGGGAATTTATGTGAAATAGTGCCTGAAAGGCCTGGGCTGATTGTTCCAGAGTGGGTGATGCCGAAACAACAAAGGAGGCAAGCTGATGACACTTGTTTGCGTAATGGCCCTGTTTACATCAAAGTTGGCATGTAGGGGACCGGGTGTTACGATTGTTGGGGCGGGTTTTTCCACGGTAATGGTGTAGGTCCCCTCAGTCCTGTGGATCTTCACAGAATTGTCTATCCAACATAGAATACGGAATCCTCTAGATCGGATTATCACAGAAAACAGTACATACAAAATATTAAGTAAACGGTATTCTATTGATTATCCAACTTGCAATTTACAATCAACTCAATACCTAACACAAACTCACGGCCTATCTCTATGAGCTTGCACACATACAATTTCGTTTCTCTCTCTAGCCTCTCTGTTCAGTTTTCTCTAAGTGTTACAAACCCTAATCACAAAACATGTTTATATATCACATGCTGTGAACTGGGCTTCCAACTGGGCTAGTCCATTCTCCAAGCCCATTACAATAATAAACTAGCTAACCAATAATGCTAAGCCTAATACAAGATATCCAAAGACTAAATATTTATACTATTCAGCTGTTGTCACAGAATATGCACCAACAGACTCCCCCTTGACAATAGCTTCATATTGTAACATTGTGTTCAAACATCTCGCAATCTTTTGGTCTTTGGATAGCTTCAGCTACAGAAAGATTCTAACATCAACAAATGGTTAGGGTTGTTTCGGGAGTGAGCGGGTCGGTAATTCAAGGAGGGGTTACGGTTGGGTTGATAGGATGTAGGGCAATGGGCTTTCTGTTGAATTAAGTTTGGGCCGAAAAAGCTAAGGGAGGGTTGGATGGTCCATTAAGGGTTTTCATAAACATCTCCTGACTCTCAGTGCGAGCCAAAAGATCTGTGAAATCAGGAATAGGGCGAATGGAACTGATGGTAGTCGAAAACTTTCATACACGGTAGCGAGACCGTAGAGGAACCAGTGTAGTTGATTCATGAGTTCCACAGGTTGCCCGATGGCACTCAGTTGGTCACATAAGGCCTTGAATGAGCGACCAAATTCAACAACGGTCTAATCTCCTTTTTGACGTGTGCACAAATTGTTGCGCATATTCTGGATGCGCTAGACAGAGGTGTTACAAAAGGCGGCTTCAAGCGCCAACCAGATTTGATGAGCAGATGATAAACCAACAGTGATGGAAAGTGCCACTTCATTTAGGGAAGCATTTAGAAGTATGATAGCCTATTGTTCGGATTGAAACCAAGTATTATAATCAGGGTTTGCAACTTCTTTGTCATTTGTTTTAATTAGTGGTGGAGGCGGATTTTCGGTGCCATCCACGTGAGAAAACAGTTGTTGATAGGTGGGGAGGGGTTTCATCTGCGCTCTCCAGTATATATAATTCGATGAAGTCATTTTGAGGGCGATCATGGGGCTAAACCTTGCATAGAAAGAAGGTGGTTATGGAAGATGCCATGGGGAGAGGAGAGAAGATCGAACATGAGACAGAAAGAAGAGGGAATGATCAAATGGTCAAAGGGTGGGAGGGTAGGGTAAGAGGAAAGGTAGGGAAACTCAACCAATTTGGATTGCTGATACCATGAATGTGTGAAGATCTGAATGAGTTTGTATTGAATAGAACAAGAATATATATATATATATAGAGAGAGAGAGAGATCATGAGAAAACTAGATATAAATGAGAAAACTAAAAAAGCAAAAAAAAAGCATAAAATCATACAATTTGTTTTTACAATTTTTTTATAAAAAATCGCTGCATATTATGTATAAAAAACATTTTTTTCAAAAAAAAACTTGTACTGCACATTTGCACTATATGTGTACTACACATGTGCATTATATGTATATGTTGCACATGTCCATTATATGCTTTTTTTATTTTTTTAAAAAGTTTTTTTATATAATATATATAGCGAATTTTTATAAAAAAAATCAAAAAAAAATTGATATGTTTTTTTGGCTTTTTTAGTTAGTTTTTTTGTTTTCTCATTTAAACTAGTTTTCTCATGATCCATCCCCATAATATATATTATATATATATATATATATTTTTAAAGATCATACAAAACCTGTATTTCTAACATTAACTATCCAACAGTTTGTTTGTAAAACTGCTGGCATTTACATCTTTAATAAGTTGTTAGGGGTCGCTTTATGGTGACGTCACCAGCAATTCTCTCCTCATATATATGTAGTTCTTTGTATTCAATGTAATAGTAAAACTTAGAGCCAAAAGGGTGTAAGAACTAAGTGAGAGAAAGTGCATCTGTTGAGGGAGGGGTACCTTTGTACGTTATGATTGTATTACATCATTTGAATTCAACATGAAATCATCTTGCAATCATTCTCAAATCCAGTTATGTTAGATTGATGTGTTTATTATAACTGTTTGATTAAATTTCTAAATTTGTTCAACTGTTCTATCAAAAACACACACTACATACACTCGATCTCAAAATCCAACAGTCTATAACCGAAATTAACCAATAACCGAGCCACCATCAAAACGAATTAACCGAGATTGACCAACAATTATGGTTATGGTTGTTTATTAACCGGTTAATTGGTTATAGCTATGGTGAAGGGTGCCCCTAACCGAACGTTAACCGAAAAGAATTAAGACATGCTTACGTCGAGATGAACACATGTGAAACAACTACTAAGTATATTAAGTATGCCATGTAAACATTGTCAACGTACACGTCATTAGACCACTATTCTGCATTGATCATCTAATAAAAACTTAACAAGGAAAATCTGATCATGATTTACGAAACTAACAACTGTTATTGGAATCCTAGTGAATACATTTCAAAACCAATGGTAGAAAACATAGATTCAAAAGTGACAAGCAATATGAGGGCCACCAAATACCTACAAATTGAGGACCACGAGGAATTTGGAAATGAGAGAGAGCATGTGGTAGGCATGAAGGAGGAGGGGTGTGAGGTATCGTGATCGATGGTTGTCAGCACACACACATAGTTTAGGAATATAACACTTACAATGTAGGACTCACAATTGCCAGGTGATGCTCACTAACGTTACATTACGCATATCCATCTATGGTCAGCTTCACGTTTGTTTGGATGAGTAGAGGAGGAATATCGTTGATAAGCAAGTGGGGTCCAACTTAAATTCAGTTTCATTTTTTTTTTCATTAATAAAATTATTTTTAGTAATTTCAAGTTTAAGTTATGTTTAAGATTTTTTTAATAAATGAATTTTGTATATATATTCATATATAAAATTGTAAACGATCTTTTTTTCTTTTCAAGAATTTATGTATATTTACATATAAAGTTGTAAGATGTTGGGTATGTTTATATACACTATGTAGTTATAATAAAATAATTTGGCATGAAAATAACTGTAAAGAAAAGTAATAATGTTAGAGAAAAGAGGATGTGTGAAAGATAAAGAGGTAGTATGTATGAGAAAATACTTTGGAGAAAGATAAAGACTGACATACGTCATTCTTTGTCTGGTTGACCAGATCAAAATGCTAAGCTTTGGTCAAAGATTGACGTTTCAAGGCGTGTAAATAGACAAAAGATATGTGTGAATAGACAGGGTCTGGCTATATTTACATCATGTGACGTAATTTATGATTTATGATTTGACTAGAGAGTCTGTTGATCTTACAAAAAGTGCATTGTTCAAACTAAAAAGTGGTTTACTTCATAACTAAAAAGTTTAGAATCCAAATACTGTTGATAAGTGGTGTATTTCATAACTAAAAAGTTTAGAATTCAAATACTATACAGTGCATGTGTTGTATATTTATCCTAAAGAATCTTGAAATTGTTACAAAATCTACACTCATCATGTATGTAGAATGTGTTTTCTCATAAAGCATATGGTATCTGTGTGCAAATTGCTTCCTTAAGAACCAATAAAAAGCAAAATTTATATTTTCTATAGGTTTTGAAATGTCAGATAAATATATTTAAAGCTACATGAAACTTGTTTAAAAGAGCAAATTCACGTTCATGTCATATGGCACCAAAATGTTTGGTACCTATCTTTTGGAAAACTGTTACTTGTCACTGGACAGTGTCAAAAACAAATTTTTCATATTATTTTGAAAAATGCACTTATTTGTTATTGAATATGATTTTTACAATATGATTTAGGATTTGATATTCGGTGTAATCTAGTAATAAAGTGTCTGTTAATCTTACAAAAAGTGACGTTTTTCGAATCATTCTAAGAATTCGGTGCTTGCAGTAATTTGTAAAAATTGTTATTCATAAAAATGACATGTAATAACAAAATACGTCAATCCCTTTTAGTTTCTTTTAACTCTCGAGTCAAATCCTAAATCTAAATAAACTAATACGACACTTACAGACAAAAAAACGTCACTATACTGAATGTCGCCAACACGACCGATACGGCCAAAATACGCGATAGTACGAAAAAATAGTGACAATACACGTCATACTACGAAACTAAATGACAAAATACGTCAAGTACTGGTCCGGTAGGATTCGTATACATACAAAACGGCACGTTGGACTACTAGTGAAATTAAAACAGAATCACATGAAATCATGGGATACGCCAACACACATAACTGAACTTATCCGGAACGTGCCGTATAGACCATATACTTCATAAAATGACGTGTAATAACAAAATACGTCAAAACTAGACAAGTATAGGTGCGTTTTTTAATTAAAAACAAATTTAAAAAAATAAAAAACCACCAAAACGCCGAGCTTTGGTCAACTCGGAGTATTGCCCCTGAAGCACCAAGATTTGGCCAAAGTTTGGCGCTTTAAGGTGTGGAAATAAGATGATGGGTGTGTGAATAACATGGCCTTATAGCTAATGTACATAGCTAATTTGACCAAAGGTACTCTCATGAAGCCATTAATATATAATATAATATAATATAATATAATATAATATAATATAAATAAAATTAATATAATTAGAATTATATTAGCTATATACATTATAATAGATTACGTCTTTAACTCAATAGTTTTATAGTTTTATTTTTCTTTTATCACTTTTATTCATTAGTTTTTCTTTACAAAAAACTAAATACGTGATTTTTTTGAAAACGGCTCAACGCCACGTCACCGTCACCATTTTTTTCCATTCGTTTGTTCGGTTCTCAACACCACGTCTAGGTACCATGTCACCATTTTTTCTTCTGTTTGTTACATTTTATTTCAATTTTAGTTTTTTACGCATTTATATTTTACATGTTTATATCGGTCTTTATCGTTTTGTTCGTACGCATATTTCTCGCCGCAACGCGCAGTGAGAAAATCCTAGTGAATATTATGTCATGTCCACATCATATGTAGACTTTTAACATACATCAATATTTTGGACGGGTTATCTTACAAGCATGTAACTAGCGATGAATGTTTAATACATAAATATACGAGGATTGTGACATTTATATAAACCCATGTGTATTTTTTGGTTTACGTTAATGTAGCAAGTCGTTCTATAACCACAAACTCTACTATATCTTTCTGCCATTATACTCGCAAAACGGAAAAACACTAAATACAAAACTATATTACGGTTTTTACAGTTTGTTTTTTAAAAGATATTCTCTATACAAAACTATATTACGATTTTTACAGTTTGTTTGTTAAAACATATTCTCTACAAAACATTTATAGCTAGGTATTATAAACTAAAGACACCGTGTTATTCAAATTTAATATGTTATATTTGAAACATTTGGGACGGGTATATCCGAATCTTAATGGATATGAGAATGGTTTTAAAACAATTTAACAAGTATGGAATTAGGTGATACTCGAGATCACATATACCCGTTTACCCGAATCATATGCCTGATTATTTATTTGTTTTCCTTTAACACTTTCCTATTAGTGATTTATTTAAATAGGTTCATTAAGTGGAAAATCAATTTTCTTTTGAAATACGTGTTTGATAATATTCTTTGTATTTTGTATGTTGTGAAGTATATATATAAAATTATAGTATTATTTTTTATTTATAGTAAATCTTATATGTATGTACCGTAATCATTGCCATTACCACACTTGTCACATATTGTTCAATTACATAGCCTAGTTTTTTTTCGAAAGGTGTGAATTATTTGTGAATGTCGGGAGGTCTAGCATGCGTTATCTTAATCGGGTCCGCGCTAGAGAGCTCCCTCGCACAATAGATCCCCAATTTAAACCCCTCAATGAGAAACCCCTATCACCAAGACTCGAATTTGAGACGTTGAGAGAAAAACTCATCTGGCTCACAATAGGTGAAACTTAATTACATGTGGTCACCACTAGATTACTAGCAATGGTTAACATAGCCTAGTTAAAATTGTCTCTTTGATCACACCTCTTGTTTAGAGTGGCATTTAAAGAATATTTTGCATTAACACAATTGATCTTTTTCCAATTGTATTTATGTTTCTTTAGCATTTAAATATATTATGTTAACGTAAAAAAATTTTAGACATTGTTAATTCCGTTACATGTAAATAAATTATGTTAAAGGAAAATAAATATTTATAATATGATATAGAAGTTCCCAAGAGCTTTAATAAGAATTCAGTTTCTAACTAGTTTCACTACTTTGTACTATTTATTAAATTTTATAAAAAATACACCATTTAATAATATTGTTTTAAGTTTTTTTCGTTTTTGTTTTTGTTTTTATGATGCGTTCGATTATCTGATAAATCACTTAATGAAAGTAGATTATCATTCCATTCATTTCAAAAATTCCATGATCCCTTCCCAAACCAAATATGGATTTTTCGATTCATTTAGCTCTCACGCACAATGTAAATTCCCATATTTTTATTATTTATTATTAATGTAATGAGCCTATCTCTCTATTCTCTTGTCATATTTCAAAATGAAATCAAAATCTCAAAAGGAATAACTAATCAAGATCAAAATATTCGGAGGACTCTGTTGTTTTAAGCTTTTTTGTTTTTGTTGTTCTTATGGCGTAATAATATCAAGTGTGGTTATTATGCACATTTACTAATATAGAGGCTAATGACGTTATGAACCAAAAAAATCTTTTAAATATTGAAATTTCAAACTTTAATCTCTTTGGATTTACGTAAGAGGTGTGACATGATTAGGTTAACAAATGGATCAAATCAAGTACAGCTTAACATTATTATTTTTTAATATAGATACAAAATAATCTATCATTTCGACCTACAGCAAACACATTTTTCTTTATATTTAGTTGATAACTAATATGATGGCTAATAATCAAAATATCAAGTAGGCATTCATGAAATGATAATGTGGTAACCTTCTTTAGCAAATTATTCACCTTACCTAATATCTGGATATGAATTCAAGACGCAATTCATACCAAATACACTCGAAAATGACTCATTTCATGTGTACCCCAACTTTTATAACCTACTAACTCAACTTAACGCCGCGCCATGTTTAAAGCTATTTCGCACTCCATGTTGTTCCAACATTGCTACAAGATTCGTACCATTCAGAAGTTGAGCTACTAAAACTTCTGGTATGTTTTAGAGAGAGAATGAAGATCACTATTGGATTATGATTAATCAAGTGAACTAACTATTTTTACAATAGTTGTTAAGAAATAACTAAATACAAAGGAACTGAGATATGACTAGTTGCTACCATCACCAAATTTGTTAAAAATAAAACTCCTATTTCATCTTTCATTTTCAATAATTTTCTCATCCCCAACTTGCATCTTGTTTGAGAGGCACATCACAAAAAAATCAATCAATCTTAATGGGTCCATTAAACGCAAGGAGATCTTTTTATTTCTAATTTTGGATAGAATGCTCCAAATGTGATCTGACATGAGATGTAACTCCTATTCAGGCAAGGAGTTAAGTTGAGTTTAAACCGATCTAAGTTCTAACTCAAATCATTTAATAATATATGGAAGCTCAAATTTGAAGTCGCCTTGTTTTCAAGCTCTGTATATAAAGTTTGAGCTCGACTTGTTAATAATTTTTAAACTCGGGATCGGCACACAACTCGTTTTGTATTTATTAAATATTCAGTAAATATATTTGCATGTATATAAAACTTTATATATATATATATATATATTTATTTTTTATATACAACAAAGTAGGTTATAAACCTATATATTACATGGTGTTGTATAATAAAACATATATAATTATATAATATGTAGAAAACTACGCATAATAAACTTTTTTTTATCATCATATACCAGTTCATACAACTAACTTAAATCTATCACAAAAACCAGCCTATGTTAATTACTAACACTCAAATACCATAATAGCATGTGCATTACATAGGTTGAATATTGAAAATACACACACACATATATATATATATTCTTTGTGTGGTTGAAATACGTATTACAATACATATAATATTATATATAAATAATAATATTTTTTTATTATTGTGTATCCTCTAATATAACATTTACTTAGCGTAAATAAAAATAAATTTATTTGTTATGTCATAACTTATATTTGTTATTCTTATTAATAATTGTTATGCGGATTTAATTAACAATTAATTATCATAAAAATATTATATAAGTTAACAGTTTATATACGCTGAGTAAAATATTTCTTAATTAACGTTGATTTAATATGTCACAAATTGATAAAAAAATAATATTATTAAAATATGATAAAGTTACTCTTTCCTAAATATAAAATCCTTTTTTTTATTTAGGGTTGATTAAGTTACTCTTTCTTAATTTATAAACGATTTTTTTATTTAAGGTTACAAAGAAATTTGGACGGAAAAATAACCAGTGAGGTGAAATATGCTAATAAATTACATGAGTCCTATCTAAGTTCGGGTGTTAAAATTATAGCATCAGATGGCTCTGAGCTCTATTCTATCGATTTTTTTTCTAAAACAAAACATGTGAGGTAATGGTAAGATGTCTGGTTGGGATACGTGTACAAGTTAGGTTATCACTATGAATAATGTTCATATCAATTATAGACGTTGATATTCTGAACTATATACCGGTCTCTATTGATTTAGGATTTATGTCCCATTATTCACATACCCTATAAGTTATTTTTTTATTTAGTAATTTCAAGAACGAAATTTTAATTTAGGGTAGTATAGCTATAACACCCGAGAAAAAAATACATGTCATTGATATTGAAAGTGGTTTTTTCATATAGTGTTTATATAGAATAAGTAATATTAAAAATATCAATTGATTAAAAAATAGAACGAATTATCTAGAAAAGAAAATAAAAACAAAAGTTATATTAAGATAAACGAAATTAAATATGCAAGTTTTATTATTTTCGCTCAATATCCTATTATATATATATATATATATATTAATATATAATATATTAGATATTAGATATTAAACTAATATATTTAATTAATAGTTTTAACATTATTATTACTAAATTAATGGAGAGAATGCCATTTTATATTAAGTAGATGTTAATAGAATAAAATATTAAAAATATCCACTGATTAAAACCAATTATCTAGAAAAGAAAAAAAAAACCGAAAGTAATACTAGGATAAACAAAATTAAATATGAAAGTTTTATGATTAATATGCTATTATTTATATTAACAATATATTAGATATTAGATATTAAACTAAGATATTTAATTAATAATATTAACATTATTATTATTATTATTATTATTATTATTATTATTAAATTAACAAAGAACATGTTACGTGACCTTATTTGAAATTCTTTATTTTTTAAGTTAGATTAGATTAGATTATATATCATTTAATTATTTTGCTCATAATTTTAAATATTTACATATAATAGAAACTATCATATTATATACATGTTAAGTTGGTTTAGGCTATCAAATCGTTCTCAAGTGACTTTGTTCATTTACACCTCTAATTAAAGATATCTTATTTCTTAATCTAAGCCATCGTTAGAGAAATATTCTTCCAATATTAAAGAGTTTTTATTGACTAGGTTTACGCCATTATTTGTCTCGTTCTGGTCATATTCCCGTTAGCCTACATAAAGTTTTCTTCTTGTTCAATTTTTTCAACGCATTATATCTACTATGTTATGTCGACGTCTTAATTGCCTTTTTCATTTCAGTTAAGAGTGTTCGACTTCCCATTGTGAATATTGATTAGATTCGATGAATGTTATGAGTTTTTCCTTCTAGAAAAACTAATTACCTAACATTGTTTTTATGTTAATTCCGTTCATACGATATAAATGGTCATCAGTGCAATACATAATACGCGCTAGTCTTTTATTATTAACTGTAACTAGGTGTTATGCATTTTAAATGAATCCAAAGCCTTCATATGTTCAATAATAGAAGCCAATGTTAAATTAAATCTAGCTTGAAGACAAAAGAGACTAAGGTAATATGGAAAAGAAAGACACGATATAATTTTATCTTGGCATTTTCAATGGATCTGAAAACCCGTCATTTTCAATGAAATGTTTTTATTGAATGGTCAATAAATACTATTCAAGCCCGGCCATCCGCGTAAACCTATTGGCGAAAGGCCCCACACCCTGCGAACACAGACGTCTTTAATAACCGTCCCGTCCACCATTTCAGAAGAAACCCACCACTTGAAACAAATACCAGGTGAGAAACCCATTGCTGGTAGGATGCATTATATACACACAATTATATTATAAAAGAAGTTTAATTACGAGTATGGTTGTTCACCCACTTACAATTAGTATTCACCAATTCTATACATATATGTGTATATATATGGTACAAGTGCTTGAGGCACTTTGTACAGGTTTTTTTTTAAGTTACAAATATCCCCCCTTCATAGATTCTACAATTTGATTGGCTTTAGGTGATTGAGTTGCATCAATCAGAAAATGGCAAGTGTCACACCTATAATAAATTTCTTTTTTCTCTGATAAATTTTAAGATATAACTTTTTTTTATGAAATTCCTAACATATTGTTGCGACATGTTTATTTTTATCTACGTTTCGATGTAATTCAAAACCTAATTGTCATGATAATGTATAAGTAATCGAAACACGAATGTACGGGCCTTCAAAACTGCTTAGAGGTTTTGTTTTTTTTTGTTTTTCTCTTACAACCTTTAGAACATGATTTTTTTTTATAGAATTCTGATTTGAAATTGTGTCCTGCTTAGTTTTAACATTGGTTAGAAGTAAATACTTTTTGTGAGGTTAATACTAATATATAAGTCATCAAATTGAGTCTTACTGATTTAACCCCGCCGCAACATGTTGGTCTCTCCCACCTGTTAGATACACTCATAATAATCTACTCCATCGAACAGTGAAACCAAAATTACCTAGAATGTGTATAAGAAGGTCTTAGGCAACTATTTTTGTAAAAGAATGTTGTCAATTATTTTTTCTGTAGTTCTACTTTACATGTATAAAGGCGGAATGATCTGTACTTCTGCATCCAAAATGTATGGATGGATAGATATTATTGAGTGATTTCTTTAGTTTTCGTGCTTCGCTTAGATTCGTTTTAACAAACCTTTTTAGTAGCAATGTGATTGGGCTATGCAGAAAGACTAGTAAATTGAATGCTAGAATGTGCACACAAGAAGGATGTTTTAGTTACATGAATATGTTACAAGTATACAATATCCTTTGATGTTGCTTGGATGCTAGACATATAAGTGAGGACAATCATATACTAGTTGGTTGGGTTCTTCTAATATTCTAGACGCTTCCTTACAATATTCTATATGGAAATCTCAATAAGTGTTAGCCAAATATCTTGACTTCACCCCTTCCAAGTTTGATCTAAATATCTCTTCTTGCAGCCCAATTGCTAGGCATTCATTAGAAATATCCAGTTCTTTTCTTGGTCTTGCAAGATTAGTTAGTCCCTCCTATCATTGATTTTTGGACCAGACTTGTGTAGCATTTTCCAAAGACTATCGTAGCACTTGCTAGATTGTAAAAATCACGACTAGTCGGTGATTAATCGCTAGTTGGCTAGTAACTGAGTAATTTTCGTTAATCAGTCCATTAATCGATAGTCGGCTCTAGTCGGGCCTAGTCAGACCTACTCGGCAGGCCAAAATCGGCGATTCCGGCAAAAAACCTGTATATTCCGGCCAGTTTCTAACCAAACCACGTAAATTCCAACAATTAATCTTGTATACTAAAAAATGAGTTGAATAAGAGTTAAAACCTAGCTACTTAAAATATGTAGGAACCGTTCATGCAAATTAAAAATAAAACAATTTTTATTACGATTACAATAGGAAATAAACGAAAACAGTAAATTACAAGTACTGATTACAACTGAAATAAATAACAAAATACAAGAACTTGATGAAGAAAAATAAACGCCGGAGAACGCCGGTGGCTGAGGATCATGTTTAACACGGGTCCCTTAAAACAAATTCCGAGCCTCCCGAGAGAAATCGTTTTGTTTCCCAGGGTACAACAGCCGGAGCAGTATGTACTGCCGGAGAAGGCTCGAGGACCCGAAGAATACCTTGAAACAAGAAGAACGAAGATCAAAGAGGTAAGAACAATTTGCATGAAGTTGCTATGTGTTCTGATGTCTTCTTCAGCATCCCAAGTCCTCTATTTATAGTGGAGCTTGGTTGAAACAGCAAAACTGAGTTAAATGAGAGAATTAAACTGCATTAAACGTCTTTAATGCACTTTAATTCGTCATGTAACTCCCAGTCAAAGCTCTTAATGCGTCTGTTTCAGCTGCTGCGCGCGCGCGCGCAAGCACTGGTGTACCAGTTGCTGGCTTCCTTGGTTGCGCGGTGCGCGCACCTATAGCGGGACACGCACGCGGGGCCATCTGTGATCCTATACCTGCGCGCCACACAGTCACGCAGCATTAGCTCACTTCAGTGCCCTGCGCGCGCATCACTCAGGTGCACACCAGGAGTCCGCGCATCCTGGACTTGTACCCTTGCGCCCCCCGCGCATGCCTCATCAACCATTGGTCCTTGCAACCTCTGTCCCTAGCCACGCGCGCGCGGACAAAAATACAAAGGCGGCTCTCAAGCGACTCACGGCGATTGCGCCAACGCCCACGCCACGCGCGTGTGTGTGTGCGAGTGAGCACCCTTCACGAGGACACTAGTGCTGCTTCCATGAAACAATAAGGAAGGAGTGTCTCCACTTAAATACCCATTTAAGTTTCATCACTCCTCCTATGTGGGACAATTTGCTACTTTCCCATTCCACTTCATTATTTCAGCATTCAATGCTTCAAACACCCAACTTTGAGCTTCGATATCTCATTCATCTTAGCTCCATTTTGGACGCGGTTTGGCTCGTTGCGAAGGCTTCCAACATAGATTACAAACCCATAAATAAATATATAAAATAACCTCAGTTTCTATTATATATTTATCATCCAAAATCTAGGAAAATGCATTTCCTATAATTGTGAAAATTACCATTTTCACAAATTTTCCAACAAAATATTTACCTAAAAATGAGTTGAGTCAGAGTTAAAACCTAGCTACTTAAAATATTTACCTATAAAAATGTGTATATTCTAAAAATTACATATAAAAACCCGATTATTCCCGATAAAAATGTGTATATTCTAAAAATTACATATAAAAACCCGATTAATCCTGAGTAGTCGCTAGTCCCTACCTCACCAACCGACTAGCGAGTTCTCCAACCTTGACCCTTGTTACTCATATTAAAGGTAAAAAAAGGCTGAATTGTTGTTATTTCTTGTATGTAATTACAATAAAAACCCGTTGATTTATACAGCTATTCTAAATAAGGAAAAAGCTATATAAGGTTGATAATCCTTGAATGGGGAAACCGTATATCTTGTTTACCAAAAATTGGGGATATGATGTGAAGAGGAGAGATTCTAGCTGATCCTCATATCTTTTATTTTTGACACGCCCTCTCAAGTTGAATTGTGGGATTTCCAAAATTTAACTTGCTAAGACACTTTTGTAGAACCCTTTCGTTCACAGCCTTCGTCAAGACATCTGCGAGTTGGTCTTCTGATCGAACAAATGGTAGAGTGATGATTTTTTCCTCTAGCTTCTCTTTAATGAAGTGTCGATCAACTTCAATGTGCTTAGTACGGTCGTGTTGAACAGGATTTTCTGAGATTTGGATGGCAGCTTTATTATCACTTACTATTTCACTTGCTTCCTGTGGAGGGTATCCTATCTCTGTTAGGAGCCTTCGTATCCATAAAACTTCAGTAACTCCCCTGGCTATACCTCTGAATTCAGCTTCAGCACTTGAGAGGGCTACTACTTTCTGTTTTTTGCTCCTCCAAGTAACAAGATTTCCTCCAACTAACGTAAAATATACTGATGTCGACCTTCGGTTGCCTTTATCCCCTGCCCAGTTTGCATCAGTGTACAATTGGATTCCTAGATGTCCATTAGGCTTGAACAAGACACCATGACCCACCGTTCCTTTGAGGTACCTTAGAATTCGTAAGACTGACTCCATATGAGTGCTTTGGGGTTGATGCATAAATTGGCTGACCACCCCCACAGCATAAGCGATATCAGGCCGGGTATGAGAGAGATAAATTAACTTTCCAACCATTCGTTGATATCTTTCTTTATCAGCTAGTTCTGCTTTTTCTTCCATGTATAGTTTCTGATTCACAGTCATAAGAGTATCTGCTGGTTTACAATCAATCAGACCAACCTCAGCCAGCAAGTCAAGGATATACTTCTTTTGACACATGAAGATTCCTTGTTTAGATCTCAGAACTTCAATCCCAAGGAAATATTTAAGTCTCCCTAAATCCTTCATCTCAAATTCTTCGAATAAGTTCTTCCTTAGTTTGGCTATTTCTTCATGATCATCTCCAGTAATAATCATGTCGTCAACATAGATTATTAAACAAGTTATAAGGTTATTTTTTTGTTTGAGGAAAAGTGTGTGATCAGAGTTACTTTGCTTAAATCCATACTTCTTCATAGCTAAAGTAAACCTGCCGAACCATGCCCTGGGAGATTGCTTCAAGCCGTAGAGAGATTTCTTCAGGAGGCATACTTCCTGTTCTCCAAACTCATTTGAAAAACCATGTGGGGCCTCCATGTAGACTTCTTCCTTGAGCTCTCCATGTAAGAAAGCATTTTTCACATCAAACTGATGAAGTGGCCACTCCTTATTTGCTGCTACGGAGAAGAGAACTCTAATCGTGTTAATCTTCGCCACTGGAGAGAAAGTTTCTGAATAATCAATTCCATAAGTTTGAGTATACCCTTTAGCTACCAGCCTGGCTTTATATCTTTCAATTGAACCATCGGGTTTATATTTGATTGTAAAGACCCATCGACACCCAACTGGTTTTTTTCCTGCTGGTAAGCTGCATTTTTCCCACGTGTTGTTTTTCTTCAATGCCTTCATCTCATCCTCCATTGCACTTTTCCAATGTTTTGACTTCAAAGCATCTTCCGTACTGGTAGGAAGTTCTTCAGCATACAAGGAAGAAGAGAAAGCCTTAGCCTCTTTGGATAAATTTCCTGAGGCTAGGTTTGCCATGGGATATTGACATCCACGAGACTCCTTTTCTGGAGAATATCTTTTAGGTGGGACTCCCCTGTTTACTCTAGGTGGTAGTACATACCTTCCTGAGGTTTCTTCTTGTATGGGAGAATCTTCCTGTTCCTGAAAAACACTATCCTGCTCCATTTGTTCATTAGTGATGTTCTCAGGAACTTCAAAACCAGGATCAGACTGAGTATTACTTACCTCGGACATCAGGTTGGGAGCGATTTCTTGAGTGGCACTGATCTCTTGTTCTTCGGTTTGTGTGGGAAGAGGTGACTCATTTTGTGGGCTGTGTACTGCTTCAACATTAGTCAACCAGCTTAGATTATCAAAAGGTACTTCATCAGGATTATTTGGGATACATAGTAATACTCTGTTTCAAGAAAATCACAGTTCATAGTGGTGAACATAAGTTGAGTTTTGGGATTGTAACACCTGTATCCCTTTTGATCTACCCCGTACCCAACGAAGACACACTTCTCAGCATAAGCATCAAGTTTGTCTCTATGTGACTTGGGTATGTGAACATAGACCGTACATCCAAACACCCGAGGTTCAAGGGTAAGAACGGAAGGGGGTTTAGTGGTTTCTGAGAGAACTTGTAGTGGGGTTTTCGTTTTCAGAATATGAGTTGGAAGACGGTTAATCAGATAGGCAGCAGTGGAAAGGGCTTCTGGCCAGTAAAATTTTGGAGTTTGAGATTCAATTAGAAGGGCCCTTGTGATTTCTAACAGTATGCGGTTCTTTCGTTCCGCGACTCCATTCTGTTCTGGAGTATAGGGGCACGTTGTTTGATGAATGATGCCTTTAGATTGAAAAAACCGTTTCATGTTGGAATTTACAAATTCTCCTCCATTATCTGATCGAAGAATTTGAATGTTTTTATGAAATTGGTTTTGGACCATGGTGTGAAAGGCTATGAATTTGTCAAAGACTTCAGATTTATTTTTCAATAGATACAACCATGTCATTCGTGTGCAATCATCAACAAATATCACAAAAAAACGAAAGTTTTGTCCCCCAATGACTGGGGCTGGGCCCCATACATCTGAATGAATCAATGAAAAAGGTGAATCAACCCTTGTGTTATTAGGTTTAAACGTTTTTCGATGGCTTTTAGCTAACACACAAGTTTCGCAATGAGTCTTATAATTTGAAGAGAATAAATTTGGAAATAACATATGTAAATAACCCGTGGAAGGATGTCCCAATCTCCTATGCCACAGCCATGCCTCACGTTCTGTTGTTCCATGAGAGAGCAAAGCAGTACCACCTTGAGTCACTTCATCCACGTAATAAAGTCCTTGCCTTTCAGTGCCACGCCCAATTATCGCACCCGTCCTATATCCTATAAAATACAAAAGGTAGGTTGCATGAGAACTGAGCAGTTTAGTTCCTTTGTTACATGACTAATAGATAGGAGTTTGTGTGATAATTAGGAAACATAAAGACAATTCGAAAGTCTAAGTGTAGGAGAAATTTCAATTGTTCCTCGGTTTTTACACTCATTTTTCCACCATTTGCCGCTTGTATAAACGACTTGGTAGGCTCGGTGGTCACAGAAAAATCTGATAATTCGTTACTCATAGTGTCGGTTGCCCCACAATCAAATATCCATGATGGTTCCTGTTTTCCACCGTATTTTTGACTCATTAAAGCACTGCCAGTAAGTTCAGGGGGTTTATTGTAACTGTGAGAAAAACAAGTGTGGGCTTTCGAGAATTTTCTCTTAAACCCTGTACCTGTCACTTGAAACCCTTCTTCTTCCCCTGGTTGCGCCGCTGCCATACCACCAAAACCGGTGAGCTTTTGCTTGTCGCCGGTGTCGGTGACTTCATTGTTGCCCACGGCTGCCGCCGCAGATGCTTTCCCGGTGTCTGGCCCTGTTCTGATGCCCTTCTTATGGCCATCTCCCCACCATTCTGGATATCCTACAAGCCGAAAGCATTGTTCTTTGACATGTTTTGTCATACCACAATGTGTACACTTGAGGTGAGACTTATCTTCTTTTGCAAAAGATCCAGACTTCTTTGGTTCGAATCGCCGATGTCCCTTTGTTGCGAGCCCTAGACCTTCTGGTTCATTGGCCATTAGTCCGGCTCCTATGCCCTGTGCATTGGCCGAGGCTGCTCCCAAAATATTTTGGTGAGCGGCCTCTTTACGGATGATTCCGTAGGCAACCTCGGCAGTTGGAAGGGGTTCAGATCGGAGAACTTCCCGTTTAATTGGGTTGTATTTTCGATCAAGTGCGTTCAAGAATTGAAACAACTTTTGTTCTGACCTAATCTTGTGGTATGTCTGGATATCTTCCGGGCACTTCATAGGGTTTGGATCGATACGATCGATCTCTCCCCACACTCCTTGTAGTTTGATCCAGAGATCTTCTAAAGACTTGTCGTCTTGTTTGATGTCGTTTGCCTTGACATGGAGATTAAATGTTTGTAACTTATCTTTACCACTGCTGTATGTAACCACTAGGGCATCCCACAGCGATTTCGCTGTGGGAAACTCGGTTAGGTTGCCAGCAATCACTGGTTCAATATTCTGTATTAACCACGAGAAGACGACCAGGTCATCTTGCTCCCATTGGTCGTATTCTTCATCTTTTTGATCTGGGGAATTTGAGGTCAAATGTTTCAACAAGGTTTTTGATCTTCCTCCTATGGCAACCTGAATCATCCGGGTCCATAGAGCATAATTTTGGTTATTGAGTTTGAGATTAATCTGTAAACTGTCGGAAAGTTTAGTGCCTTTTGGTTGGGAATTTAACCCCTGTTTGAGCAGGTTGGTTAATTGTATGGAGAGCTCATTCTGGTTACTGTTTTCTGACATGGTTGCGGGTTGCAGGTTGGGTAGATGATGAGTAGATTAGGTTTTGAACAAACCATGCTCTGATACCATCATATTAAAGGTAAAAAAAGGCTGAATTGTTGTTATTTCTTGTATGTAATTACAATAAAAACCCGTTGATTTATACAGCTATTCTAAATAAGGAAAAAGCTATATAAGGTTGATAATCCTTGAATGGGGAAACCGTATATCTTGTTCACCAAAAATTGTGGATATGATGTGAAGAGGAGAGATTCTAGCTGATCCTCATATCTTTTATTTTTGACAGTTACCTCTTGACAAGCTAGAAAATTCCAAAATCTTGGTCTACCGATCTGAATTTTAGACGGGACAACTTAAATTATTCTTTCCGGCATTATTTTGCTTATGTGTTTTTCCACAATAGTTTGTTATTTGGAAATAAATCATTGGTTGTTAGCTAGCTAGGCATATATCCTAGCTTCCCCACAATGTCCCAACTTGATTCTAATCTTGGAAGTATATTTGGTGTGCATGGTCATATCAGGCCCGATGTTAAACAATTTCCACATAATCAACATCGATCGCTAATCATAATCTCCTTTTCATTTTATATTACATATCTTTTTTGTTAGAATTATGAATTATGTTAATCAATCTTAAAATTATGTTTCTAAACTTTCTGTTCATGTTAACTTTTCTAAAAATGAATATAATTAAGGTGAAATATTTGATATTATATTAGTTAGTAAATTGTATATACACACATCAAATTATGATATTACAAGTTAAAACAAAATTATCGGATGAAAAATTAAAATACTTAGCTCTAATATTCAAGTATTAATCGAAATATGGTTAAATTATTAAAAAAAGATGAAACAAGTTAACCTCTTAATGTGGACAAACATCTTTTTCTATGTCAAGCGCGAAAAGGAAAAAAAATATATAACTCTCCATAGATATACATGTTTATAAATCATTAATAACTTTTTAGTTTATAGTTTATACATACAGGGTTGGTTATTTGCGGTACTCACATTTTAAATAGAACTATTAAAAACCTTTTTGGCCCATTGGTCTATTAATCAATGGTTGATAACAGGGATTAGTATTTGGTACAGGGTATCGGTACCAAATTTTTCGTACCGAATTTTTCAGTACCGGTACTCACTTTTTGGCATTTTCGGTATCAGTATTAGTTTGGTACGGTACTAATAGAATACCGAATTTTATCTTCAAATACTATTACTTGGTTTTGATGAATTTTGATACCGGTCCGGTATCGGTTCAGTACCACTCATCCCTAATTTCCTGTAATTAAAAGCAAAGTTAGGGACATTTTTAAATGTTATAGTGGTATAATGGTAAGCAAACATTAAGTGAAACTGAAAAGCCAAAATTCATCCCTTCTTTTTTTCCAATTTCCAAATCCATGTTTTTAATTTGTGTTTTAACAAATTACAGGAATCTACAGAACCAACTTTAATCGTTACATATTGTAATTAGTATATAAGTATGTTACATATATTTAACTATGTTCATAATTAACAACTGGGCTATGTATATGTGAACATCAAATTACGTGTGTATTTATGAATTTTTGGGCTATGTATATGTGAACATCAAATTACATATGTATTTATGAATTTTTCATATTTGTAATTTTGTTTAAGAAAAACATGTTATATTACAAATTAGATTATGTAATTGTATAATAAGGTGTACATAAATTTACATAACTAAATTATTTTTATGACATACTTCAAACTAAAGTGATTTAAATTATATATGTAAATCTATAAATATATTCGTTCCCATGCTTATTCCATGAAATTCTAGACCATTAATAATTCTAAAATGATTAATCATAAACATAATAATTAAAATAAAATTCTTATCTAAGTGATTTAGACCTCTAAATAAGTATTACTTTTGATTAATATTGTTACATGAATGTATAATCTTAAAAAATTAGAATTCATAAGATATACATTTAATTATGATGATAAATAAGATTATATATTTATTTAGTGATTTTTCTATATCCTAAGTTTTGAAAGATTATTAATGGTTATGATGCTTAATCGTTATATATAAGATAGTATGATAAATAAGATTATATATTTATATAGATAACTAAACTAAAAATCTAAAAAATATGAATTAAGAAAAATAGTGAATTGAGATTATGATTGATCCATGAGAAGCTCATAAATATAATCTTATTGAAACTGAAAATTGTTACGTAGGTAAAAAGCTTTTGGTTACAAAATTCTAAATAAAAAAAATTATGTTACATTTATCCATGAAATTATGTGAAGCTTATTTATAGAAATTGTTGCAAATATGTAAATAACAATATTTACGAAACCATACTAACATCAATATTTTGAAATAAAAGTAACATATGAATTTGGAAAATTTTCAATAATATAATTTATATTAACTGTTTTTATCGCTAATACTAATGCAGAATATTTTGTTATTATTTAAGTGTTCTTATTGTTGTGCACAACTTCACCTGTTACAATAAATCCCTAATTTATGAATATGATCCATTTGGATATTTGTGCATTCTTCTTGATTGTAACGAAGATGATGAGGATAACAGTTGATCGAAGTGTTATGTAATTTGTGTGTGATTTCAATTCGTAGATTCAATAAAGATATCACCTTTAAACTTTGTACAAATATGAATAAATATGAAGGCCTACTTGCTTGGTTTATGAATTGGCTGGTGTTACATCTTTGTAAATAGATACTCCGATGAAAAGTGATGGCAAACTGATAGAAATGGCAAAATTTTTATGTATTCGGCTAAGAGTTGGAATGATGTGTATGTATCAGGTTCTAGATTCCAATTGTAAACTCTAGATTCCTATTGTAAAACTGGTAGTTTTGTATTTCATGAGACTCTGTCTAAATCTCTTTTGTAATATAACCAGTCTTCTATGTTTTCCAAGGCGCACAAAGTTCCGTTAACTTGAACCTTCACATTTGCATCTCTACCACCGTTTTGCCAATATAGCTAAGTTAGCCGCTTGAGTACTTCCAGCACCTAACCTGCCAAGTTTCTTAGAGCCAATGCATTATCCCATGATAACTAAGAACTTTTGTTATTTGAACTTTCTTGGCCCATAAGAATTTTCTACTAATTTTTACTAACTCCTTGATGATATGCATTGGGCCTTTAAATAAGAAAATGTGGTATAATGGGAGGCTTCTTGATAAGAGATTTGATTAAGACATTTTTTTTCCATATAAACAAATTCTCAACACTATATTTAATGGCTCATGAAAGCTGACCTACTGCAATTAAGATAATTTTGCACCTTTAATTTGTCAAATGTTATTGTAACTTGTAAGATCCTTCCTTTGTATATTCTAATATTATACCTTACGAATGCGATAAAAACTTTGTATTCACTTCAAATGCTTATGCTATATGGTAAATTTGGTTATTTGCATCTTCACATATTGCTTTTAGAAACACTCTTATGTATAACTCATTTAAAAATGTCTCATCTAAGCATATCATCATCCTGCACTAACTCTGTATTTCTTTTAAAGCTTTACAAGACTTAATTCCTACCAAACACGATATCCTACCCCCATATCTTACATTCCCACATTCACACAATGCCCAATATTAGATCTCAAAATATCATATGCACAATCACGCATCCTCGCATGGATCTTCAAACCAACGTTAGTTTGTATTTGACCATGCTACATTCTCCATTGTTGACATGAATCATGTAATCACAACAATATTGTGGTTGAACTTGTAAACGTTATTTGATGTATTGGATTAGATTTTTTTTTATTGGAATTGGTGTATTGGATTGAAATTTGTAAACATTATTTGTTTTGTATTTTTTCTGCACTTTTAGCAGAAAAATCTAGAACTTTTTTGTTTGTATTTTTTTGGTCGGAATTTAATCAGAAATGTTTGGTAGGAGTTTCTTCATAAGTGTTTTGTCGAAAATACTTTTGGTGGAGAAGAAATCAAAATTTCGTTTGGTAAGGAATTGGTCGGAATTTTTTTGTTGAAAGTTGACGAAGACATTTTGATTAGAAAAAGACGTTTCCTACTACATTCCGTTCGAATTTGAATAGAAAACTGGAGTCATTTCTAATAGTACCATATCATTATCATCTTTTTTCAATGTCCCAATCAAGATCATTATCGTACCAATGGTTGTGTTCTCATCAACATTTTGAGTTAACATCATCATTAACTAAAATGACTTGCATGCAAAAGCCCCTCAAACCATTTTTCAATGACTCAGCTCTTCATGTGAAATTTGTGATTTTCCTGATTCTTCATCATCATCATACTCAGTAAATCCCACCAATAACAAAGCTAAGGTAGGGTCTCCGTAAGATGTAGACAGTCTTACCTCTACCCCGTAGGAATAGAGAGGCTGCTTCCGGTGAGACCCTCGGCTCGTGTGATTATCCTGATTACAAACACCTAATGGGCTCATTCCACCACTAATGGACTTATTATATGTAAAAATATGTCCAATAAAAAGTAGCTGATCAACCATTGCAAACCTCAAACTTGATCTTAATGCATAATGAGTACACTACATGGTGGTCACCACCAACTTGAAGTTTGTATTATACTATGTATATGTGACCCCATATGTCCAACAGTGTACAGTGACTCATCCCATCGTACCAGTAAACAAATACATCCATGAGACATAAACAAAGTGTTGGAACTTTTTTATGAAATGGTAGCCCAAAATGAGGAACGAGCCACGAATCATTCTATACGTGGTACAACCTCATCTATGTTCTCCCTTTTTTGTACAATCTCAAGAAACCCTGATCTCTCCGTTGTTTATAAGTATAATATTACAACCATTATTAAAGTCGACTACGTTTTTACAACATGGCATATTGTTTTGCTGGGAATACATATATATTATATATGATACATACATGCATATGTATGTTATGGCATGCAGTGCATTAGTTCAACATTTGTGATAACATCTTTTTGTACCGACTTTTATAAATATGGTTGCATATGATAACAAAAGCTCTTAGGTTGTTAATTTATTTTTAATTTTTGAATTTTTTGACACTTAAATACACCTAATCTTACTTTTGCAAGAACTAGAATTGATTCCCCGCGTTGTGGGGTGGTTTTTTAATGTGACTTTAACGTATTATTATTTTTTTTTGTAATTTCCTAACGATCAAGGGTAGATCAACGGAAAACGTTCATATAAATAAGCATGAAAATGTATTACAATGACATGATTCATGAAACGTAAAGTAACGCGAATTTATTAAGTATAATGAAAACGTATTACATTGACCCGATTCATTTCTAAACAAAATTTATACGTTTGCAAGAATATGGAAAGAAGAAAGATGATTTCTTCAAGGAACTATTAAGAACTATTTGGATAATTCACTCTAGTCTAAAGAATTTGTTCATCGCCGCCAATATGCCAATATTGGCACTGATAGTACGTAAATGTAATTCGTTGTTTAAACAACTATTCAGAGTTCCTAGAGCTCTTTGTAAAGCTTATTGGAAAACCCGTTGTCGGACATGATTACTGGCCTTTTATTGTTCAAAATATATAGTTTCATTTTTTTTTTGCAATTTTCTAGTTGTTCCAAAGTCTTGTAAGTTGAACCAATCAAATTCAATTTTTCTTGCTCTATCTCAGAGTATCCATTCACGCGAAACTCATCTGCTTCTATTTCTACTTTCCGTAATCAAGCCCGGGCTTTTTCCAGCTGTTCGATGGCCCCTTCGCGCAATTCTTCTGAATTTCTAATAGTATTCAAGATTTTGTTTTCGGCTATATTTCTTCTTAGTTGATGTATATTCAGAATATAGATACCACGTCTAAATGAATATAACGTTTCCTAATTCTCGATAATCATTGATGAATAAACAAGTATGAACTCAAACCCTTAACTTTTAACTTTTCATAAATCAATCATTTTAATAATTCTTTTTCTTTGAATAGGTCGACAGCTAGCATAGAAAAGTTCAAATTTAGGATTCAATGCTTCCATAAAGCAAGGATTTAACACCCCGTCAAACATTCCTCTAGATGGAATTAGACGACTTGTCTTTGTCAATATATATATTTTAGACAAGAAGTAGTCACATGCTAATATTTCTCTCTTTTCGTTACCTTTATAGTCTTGTGCTAGCGTCGATGTCAAGTTAACAGTTTGCGCATTATATAATCACCGATAAATAAATAACTTCACACGTATATTTTTTGATATGGAAATAATAAATGAGTCGATTTGAGTTGTCTGGTTTAGTAATATTAATACATCAATAGGGCCAAGAACATTTATGTTTGTCTAGTACTAGAAAGTTGTCTTAGATCATGCCAAAGGAAGTAGTGAGGACCGTAAGATGTTCACTACAAAACGAATAACTTTCATCGTTAGACAGATCTGTTGATGATCCGTTGGTGAAAATAGGTAATGCGTTGGTGATAGTGATTCAGAAATTAGGGCGTGGGTAATCCGATTTCTTACAGACAACCGAGTGATATTACCAAGGGATCATCGTCTGACATTTAGCGACAGATTGCCCACGAAGGGTAGAGACTTTTGCCATGACAACTTCACCAACGGATCTTCAGTCGGCAATTGTGGCCTCATCGGCAAACGATTGAATAGAAATGCTTGTCATAAAACATCTGGAAAACATTATCTTACATAATAACATTCCAGTTTCAAACATATGGAACCTTAAACATACATTTACCATGACGTTTGCAACGTGTAATCACCGGTTTACCTTACAAGAGGGTCACAAATCTCCTTTTTATCATGTATCTTAATGACTTTCTATGAAAAAAAGAAAAAAAAAAACAGGATTTGGGTCGGTTAGCACAATCTATTTTCTTAAACACGTCAACTCAAACACTTAGTTTAAAGGGTCAGCTCAAACAACACCCGTTAAAAAGCTGATTGATTCGTTAATCCGTTTAAGAGTTTGTATAAAAGTTGATATTTTGATCTTAGAGATTAAAAGTGTTGATGTTTTAAGTTAATTTTTTGTTTAAATTTTTACATAACTATTAACCGTTACAGTGAAATTAATTTTCTCCTTTTTTAACTTTTTATCTACTTTTTGCTTCAAGCAATTTTGTTTTATTAGTTTTAACCGCCCATTTTCTAATTGTTCTCGTTCGCTTATTCTAATCTCGAGCTAAATATATAAACTCAAGTTTATTAATTGGGAGTGAGAGATAAATACACAAAAACACTTAAAATAATACAAATTACAAAACAAAGTTTTATATGTTAGATTAAATATATTCATTGTATTTAATCAAGTGGTCATTATAATCAATTATATTATGTTAGACCAAAATATTAAAATATACCTTATCATAATATTAGTTGGTAATTGTTGATAAACTATATTACATGTGCTAACTAATAAAGGGTTTCCCCTTAGGTCATTAGGTGTATTTAAGGGGATTATTAGGAAGATTAAAGGGTTAGACTCTACACATAACATCAAGAAATTTTCGTTCCCCTCTCTCTCTCTCTCCGAAACTAACGAGTTCATCATCTCAAGAACTCATAATTCTCATTAATAATATACATCCTAAACGGGAATTAGATCAAGCTAACAATCATGTTACCTCGATCGATGTCTGCTAGGGATGAACTCGTTACCGTCCGGTACCGAAATCCTCAAAAGTGGGTACCGGTACCAGTACCGAATATAACCGGTTCGGTATGGTTCGGTACCGGTACCGGTTCGGTATCGGTATTTGAGGGTAAAAACCGCTAAATACCGGTACCGAAAATGTCAAAAGTCGGTACCGGTACCGGGTCTGATTTGCTCATCCCTAGTGTCTGCATCAATAACTAGATTATCTACTGGCCTGAATACTGTAACAGGTCCACACTTTACATGTTTTTCATTATGTACATACAAAACTGATCAATACCATATAAATCGAATTAATTACTTTTTTAATTGTTAGTAAGTCACTAATTGTTACTCATATTTGATAATGAAGGTCGACCCAAAACACTGTCGGAACATAACACCATTTTAAGCAGGTTTGGCACCGCACAAATAAGTATAAATATGTGAGTCGGGTAACCTAACACGATTTAGACCCTAGATTAAAACCGGAAACACACCATCACAAATATAGTATGTGTGTATATATATTGTGTTTGTTGCTTTCATATACATATGAAAGAATGGTAACATAATTAACATTATGAAGAAATTACATCCCTATTTTATGGTTTGGACTTTGAACAATGGCCTCCCGTTCAAACTACAACTTTCTAATATAAATATTCCTAGTAGATCGAAGTTTGGCTTATAAGTATAAATTATTATAAATAAATTAAATAAGTGTTCTAAGCAGCAAACCTTGAAAATGAGAGTTTCTAAGTTTGTCCCTTCCATATCAATCAATGGTATATATTAGTTGCTAACATTTTTTTTGTCGTTTGTATCAAGAAATGCTGATTCTACTTCGACTTTCAGTGCTTCGAGAGCTTCATTGCAATGTCGTTTCTTGTACTTAATTATGGAAAATATTTTTATTTAATAAAAAATTACATTCTAGAGTTTTTTTATAAACTCTTATTAGTTGGACCATTTTAGCATTTCTAGAGCATCCATATCGCGAGTCCGGAGATGTGGTCCGGATTTCGGACGAGGAGGGTGTTGGAGGTGGTGACTAGGATGGTCCGCTACGGTGTTGGTCCGGTAGATCGGAGGAGGTTTTGGGCTGGAAGTGTGGAACCCCCTTGATTTAAATAAAAAAAGCCTTAGAATTGTTTTATTTCAATAAAATAAAACCTAAAATAACACAAATTAAAAAACACACACACACACACATATATATATATATATATATATATATAATATAAAAATAATACAAATTGAAAAAACAAATTTATTAAAATTAAAAACGTTACACAAACCATATAATTAAACCTAAACAAACCACATAGTTAAACTTAAACATACCAGATAATTAAACCTAAATAAGACGAGTTAATAAAACATAAACATAGCAGATTATTAAAATTAATCACTAACCCTCGAACTGTTGGAGTCAGCATCCGGAGGGGGAGCAGGTTGCATATGGAAATGGTTTCTTATTAATTGTCAGGCTGCCATGTGAAAAAAATCTTCCTTTTTTAACGACTAATTTCTTTAATCCTTTGTTGCCTGTGGGACTTGAACCCAAAACCTTCCCCTTCACAACCTAGGTGTTTTAAAGGTCTAGGAAAATGCTTGTGCCTCCGTTATACCGTCACCTTGAGCTATTATGTGGTTGAAGAATGCATGAAATGCGCCAACCTTTCCTACATGTTGAAGGGAATCCCTTAAATAAGGGTTCTTTAATCGACCCGACTACTCGTCTGTTATCGAATAAGTTGATCCAAAAGTTGACCAGAGCTATCTCTTTTTTTTCGGTCCAAAGGTTTCTTGCCATTTTTTACGCATCTTTATAGTAAATTATCAGTTGAGAAGTGCACATGTTGCTTGAAATACAAATTGAATTTATAGCCAGTAAAAACAGAAACGTTGCAAAAGTAGTCGTTTAAAAAACTAGCCGGAAAAACTAACCATTTGAAAAAGAGTCGTAAAAATTAAATACTCTTTTTTTACTATTATATTTGAATTTATTATTAAATAAAAATACGAGATAACGAAATAAGAAAATATAAAATAAATAATAAATATATTATCTTGTTATGAATTTTATTTTTTATATTTTAATAAAAAATAAATAATATGATTAAGTAAATAAATTAAAAAAAGGTTACATAGATTATAAATAATTTAAATAAAAGAAAAATTAGGTGATGAGTTAGTGGTTTAGAATGATGGTGGTTGAAAATGTTGTGACATGATGACTAGGTTATTCTAAATTTGGACCACCCTTAGAGTTGTGGATGCTCTTACGGAGCTCTTATCATTATGTATAATTATCGAACAATTAAATTTAATAGCACCCATGAATTTATAAAATTTTATTCCCGTTAACAAAATTTAATTTACTTAGAATTATTAACAAGAGAGTACAGTAAAAAAGATAATTTGAGAATTATAAGGAAAACTGAACCGCACTAATAAACTGAGTTCTCTATATGTTTCGACCAACAATAGCCCATTACCTTAAACATCTTCGATTAACATTTGAAATATGAGGTTTGATCTCAATACCCAACGTTATCTTTTCCTTTTAATATCGGTCTCTTTTGCTTGGTCACATTCAAAGAACCACTTCTCTACCACCCCTGTTAAGTTTGAATGCATTCATTCGAATATGAGGTCAATAACCCTCGTTACATCATTTTACGATTAAAAAAACCATTTGTGTGACCGAAATTCCAAAAGCCACCATTCTTGAAAAACTTAGTTTATTTTACATTGTAACAAGACATTATGATTTAATGATAACCAAAACATCAAACTTTGTGTCAACCCATATGTTATGTTGGGAGAAAAAGCAAGTCTATTGCGTATAAAAGGTTTTTAACAACAAACTTACTCCTAACTACTCGTAAACCTACACCTTGCAGAATTTGACTGAACTTTCCAAAAGCCATTGTTCTTGCAGAAATATAGTTTATTTTACGTTATGACAAGACATTATGATTTAATGATAACTAAAACATCGATCTTTGTGTCAACCCGTATGTTATGTATGGAGAAAAAGTGAGTAATTAAAAAGCATACTGTATATAATGGTTTATTAAAGATAAACTAACATATTCTAAGCACTCGTAAAAATGCACCTTGCAGAATTTGACCGCACTTCCAAAAGCCACCGTTATTGCAAAAAAAATAGTTTATTTTACGTTGTGACAAGACGTTATGATTTAATGATAGCTAAAACATCGATCTTTGTGTCAACCCATATGTTATGTTGGGAGAAAAAGAGAGTATTTAAAAAGCATATTACATATAAAAGGTTTTTTTAATGGCCAACCAACATACTCCTAGATACCCTTATAGCAACACCTTGTAAGATTTGAACCATCCATCTCTATCACTACACCATGTCCTTTGGAGATAACATATGAAAGGTTTTTTTTTCCGACAAACTAACATACTTATAAAAACTCATAATCTGCACCTTGCAGAATTTGACCGAACTACTGTGTGAAATGTATTGTCGTTTACACAAATGGGTGTATGTTCAAAGACATCGCATCTACAAACCGTCGGTAGGCTAAGTATGCTTCACAAAAGACAGTTTAAAGGGTAACACCTACTAGTTCTGCCATACTCAACCATTGAATTTGTATTTTGATATTTGAAAGTAAAAAGTCGATCTCCATTCATGTGGAGAACTATTGGAAAATTAGTGAAAACATGAGTATTTTCAATAAAGTGTTATGCGTAATTTTTCCAAAGTTTGGACACAAATATTCATATAACTTTGGTTAATATAAGTATTATTTTGCCGGTTTGTGTTGTATGTTATGATGCCTTTACAACAAACCAAACCATGTCCAAATCGGAGCTATGATAAATGAGTATGGAGCTCAAAGTTGGGACATAACATAGAAAAGTTGAGAAAGGGAAGATAGAAAATGAGAGAAAAGTGGGAACTTGTACCACCTAGGAGGCGGAAACAGAAATTGAGTGGTATATATGTGTGTGTATGTTTGTGAGAGAGAACATTATTTCCTTATTGTGTCATGGAACCCAAGTCTAGTGGGTTTGCGAAAGATGATAAGCACCATACGCGCGCATGGCATGGGGCTTTAATGGTGCACTTTGCACACTTGCATCACGGTGAGCCGCCTTGGTATTTTGATGGTTGGTTTGAGTGACCTGGGTCAGGTTAGGAGCGTGGGTTGGGTCCATGAACCGGGTCAGAAATGAATGATGACATCAACAGATACAATTGTTGACGTCATCAACTACTGGTGAGCTTAGAAGTAGTTCTAGGCAGAGTTGTTTGCTGGTTATTTGTCTAACCAGCTGTTTGCAGGTTAGGTGTTTGAAGAATAGTTTGGTCCATAAGTTGTTTAACTGATTAGTTGTTCATGACTATCAATTTGGCTTAGCACTCATTTCCATCAACTATTTATCAACAACAGTTCCAGACCAGTTGTTTATTAACAGTAGTTTCCACAACGGTTATTCCATATCAATTGTTTCATGCACTAATTAGTTGTTTAAGCTGAAATAGACAACATTTTATGGTGAAAGGTTTTCAAAAGAATAAAATGCACTGAAGACATTCAAAGACATTTAATGTTTCGTATAAACCTTGTAGACCTATATCATCTCAATTCCAGCATAAATACAGAAGGTACCTTAGTATCTAAACACACCTTGAAACACATAGCATTGTATAAAGAATTTCAACTCTATCTATCTATTATGATCTTTCTTTTTCAAGTATATCTTTGGGTTATCAAGGTCTTCTTCGGCAGTTCAACTGCTTATGCTGTTGTACCTTGGGACAAATGAGTTCTCTTGGGAGACACAAAATTTGTTTTAGGGAACCTTTATTCCCAACACGATCCGCAACCAATTTTATTTTCTGTTTTGTAATTTCTTTATTGTTTTTTATTATTTTAGTTCTATAATTTACAACTTTCCTTTCAATTCTCTATTGTAGTTCTTTAATAAAAGTGTTTGTTTATTTTATACTTAGCATGTTCCTACACGAACTTCCAAAAGCCACCATTCTTGCAAAAATTTCGTTTATTGTACGTTGTGACAAGACATTGTGGCTTAATAATGACAACCAAAACATCGATCTTTGTGTCAACCCATATGTTGTGTTGGGAGAAAAGCGAGTCAATTAAAAAGCATATTGCATATAAAAGGATTTATTCTAACTGCAAACTAACATACTTCTAAATAATCTTATAGTTACATCTTGTAGAATTTGAATCCTCTACCTCTATGATAGAGAGAAGACACCGTACCACCACACTATGTTTGATTGGAATGTCACGCTTCGGTCAAATATAATATTTACAAGTCCCAAATTACCTCAAACAATAGTTAGTAGTAGTCAAGGTGTCAACCATGAAGAGTTTGTGGTCCGTGTTAGGATTCGTAAGATTATTAAAATGGGATAACTTTATGAAGCTTACTGTTGTAAAATCTTTGTTTGTTTGGTTTTGAAAGAGTATCGGATTAAACCGACAAATTACTACTTATTGTGAGAACAATTGTTGACTATGAGAACGAAATTTGGTCACTTGATCAAAACTATAATTTGAAAAAGGATTCACACTCGGTTCGTAATCGTAAGACCTATGGTTCCTACACATTTTTATACTTGATTTAGTTGCACTTGATTATTAACGAGTTTAGTGTAACATGGCTTAGGTACCAAAAGCTATCAACGCCAAAAATAACGGACAGCAATGCACTTCTTTATCAAGAACATGTAAACTCTAACCTATAGCAAGGCATAATTGCACATACTCATTTCATAAAGTCAAATTTCATAACTCACTCGACAATTTATGAATACAATATAAATGCAAGACAATTGACATAAGTTGCAAACGTTTAAGCACAACTAGTCACAAATCAAATACTAAAACAAATGTTAGAAACCCTATAAATTTTACAAAAATCTACACCGGGGTGAAATCCGAGGGAACTGGTCGCTCATGCTCGATGAATCCTGGACTCTGGATGATGAACACGAAAACCGAGACACGATCTTGATTCTTTGAATGATGATGTATGATTAGGGTTGGGGTTTGGATTGTGTGATGATGATGTTCTAATGATTGGAGAATGATGAGATAAGATTGGTGATGGAGATTAGGGTTTAGGATGATGATGACTGAGGTCGATGGATCCAAGATCAATGATGATAAAGAGGTGTTTTGAAAAGTGTTTAGGCTCCAAATTCAAGTGCCGTCTCAAAATTCATCCAAAGTGATAATAATACTCTCCAACACTGTTAAACAATCAACAAAAACTGAAATCCGGCATCTGGATTCACGTCGGCGATGCAACTACTCATCTGACGCACTTGTTTCTGTCTACGAGCTTCTCCAGCCGACGCAACACGTCAGTGACGCGGCCTTAGGCCGTTACCGACGCGATTTTTAGTTTCCTTTCTTGTTTTCTTTGTTTTTTGCATCCGGCTGGCCCTAGCCGTATTCTGATGTTCCGTAAAGCTCTGAAAATGCTTCTTGGACTCTGTTAAACCTGCAAAACGCAAACCATATCAAAGTAGATCATTCGAAACCCAAATTCACGTAAAAATGCAAACTTTAATACGTAAAGCACTGGACTTTCGACCACGTATCACATCCCCACATTTATCTTTTGCTTATGCTCAAGCAAATTCGTTTTTTCACTTTCACGTGGGTCGAACAAAACGATACACTCCCCGTTTTCAATAACTCAAGTTAAGGTCTATATTCATACTCGGTTCACAAGTCTTCACAATCAAAGGTAATTCAATGGTTAAACAAATATTGCAATTTTTAAAAATGCAAGATTATTACCCAAGATTAACTCACCCTTAAAGCTAGCATACCAAACACATCCCTCACAATGTTCTCTCCTCTCGATTTAACATTTAACTAGCATAGGTACACAAGTATTTTATGGAAAACACTCAAACGAATAAGAACACGTAAACGCATAAGCTTGCAAGTCAATCATTCTCCACCAATTTCTACAAAAACGAGGCACAAGTCAAAAGGTCTTTAACAGGTTGTAACAGGGCTAGCCTAAGGGTATGGAATTGGATATTTGAAAGTTGCTAAGGTAATGAAAACTTGATTTTTATTACATGAAACTAACAAAACAAACTATTTTTTCACAACAAAGCAATACTTACAAAGTAAACAAACCTAAAATCAAATTTTATCACTCAGGTTAAATATAAAAAGTTTAGTGGGTCAATGGCTAAGTGGATTGGTCAACCAAAAAGTTTAGGCTCAAAAGGCGACTAAAGGATTAATTTCGGGTAAGGTTGATATAAAATGGTGTAAACATAAAAAGGTTTATCCTAGCGCCTTAATAATTCTTGTGTTCGTAATTGGTCTATGGTCTCAAACGAATGAAAAGTTGCGAGTTCCACAATACGTGAACTAATGACACACTCATACAAAGAAACATAAATATGTGACATGTGTAAGTGGCTCAAAATCTCACAGAGAATGGGTACGATATGTGATGTGCATAGTATCACTAACTTCTTAGGAGGACTATTCACAAATAATCACCCGCAATTTTCTTATAAAAGCTCATTGAATACCCATCAGGCTAATTTTTCTTAACTTGACAATGACAAAAGACCAAAATGGTTCGTGCAATCCCTTGTTGACCTTGCTAATCATGCTTTTAATAGGACAAATTTGAAAAGAAAAAAAATCATTCATCCCCACACTTGAGGTCAACATTGTACTTAATGTATAATGTTTAAATAAAGGGTTCAAATCTTAATTTTTTTCTCTCCATCCCCACACTTGAGGTCAATATTGTCCTTAATGTGTAACATTTTGGATGGGTGCTTTTTGAAACGCAAGAGATGTGACACGGCTTTTGCCCAAATTCCAACTCGGTCAAAATTTACTATTACAATCCACTTATTTTCTAACTAAATAATCAAAGTTAAGTATAAAAACGTATGCACCTGGTTTGCTAGTTCTTCAATTGCTCCTCATGCTTCAATGTTAATGGTCGTTCGTACCGAACATGGATGTACCTAAAAATCTCAACAAACGTGTAGAAGCAAGCTTCTCACAAATATCAAAACTCATTAGTTAATCCATTTTATGAAATTTTTACCAAGTTATTCGCCATTTAACTTTGATTTTATGGAAATAGTTTACAACAACAACAAGCCTAACTCATTTTCGTAGGAATTATGGTTGCATTTAACGTATGCAACAAGCCCTTTAAACCTCCCAATAGCTTGGGAGAACGAGTAGCTCTTGTGAGGGTTATATAGAGAACACACCACAACGTTCATTTAACTACTAAAATTGAAATAAAAAGAAAATAAACAAAAGAAGAAAAACAAAAATAATATAAAATATACAACAAATGACATACCTTACCACCTATCGCTGATATCCTTCATTCTCATCTCACGGTGGGTATGGTTGGTATGGATAGCCAGTGAGATCTACAATTTTACAATAAATCCTCATGCCTAGGATCAAACTTAGGATCTGTATTTTTGCAATTCCTATTTTGCAAATAAATATCACAATACCTTTAATTGATATTAAAAGTTTATTACTTAAAAAAGAAAGTAAATTATGAAAATGAACTCCTCAACCGATATATACAATTTTAATTACAGGATATTTGGAAAACCGATATTTTAATAGGTATGGGTTTGATTTGGTTTAATGCCTCTTGGCGATTACGAGAGATCGAATATTTATAATTGAATAGTTATTTCTTGAATAAATAAATAAATACAGAAGATTCAATGAAAGGTGGTTAGATACATAAGCAATCATCCAATACACGTGCATCGGCCCCACGTGCAACTGTGTTTGTCGGGTCTTTGACCAGTCTTATAGGCATCAAAACACACGATAGTACGATACATCTCCATGCTATATTCAAATGCACGTCACCTTATGTTCTCCTTACTAAACATATAAGATATATGATATATCCGAGCGACACAAGTGACATATGCTTAATGTACCGGCAATTATCATGTCTTAAATATTATATATACACAAACTTACACTTGTTTAATAACTAGTTGATGTCTCGCCCGTGTTGCGGGACGATGGCCGAACAATTCTCAACTAATTAACAAAATTGCTAGAAAAAAAAACTAAAAGGATGACAAAACATTAATTTTGAGCTCAGGGCAAAGCTGTAATTTGTCAGGACTAATGAGCGAGTGTTACACAGCTCCTTGACACGAAAACAAATTAAATCAAGTTAACCAATTAAAAGATAACACTTTTATAGTTTTGCTAAAAAAACTAAAACGATGACAATATTGTCATTTTGAACTAAGGGCAAAGCTGTATTTTTGGACTTGGGTATAATTGTAATTTGGCAAAAGCTAAAGTGATGGCAATACTATACATTTGAACCGGGGGCAAAATCGTAAATTGTCGCAAGGGCACGTTCGTAATTTCGAAGATGGGGTAAAATCGTAATACAAATTTTAAGTAAGGCCGAAATCGTAAATTTAAGTTGGGGCAAAACCATAATTCGTAATCTTAAACTGGGCAAAATCAAATTTTTCAATTGACGTTGGGGACAAAAAAATAAGTTTATTTTGAGCTGGGTCAAAAACATAATTTTGAACTAAGGGTGAATCATAAATTTCGAAACGGGGGAAAATCATATTTTTTTAACTAACGGCAAAATCGTAACTTTAAGCTTGGGGCAAAATCATAATTTTATTTTGAATTTGGGCAAAATTATAATTGTGAACCGAGGGTAAAATAGTAATTTTTAGCTAGGGCAAGTGTGTAATTTTATTTTGAACCGGTGAAAATTGTAATTTTAACTTGGGATAAAGTCGTAATTTTGAATCGAGGGCAAAATACTAATTTGTAGCTAGGGGCAAGAGCATATTTTTATTTTAAACGGGGCAAAAACGTAAATTTGGCACTATTCCCTCAACTTATGTTTGTATATATAGTAAATAAACTAGTAAATTTCCACGCGCGTTGCGGCGGGTCCAAATGTGAAGTTGCTCGGATTTGTACCGTAAAGTAGGGATGAGCAAATGGTACTGAATTTACCGAACCGGGTACATTTTCGGTATCGTTTTTTACTCTCAAAAGTCGGTATCAAATAAGTACCAGTATTTGAGGGTAAAAACGATACCGAAAACATCAAAAGTCGGTATCAAATCAGTATCGAATATACCGACTTTTGATGTTTTCGGTATCGTTTTTTACCCTCAAATAATGGTACCGTACCGTACACCGGTATATTCGATACCGGTATCGGAACCCATTTTTGAGGATTTTCGGTCTCGGTTGGTACCGAGCTCATCTCTACCATCAAGTCTTGAACCGTTCCTGAACAAAATTTACATCAAAATGTGGATAAACGAAGAAGTACATAAAAGAAGCACGAAAACTTATTATATTTGACCCGACTTATTTGCGAAAGAAATTTACGTCGAACACCAACTTGAACTTATACCGACACGCATATATAAAAATAGTAGAGCAACTAAAAACGTACAAAAAAAACAAAAGAAAACACATTATAACTGAGCCTACCCATTTAATCAACTTTAATTTATATTAACATGTACATAAAAATAAGCACGTCAAAAATGATTATAAAACTTTTAGAAAGTTGAAGGATTGTAACTTGTAAATGCAAATAAAAAATGTTGAATGGTAAAGGTTAAAAAACAAAAACATTCCAACAGAAAAAAAAAGTTGGTCCACTTGAAGTTATTGTATACGTAACTTCTTAGTTGCGGTGGCGGCGAAACGTGAAATAACTCGAATTTATGTTGTCTAAGTGAAAATATATTATATTTGACTTGAATCGTTTTCGAACAAAATTTATGTTAACACGTAGATCTACTGAAAACATATATAAAAATAAGCTTAACAACTTGTTATATGACTTATTTTTTAAAGAAACTCATGTGGAAATGTAAACCAACTTAAATTATACTAACACGTAAATAAGCATAAGCCCACAAGAATATAATTTTTTTTTAAGTCAGAATGGTAGAACGTGTTGTAGTGGCGTTGAAACGTAAAGTAACTTGAATTTATACCATCTAATGAAAACGTATTATACTTGGCGTGACTCGTTTTCGAACCAAATTTACGTCAAAACGTTGACCACCTGCAAACATATATAAAAATAAACACGAAAACATATTATATTTGATTCGACTGGTTTCGAAAAAAAACTTACGTCGAAATGTAAATAAAGTTGACCTTATCGTGACATGTAAAAAAATTTCGCGACATGTACAAAAAATAAGAACATAAAACTCAATTACAAAATGTTTAGAAAGCTGAGGGGTTGTAAGTGTCAATACTGAAAGTTGAACGGTAAATGTACATTAAAATAAAAATGTCATACAAAGACAAAAAGAAGTTTAGAAAGTTGAGAGGTTGTAAGTGTCAATGCGAAAGTTGAAGGGTAAATATACATAAAAAGAAAAATGTCATTAAAAGACAAAAAAAAAATAGATGCCTGCCCCTGTAGACGTAAGTTTGTATTGTAGGTATATATATAATTAAAAACCAACGAAAATTGGTATGAATTTACGTCAAAGTGTAACCCTGATGCATTTTTTTCTAAAAGGAAAATTTAGGTCACTGACGGACCACTACAATATCATCATGCCACCAGCAAAACCACTCGATCATATCCATCTCCACTAGGCATAATGCCTATACACCAATTCAGGAGGAAACCCAATAAATATGGGAAAACTCCCTTTATGGAAATCAAACCCAGGACCCCATGATTCCTAAGTTTTATCCCACCCCAAACATGCCACTAGACTATAAAGTCATTGGCAAACCCTCATGCATTTAACTAACCAAACACTTCTAAAAATATCCACCTAAAGTGTGGGATTTAACATGCAACAATAGCTCGAACCTTATACTAGATCTTAACTTCTTAAGCCACTCCCAAGGGAAAGTCACTTGATGACCTTTCCTTTTCCCTTGACTTCTGAAGTCACGGGCGCAACATGAATGGTTAATAGAGGGTATGTTACGAGTATATACAACTCTGATCATCATCATGACAATATGCTGACTTCTTGTAAGGTAGGTTTTTGCGATATCTCATTAGTCATTACATAATAAGATTGACAAGGTATCTTAGGTTGAAAATAAGGGTGAGGGTGCATGTCTAACCCCTTTAGGCAAAGTTTTCCCCCACCCAAGTGAATTATGTCATGTAATTTGCCTAAACTTTTTGCCTATTATCCAAAAATGACAAAGGATGCATGCCTAATTGAGTTTAGGCAAACCAATTTTTTTAAACTTACATTAAATTAAAAATAAGAAAAAAATTACACTAAATTAAAAATAAAATAGTTTTTTTTACACCAAATTAAAAATCGAATAAAAAACATTATAATAATTAAATAAATTAACTACTCTTCGTTGGAATCCACCAATAGGTATGGTAAATCCATTCTTCTGAGATGCTCAACGAGATCATGTTTTAGTCTCCAATGCGTATCTTTATTCATAAGTTCGTCTAAGACACTGTCATCGAGTGCAGGCTCGACTGGAGGATCCTGGATGTGTACTGGTGCTATTGCGTTTCCATTGTCTTTTAAAATCATGTTATGTAAAATAATACAAGTATACACGACAGACCTAATTTTTTTCACACTCTTAGCACGCATTGGTTGATTCATTATGCCCATTTTGACTTCAAAACACCAAAAGCCCGTTCCACGTGTTTTCTTGTCGCCTCGTGTTGTTTCTTGAAATTTTTTCCATTTATTTGTTGCGGATATGGATATGATTTGCAAACACGAACCATGTAGGGTATATCTATCCACGAGATAGTAACCACATTTGTATAAGTGGTTGTTAACGTAAAATGAACATTTTGGGGTCGTTCCATTCCGTTCAGTTTGAAATAATGGGGATTGTTGAAGCACATTGATGTCATTTTGTGCACCTGGTGGACCGTAAAAAGCATGCCAAACCCACAAATCTTGAGAGGCCACTGCTTCAAGCATAACCGTAGGGTAACGATGATCTTCTCTCATATATTGGCCACGAAACGCTGTGGGACACGATCTCCATACGAAATGGGTGCGATCAAGGCTACCCACCATACTAGGAAGGTGATGTTTATCCTCATGAGCTTGGTACAAAAGCACCATGTCGTGGCTTGTTGGCCTACGTAAGAACTCGGGAGTGTATATTTTACATACTGTTTCGCAGAAATATTGTAGATACTCACGGGAAGTCCTTTCGGCCATATGTAAATACTCATCGTTCTCGTCTGGAGTGTTACCGGTTGCAAGTTGTTTAATAGCCTATTTAGCTTTTTGCAACGGGGTAAAACCCTTCTTCATCCTCGCATCCATGACCTCTTCAAACCATGAGTTATTCGCTTCCACGTCGCTCACAATTTTCAGAAACAAACTTTTTACATACGGAACCGATAATGGAAAATTTCTTCGTTATATTTCGGTTCCTCGACAAAATAATCCACCATAAGGATTTCGTGCCCACTCTCACGACAACAACGAACGTAACGTCTCTTACTAGATGTGCCCATGTCTAATAGTTAGTTCGGCTTCGTTGATGAGTTTTTGGAAAAAGCTTATGCTACTATCGGATAGGAATAAAATATGTATTTCTTCCATCATTTTTATAAAAATAAATAGAATAGATTTGTAGTAATGAGGATGTGGTTGATGTGAATTTGTTTAAAATGTGTGTGGTTTATAAAAAAAACTTTTTTTTAATTTCAAACGTTTATTACCGTTGAAAACACTCCAAACGGTCAAAAAATTAATGCCCATTGATCCATTTCATCTTGGTAAACATTCGCCGATTTTATTCACTTTCGGCTCGACAATTTGGGTGGCGGTGGTGTTGCCTATCGACAAACCATTTGCCGATTTCCCTTCTCGCATGCGCCACGTTTGGCCTAACCAAAATAATAATGTTACAACTAATTACACATTATTATACATATTAATATAAACTTATGATAAATAGTGTTTCAATTTTTTAAAGTATTTGTTTTTTATTTGTTTTTTTGTATTTATTATTTATTTATTTTTTATAATAAATAGCAATTAATAATTCTTAGGTATTTGTTAATATGTATAAACTTATATATTATATATTTTTATATATTAATATAAACTTATGATGATAGTGTTTTAATTTTTTTAAGTATTTAATTTTTCTTTATTTATTATTTATTATTATATTATATTATTATACGTATTATTATACATATTCTATACTATACAAAAAGAAGACGTGGGAATAGTGCGAGGCAGTTGCCTGGCACTCCCCAATTAGACCAAACAGATTATTATTTTTTATACACTTTAAAATTATGTTTTTGCCCTCAGTTTAAAATTACGTTTTTGCCCCCTGCTTAATGTCACACCCCGACCCGCAGCGGAATAAGAGTCGGGGCATAATTGGGTTATCACCAAAGCTCATGATATTTACTAATATGTTTCATATTTATTTAAGTCAAAATTACATCCTCAATATTCCAAACATGTTCATACAAATACAAAGAAAATAATCAACTAAACAATCCAAGCTCTAAACCAGTTTATTCTTCTAAGCCAATCCTATGTGTTTCTTGCTGCAGCTGGATCACCTGTATCATGTGTAAAAATAGGGGTTTTGGGGTCAACATAAGTTGGCGAGTGAACCTTGTTAGATAAACATTTATTATTGATTTCTTGTTATCTTTATCATGGAAAAATTGTGCAATAGTCATATGTGAGCAAATGTAAATAATCATGCAATAACAATAACAACCACAAACAATAACATATCAACTTGCATGAATATATAACATGAATGAAACTGTATATGTTGGCAACGTTAATGTAATGGGGAACGGACGGCCTATGATGAATGTCTGTGCGATCAAGGCTCAATCAAACGGAGCCGATCGTATGTTGGCAACGCCCGGTTCACGCTCATAATGTAATGGGGAACAGCTCAACGCTCATAATGTAATGGGGAGCGGCGGCCTATGATAATGTATGTACTGAAAATGATAAATTAAATCTAAACAATAACCACACAAACAGTTGATACAAGTTGAATACACATTTGTTCATGGATATGATGTATGCACAATGATTTAAATATAATAAATGGTAAGACACATGATACACCCCAAAAACGTGATTAAAACGGGAATTTGTAGAGATTCACTCACATTGGGTGCGTTCGGTTGAAGATGATGAAATGCGCACGAGTTTGGAGGATTGATCGACAAGACTTAACTAACCTAAATAATAACGGGAAGTATGGTAAATGAGTGGATTTTATTAATAATTTTAATAAGATTTATATATATATTTTTGTGAGTTTAAGGCTATTTTCTATCTTTAAAAACATTATTTTAAGTATTTTAATTGATTTTTAAACTAAATAAATAAATAAAAATATAAAAAAATGTTGACTTTTGCGTTGACCATTGACCGTTGACCGGGACTGTTGACCGTTTGACCGGTTTGCTAAAGTATAAGTGTGCGCCGGGTAAGGCTCGAACCCGAGACCTCCCGTACGCGTGCACGCAGCTCTACCAACTGAGCTACGTGTCTAACCCGAAATAATTCTGTTTTTAATTCTATTTATATACTATTTTAGTTTATTCAAAATTCTTTTATTTTCAAAAATGGTTTTAATCATCGAACCGGAGTGTGCAACAGGTCTTGAACCCGGGACCTGTGGGTTAGTGTTGCACACAGTCCACCGCTGGACTGTGTGTCTAACCTGGTTAATATACCGATTTTTATTATACTTAACAACTTCAGTGAGTTAATCCGGTTTAGTTAGAAAAAGAAAACATCTTTATTACGGAGCATATGTGTGTGTCAAGGATCGAACTCGCGGCGTGTGATATATGTGCGCACACAGTCCACCGCTGGACTGTGTGTCTAACCCGAGATAATATCCAATTTATATTAAACTTATAAACAAACTAACTTCATCTTCTTCGTTACAATATCACAGACTACGATTACTCTACTGTTTCTTGTTTAATTCGATTGACAAACACTCAAATGACTAAAATGAAATGGCAGAGAAGATTTTGGAAGTAAACATACCGGAGAAACGATCTATCTCAGAATTCCGGCGAAGTCGTCGGCTCTGTTTTTATGGATTTCGTCTGAGCGGACAGATTAACAATTTTGATTAGCTAGATGCGGAATTGAAGCACTGAACAAGAATTACCAGAAGGTTTAAAAGGCTATACCGTTTCACAGCGAGAATTGGGAACTTTCAGAAGTTTTCCGGCGAGAGTTAATTATCCGATATCGTCGTCTGAAACTGATTCTGATTGAAGGGTTTGAGTTAGCAAAAGCTTAACAACTGATAGACGATGAAAGAATTGAGAAACTTACTGATTTGATGGAAGACACGGTTTTCCGGTGAAAGTCCGGCGAGTTCAAAAAGCAATTCCGACGATCAGAAACGAGAGTAAACGTGAGAATAGAAGTTCTGGAAATGTAATTGAGTCGCGAATTGAAGCTTTTGTTGAAGTAATTCCAGAAGTGAATGTTTTCGGTTATAAAAACCGAACATCACTTGAATTCAAGTCCATTCATGACTGAATTGATTAGAAATGTCGGTGTATCGGTTATTAACAGAAAATCGCGATCACTCAAACGTTTTCGACGTTTGGAAGCCGATTACGGTTACAGTTGGCGTAAACCGGTTGATTCCTGAGTGAAGTTATCATTTAATTGTTTCCTAGAACTCACAGAAAACATCAAGTGGCGGAGTGGTTATATGTGTGCGTGTTAAGTCTTTAGACTCACCCGGCTGACCCGGGTTCGAATCCCGGCAGCCGGTTTTCTTTTTTATTTATTTTCTTTTCACTTTTTATTAATTATAGTTTTTAAATTCTAATTTGTTAATTAATTATGCATCATTTAAAATTAAAATAAACATAAATACGCAACGAAAAATTTATAACTTGATATTCGATTACAAACGAAGCGGGTTTGGAAAACCCGTTTTTGACAAATGTTACCCTTAAGATAAAATTATGCTTTTGTCCCCAGCTGAAAACTATGATTTTGTTGTAACACCCCAAAACGGGTTTGGTAATTAAACCACATTAATATAAACAGCGGGTAAAATACCTTTAGTGGTAAAAGTGAACCCGTACAAAACAACTAGGAACAAATTAACCTAGTTACTAGCTTGTATAGTCAATAAAACAATGAGTAGTAAGCCTATCTAATCAAAAACTAAACTTGGTGGGGGGGGGGGGGGGCCAAAGTTGTTAAAATGGAAACTAGTGATTTATAAACAGAAATTAAAACATAACACACACATAGAGTGTGTGTCTGTAGAACGATCATCAGGAGGAGAAAAAGGGGGGGGGAACCCTAGTTCATCCAAATCACCAAATTGAAGGTAAATTCTAGGTTGAAATCAGTGCATGAACGCATATAAACGATCACCTAAACGAGGGGATCATAAGGTACGTTGTAAAACTTGATTTCATCAATTTTGGGTGAAGAAGAACTTGAAGGTGATAACCTTGAGTTCAAAATTATTGTTAGTTTGATGAAATTGATGATGTATTTGTGTTGGTGATCACTATACTTGCTAGTATAGATGAAATACTTGAACAATCTAGATACTAGATCAAGTGTTCATACATGACATAAAGTGGTTTTGATGGTAGAATGAAATTGATGTTATAGTGATGTCAAAACATGCACATAGTCTTCATATTTACAAGAAAATATGAGATACTTGGCTAAATTGATGTTTGGATTAAAGTCCATGTATGTGGTGAAATGGGTTTTTAAGATACTAATAAAATCCCCAAATTTTAGTATGATAATTTGAGGGATTAGCTATGATGATTGAAAGTCTTGCTAACTTGATGTTAATAATTGTGTAAATTTGATGAATTGAAAGAAATAAAGTAAATTTGGTTAAGGAAGTTAGCCAAATAGGTGGCCTAAAAATGATGCCCACCAAGTGTTAGATAAAATGCCTAATGGGTTTTATTGAGCTTGTTAGTGCATATACATGTAAAATGGTCGTCTGACTTTTAAAAGTCAAACCGGCCTATAATTGAATCGAATATGAAATATGGTAGAAAAGTCCATAAGGGTGATGGTCATGATATTGATGACTAATCTAACCATCTTATGGATATTGTATTATAGTTTGACTCTTGAGAGTTAGGTAGAAGCTTGGAGAAGAATGGGTCAAACGGGTCAAAGGCGCGCGAAGGCATGAACGGACTTAAATTAAGTAAAGCTTACACCCTTCTAGTAGAATACTTATTTGTTGTATTAATAATGAAAAAAGTAAATTGAGTACTTGAAATATGATGTTCCGATGCGGAATGATAAGCGTCGGAAACAAGTGAAAATGGTAAGAAACCATAAATTATGGTAAAAAGGGTAAATTAGTCTGAATAAATAAGGAATTTGGAAGCATTACGTTACGGTGTAAGCCGTAATGGGTAAAAAGAGGTAAAATAGTAATCCGGACACGAGTGGACGTATAAATAAAGAAATAAAAAAAGACACCACATAGCGTAAGTCATGATGGGTCAAACAAATTAAGAAACGTCTTTTAAGTAATATGAACTCTCGGTGTAAACCGAAATAGGTTAAAGGGGTGAGATGACAACTAAATACCATCCCATAATGATAAATGGTCATTTAGACCAAACGGGTCAAATGGTGATGTTATCGCTTTGACTCGAATGAATGTTCTGAAGAAACCTCAATTAAGTTATGTTCTAGAAAAAGAGGATTCTTGCGTTTTTGCCCTCCTGCTGAGAAAGCATTCATTTATCGGCTCATTTCTTAAAATACTTCAATTGGTACACGCAAGAAATAGGCCAATTCAACAGCTTTTTGTTCCATTTCCCGCGGAGTAAAATTCTCATCAGTACGAGTCAATGATCGCATGTCCAGTCTTATGCTCATAGGAGTGAATAGCGAATGGAAATTTGCGTTGCTATTAATTAGCGGCTATTAAAGCAAGGTATTAAAACGGGTCGATACTTTGACCCAAGCCAGGTATGTGTATATAAGATTACAGCTAAAATGTGCGATTTTGGTCAAATATGTTGTTGAAAGTCCCACGTCGTAAAAGAAGGGACTAAAGTCGATGAAACCGCCCTTGAACGATAAACCGGGCAAACGAACCTTAAGGGTAGTTTGAAAGTAAGTTTTATGATCGAATACGTCTTTTGATAAGTGTAAAAGTTAAAGGTATACGTCTTTTGGGTCAAATACCTCATAATGGGTCTTTTCCGTAAAATGACAAACCAAGGGGTAGAATTCGGAATAAATAGTTTACTATATTAAATCCACCACAAATATAATTGTGGTGCAAGATAAGTAGATATCTTAATGTGGAAATGAGATGTATGAAAAGGAATTAAGCTTAAGTGCTTAAATCCCATAACGGGTCAAAATAAATATGCGCATAAACCGGGCAATGGTTGCGCAAAATATATAAATTATGGATCCGAGTAATGGTTTATGGATTTACATATGATAAGGAATGAGTTTTAAACATTAAAACTTGATTTGGAGTAATCTAAACACTTGTTTGGTGGAAAAACATAAAATTCAGATTGTAATGATACTGGTACAAATATTCAGATTGTCATGATACTGGTACAAATATTCATTTATTATCACAAACAAAGTTATATAAAATCAAAAAAGTTTTAAAACGGAACACCATCAAAATGAATAAAGGTATCGGTACTGATGTTGTTTGGTATGATACGCTAGCGATACGTTGTCAGTTTATTGAAAGAAAAAACAATAAAACTAAAAATCGATACCGAATAAATAGTTTACTATATTAAATCCACCACAAATATAATTGTGGTGCAAGATAAGTAGATATCTTAATGTGGAAATGAGATGTATGAAAAGGAATTAAGCTTAAGTACTTAAATCCCATAACGGGTCAAAATAAATATGCGCATAAACCGGGCAATGGTTGCGCAAAATATATAAATTATGGATCCGAATAATGGTTTATGGATTTACATATGATAAGGAATGAGTTTTAAACATTAAAACTTGATTTGGAGTAATCTAAACACTTGTTTGGTGGAAAAACATAAAATTCAGATTGTAATGATACTGGTACAAATATTCAGATTGTCATGATACTGGTACAAATATTCATTTATTATCACAAACAAAGTTATATAAAATCAAAAAAGTTTTAAAACGGAACACCATCAAAATGAATAAAGGTATCGGTACTGATGTTGTTTGGTATGATACGCTAGCGATACGTTGTCAGTTTATTGAAAGAAAAAAACAATAAAACTAAAAATCGATACCGAATTGATGTTGTTTGTATGGGTTCGGTTCGGTTCACTACGGTAGCAGCACGATATTTGTTATCAAACAATAAACCTTGAAAATTAATATATACTGGTACCAATGTTGTTCGGTTCGGCAAGGTATAGTAGCGATACGATGTTAGTTTATCGAAAGCAAAAGTAATAAAAATAAATACCGGTGCTACTACAAACGTTGTTTAGTCGGTTTTGGTTCCGCTTGGTATGATAACAACATAATAGCCGTTTTCAATAAAGTTTATATGCCAATCTTGAAAAAGATAAACATAGAACGCAAACCAACTGAACAAAATCAGTGTCGCTATCTATATTTGTTTCTATTGCTGTCGATGGATGTAAGGTTTTCTTTTTCCATTACTATAGTGAATGTCGGTATCATAACAAACTGACCAAATACCGAACAAATTTCCGTCGCGAAGCGCAAGAGAATATCAATAGCTTACATTATATCAAACATTAACAATAAATTAAACACTACAATGCTTACATCCTATGTTAGTAGCAGATGTCAGTTCTAAAATCTTATTTTCACATCCCTACAGCTATACGATTACGAGTCATATAGGAGAATCTTACACAAACAAAATGTCAGAGAATGTTTTTTGTCCCATGTATATGAGCCGTATAACATGTTATATTACCCATATAAAATGTTATACGACTCAAAACTCATATAATGTTATACGACCCGTATAGAATATTAGACGGCCCGTATAAAATGTTATACAACCTAATATTTTATCCATTTATACGAGCTGTATAACATTATACGACCCAATATTCGTCATTTCAGGTTATTCTATACGGGTCGTATAACCTTATACGACCCTTATAGAGGGTATGAAAATAAGATTTTGGGGTGTGACTTTATTAACACCCATATGGTATAACATAATCTATAGTATTATTTTTTATAATATGAGTTTGTCCGTTTACGTGTCATTCTATTGTAAATTTCCTTTCATACTACTATTGATAAATTAACTAATCTAAGAATAAAAAAAGAGATTCCGACTCAAAATAGTGAATTTTATTTTAATTTTACAAACAGTCAAGTACCATGGTGCTCTGCAATATTTATATATGATAGTACTAGTAATATCAACTTTTGAACGAAACCAAAAATAATATGTTAAGATAACATCCGTGAAAATGGGGGTTTGTACTTTGCAGTCGTTGAGTTGGCAAAGGTAGAGTATCTAGTATATATTTCAGTATAATAAAACCCCACACGTGTGTATTATAAGCAGAAGAATTTATCGTGGGTGCCACTCGTGCGGGAATTTTGCTTAGTGAATTTCTGTCGCATATTGGGACTTGAAGTCCACAATCTACAACACTACCCCTTCTACTATATAACAACTTTCAAGTTTGTCCCTTAGTTACTGATATTTTTTCTTGCTTGATACGAATTTAGTTTTGCCTGTATGATTGGTCTTTTATCATTTTCGGCAATCAATCAAGTTAACTAGAATTAGAAAGGCAAAGAAACAACACTTGAGGTTTTTATGTGTAGAATGTAAAATGTGAATGTCCTAATGAACGCGAGTATCGCCTATAACGATCAAACAAAACACATGTTAAAGATTTATATATGGTCATTGATATCATGAGTTAATCAAACCAATCATTGTCTCATGAATCATATAGGTCACCGATAACTAACGTGTGAAAATATGAAGGCTTAAGATAGAAAGAATGTTAGAACAAATGGTGACAATATAGTTTCTGGTTAGTAGAAAGTATAGTTTTTTAACTTTGGGCAAAAATAATTACTTTTAGTTAATCGAATTATTATTTACTAGGTTTGCATTCTCCTCGATTAGAGTTTCTTAACAAATCACAGCTTGTTAAAAATAAAGCTAACGTTAATGAGATATCGATGATTAAAGTTGTGAGTTTAAAATGAAAAAGTTGTAAAAAACATGTAGGAATTTATCTCACATGTGAGGGGTGTGAAACCTTTAGAGTGGTATATAAATATGAGTTTTCCTTGGATAATGTTTTGAGCATTTACAATGGAATCTCAATTACTATAATTTATCTAAAAGAATCATCCGTACCTCTAATTTTTGTTTAATTTATCTCATACATATCATTCCTATTGTTATCTCAGTTTAATTAGATAATATTTTTTTTATTATATTTTCTATTTCTAAAAGGAGACCACATAAACGAATAGTTAATCCTAAATAAAGGATAGGAAGTTAGTCTCTAAATTTAATCCTTACTTTAATAAGATGGAGTAACATATTAGATGAGTGCATTTCCCATTGACAGTTCTCACTTTTGTTAGACAACCACGATTCTCACTAACGAGTTATTGTCGAGCACCTGAAACACAAGGAGTTTAAATAAGATATTTAAACGAATAAATTGTCATTAAAGACGTTTAATACATTCTAACTGATATGTTTAATGTTTGAGTCGTTACTATTTTGTTTTAACTATTAAACGAAGGTACAACCATAGTTAAAGACATCCTCAGACACCAAATATCACAGCGAAAACACCCATCTAACACCCAACAATTGAAGTTGGTTCTAGATGCTCGCTTTGGATACAATTTCAGACACTCAAGTTTTATTCAGGAGTACATATTGCTTTAGTTGTTGGACCCTATAAAACAAATGAAATCTCTAAGGTGAGACTCACAATCTATTTTAAAAGACCCATTTTGAAGATGAAACCTTAACCAAAATTGCCTTGTATTATTTTCTTGTCTTTCTTTATTTCTCTTAGTTGTAACCAACACTCTTTTCTTTTTTCCTTTCCTTATTGTAGTTTATTTTGAAGTGTATTGTATTAACTTTACGAGTGGCTCTCCTAAACTTCGTAAATCATTTTATTAGAAAGATATCATCAATGTGTACGTGAATCGTTCGGAGACTAAGGATTTAAGAAATAACCCAAGTTTGATCCTATCATGATATTTTTGTATTGTTGGATCAGTTTGATTGAACCACTATTTAAGCGACTATTTGGCAATGTTATAAATTTATCGCTCACAAGAGCATGAGATAATTTGACATGAACATGTTGATCGAGTTGTTAAATTTCAACTCTTTAGATCATATTTTTGAATTATAAGTTTGTAACTCAATATTTAATAAAATTTCAAATTGGTTCGCCACAGAGAAATTCTTTAAATCTATAAATATTGATCAATGTTATGAATCAGATTTTATATTAATAAAGTAACCTATTTGGATAGTTTTAAAAACATTAAACCTAGTAATATTTACTGATCGATGGACAATATGTACTGCCCTAAACCTAATTCATATCTTTTGAGATGGTGGCATCATAACAACTTTTAGGTCACTGTACCAATTTCAGCTTGGTCGGGTGATAAGTTATAGATATTCATAAAATAAAAATTGATCCAATAATGAAACAAGTTCATTTGGTGGATTTTTACTTTATATGTTTATTTAATCTTGATTAAGTTCAATTAGGCTTGTGACCTAAAAAGCTTAAAATCAGACTTAAAGGTCAATTTAACTTTTTTATATATTAAATAGTTAATTTGATAAGAACATTTTAAAAAATCAACTTCCTTAAATCAACTTCCTTAAATAATGATTAATAGTAAAATATTCACCTAAATCCGTGCCAAATGACATTTATGAAAGTCTTAGTCTAGATGGACTATTATTATTATTATTATTAATAGGTTAGAACCTCGTGTGTCACACGGGTTGTATAAATGTAATTTTATATAATAAATAATAAAGAAGATATATATTTAAAAAAAATCTTATATTGGACGTGTTGAATAAAATATAATGTCATATGATAACACAAACAGTCGTCAAGATTTATCTTTATTATTATATTATTATTATTATTATTATATAGGTTAGAACCTCGTGTGTTACACTGGTTGTATAAATGTAATTTTATATAATAAATAATAAAAAAGATATATATTAAAAAAACTCTTATATTAGACGTGTTGAATAAAATATAATGTCATATGATAACACAAACAGTTGTCAAGATTTATCTTTTAAAAATGAACACTCCAAACCATTATACAATGCGTCTAAAAACACTTACAATTTGATAGAAGCATATGCCTGACTTAGAATAATTATTTAATTATTGTGAAAAAAGACAATAACACAATTACTAAGTATATAGTTGATTCCTAATTTACCACAATTTCAATCATTGAACTACAGAGTATATATATCTACTCATAATATCTAAATTTTTGTTTTAAATTAATTATAGAAAAACAAATATTTATTCTTATCCATTTTTTATTTAAAATTATTATTATTATTATTTAATATGATTATAATAAAAACAAACGTAAATATTCTTATCTAATTTTTTTGTTGAAAATTATTATTATTATTATTATTATTATTTAATATGACCATAATAAAAAAACGTTTATTCTTATCTTAATTTTTGTTTAAAATTATTTATAGAAAAATAAATATGTATTCTTATCTAATATTTTGTTTAAAAATTATTATTATTATTATTATTAATTATTATTATTATTTAATATGAGAGATAAATAGAAAAATAAGGTGAGAAATCATCAAGAAGTGACACATGTTTAACAAATATTTTCATTTATTAGTATAGAATTATTATTATTATTATTGTTATTATTATTATTATTATTATTATTATTATTATTACTTTTGTTATTGTTATTGTTGTTATTATTATTATTATTTTAATTACTATTAGAGTAGTATGATCATGATCGGGTATATATAGATTGATTAATAAACAGGTAAATCTAACTTGAAAAAAAAAGCTTGGAAACTGGTTATGAGAAAACGATGTTATTACTCAATTTAATCAATTATTGTTTAAATGTGGTTATATGTGTGTAGATTATTTATTATTAATAGAAACAGATATATTATCATAATATATTATGGTTTTCTGGCATTTTTTATTTTTCATGTAACTTTAAACATGATTTTAGGTACAATTTAAATAAACACATATGGCTAAAAAAACACATAACGAAAATGAAACGACAACAACAGTAATAATAACTTATGGGATTCCCCGCGTGATGCGGTGGAAAGTCGGTAGGTATTGCTTTGGTTTGTTACGGTAGCGATACGGTAATCGGTATAGCAACTGAAAAAGAAAGCCCATAAAATATAGTTGTGGTGTATCCAAAAGAATATTGACACTTAATTACATCAATCGAAAACCATGATAACGAATAACGATACTAGTTTGAGTAATACTGATACAGATACCGATGTCGGTTTCGTTTCGGTTTGACACTCACTAAAGTTTATGATACCAACAATAATCTATTTTAGATACAACTTCATTTCAATAAAATTTAAACCGGAATGTCAAGAACAGAATTAAACGCAGTGACGTATTAATCTTTTTAAAAAAAGTTTAGTGTACACAAGTCATTAGAGAAAAAATAAAATTATCTAAAGTCTAAATGAGTTAGAAGGCATATTTTATTTATGGGATATTAAATTAAATAATCTCAACTTTCACCAAATGTTTGATAGCACTTCTAATTTTTTATTTGTATCAAACACTCATAACTTTTAACTTATTTTCCTCTACCACTTCCAAAGTAATTGAAATCTAACTCATTTAGTTGACGTCAGTTGACGTCAGATGGCACGTCACTATACAACTGTCATATCATATGCCTCATCAGTAAGGATGCAATGTCAAATGCTGCATCATATGGCACATCAGGAAAAAATGTCACATCAAATGCAACATCAGCAAAAAAAGGCTTGTTAGATGCCACTTTATAAAAAAAACTAATTGGTTAGAGTTCGGTTAGTTTAGGAGTGACAAAGGAAAATAAGTTGAAAGTTAAGAGTGTTTTAGTATAAATTAAAAATTGGGAGTGCTATTGGTTAATTAATGAAAGTTAAGGTTATTTAAATCTGATATCCATTTTATTTGTAATATTAAAGATTAAACCAAAACTTAATAAAAAATAAAGAAAATAATTACTTTAGATATCAACCTTTATACTTATTATTATTATAAATTAAAAAGACAAGATACATACAAGTCAGATGGGGAATTATATCAACTGAAAAAAAATTAACAAGGGTTATATTAAGTAAAAAAGTTTGAAGGAGCATAACAAGTATCAATACTTGGAAGGTTAGGGTTTGCAATTCAGAAAGGATTGGCGGCGCAGCTTATTGCCCGGCTACCTTCTGTTTTGATGTAACTTGACAAGTTTCCTGGTTTATATATGAACACACAATAAAAAAAAAGAAATTAAATAAAAAAAAGATACATCACCTTTTTTAAACTTATTTTACACATGTGATTATTCTATTTGTTACCATATAACAAGCTCCCATTATTCACACATTAAAAAAAATATTATTTTCACATCTCTACTTCTATACGATCTATATAAAATTATACGGATCGTACAAGAGAATGTTGCAAAGAAATGTCAGAGAATCTTTTTCTGTTTCCATCTATTCGAGCCGTATAGTATTATACAACCCGTAAAAAATGTTATACGACCCACATAATACTATACGACCCAAACCACATATAATGTTATACAACCTATATAGAATGTTATACAACCCAATATTTTTCTCCATCTATACCAGCCGTATAGCATTATACGACCCAAAATTTTTCATATCAGAATATTCTATACGAGCTATATAACGCTATATGACTCAATTAAAGGGTGTGAAATTTCATTTTCTTAAAATTAAGTTTCCATATAATTTAAAAGTTTTTAAATATTATTACAAGTTATAAGTTTATGTATTATTGTAAAAAAGGCAATTTTTTTAAATAGTGGTTTTTTTTAGCTTGAAGGAATTTCATCAAAATATTACCTACTTTTAAACAATGTTTTTTTTTTCTTTTGATTTTTTTATAAATAAAAAAAATCTAACCCTAATACATGTCACAACAAGGCTCCCAGATGGTACCCACTAAGGCCACTAAGTACTGTTCGGTTAGTATAGTTACGTGTTGTTCAAATTTAAATTAAAATTGGGATAAGGGTACGTAGCTAGGTTAGTGACAACTGACAAGCCTAATCTAGTTTACTAGAAGCTTAATTAATTTGGACGTAAAACCACAAATTATTTACGTAGTTATCGCATGCCAATATTCCCTCCTGGAAACCATTATCTCTTTCTTAATTTGTCACACACTATTTCCATGAACGAACAGCTTTCACTCATGCATAATTGTTGGCCACTTCACCAGGAAAGAATGAGTAATCTTTGGGACAAAAAGAATAAATAATTTAGAATTAAGATTATTATAATAAATCACCTTTAGATAATAATGTAAACTTTTTCGAAAACAACATTTCTATTCCTTGTACTTTTTTTTCAACTTTGGTAAGTAGTATTTTTGGAATCAGACCAATCTGTTGTATTTGAAATCGTGTGATTGAGTATTCTTGAATCACCTTATATGAAACACTATTGTTAGATTATTCTATAAGAAGACACTCTGAATTCATTTATCTTAATTAATCTATTTTGGTTGTATAATTATGTTATTTCTATCCCTTGAATTTTTTTTCCAAGTTGTTTAGTATTTTTGGAATCAGGTCAATCGGTTAGACCTGGAACGGTCTAATACGTCCGACCGAATACTGATCATGAGTCACCTTAATATAAACTTTGTTGGTAAGAAGAAATTATAAACTCTTTACCTTAGAGTTAATAATATAAACAGTCCTTGTGGTTGATCTAAAGTAACACCTTTGAGTACTAAGTATTTATTTTGTAATGGGTTATGGTTTCATGGTTTCAGTTTTGTAGCACTTGGGGGTAGTAAGGTCAACTGACGTTAAATATTTTGTTAAGTTGTGCTAAAATGACCTTGAATCCTTAACAAGTAGAAGGACTATCAATGTACACTAAATTATACATGTTTTAGTCCCCCATTTTACTCCTGTTTAACGCGTTTTTGGCTAAAACTTGGATGTTTATGTACTTAATCATGTACTTTTGGGTTTTTAGGTCTTAAACGGCGTGCCAAAGACAAAGTTGCAAAAAACAAGGAGTTTCTGGGCATTTTGGATGAAAACTGCATAAGCTGCTGAAGATACAAGTCATGCACGACCGTGCGATCCATGTGCACGACCGTGCAGACTCAAGACGCCAGAAGCACTAGTAGTGCACAAGGCAGTGTAGTTGGTTTCTCGGACATGCACGACCGTGCGTCCCAGATGCACACCCGTGCGCCCTCTGTTCCTCGGAAGCACTCCCTGTGCGATCAACCGTGCAACAGTTTTCTCGGATATGCACGACCATGCGCCTCATGTGTACGGCTGTGCGCGATTCGACTTTGCCGCTCAATCAGCCACTTGCCTAACCCATACCCTGCAGCTGACGTTATGATTACACTTGTTAGTGCCCGGGCGTGCACTTTTTAAAACCCTATAAAACAGAGCAGACGCATTCTGATCAATTATTAGATATTTTTGCTATCTTCTGGGTGATTTCTGGGCTCCAAAAACAACTTTTCTGGATGATTTTTGGTCACATTTCAAGCATTGAGTTGATGTATTATGTATTATTGTATCCTTAGGCTAAAAACACTAGTTTACTTGTTTTATGGACAATCATTAGTATATTAATCTTGTTTGTACGAAACTTTGGTACTTTTCATGTTTAAATCTTCATGGTCATATGGAAAACATGTTTCATTGATGTTGGATTCTTGATTATAGTTGGTTATCTTGGATGATTAATGAATGTTTAGTTAAGATATGTTGAGAACCCTTCATTAAGCACTTATTAGTAAGTTATTAAATTGTAATATGCCTACACCATAAAACTAGAAATAGGTATTGGTTTATTAAAAGGAAAATCTAATGTTATTCAAGAGTACTTTCTTACACGTAAGGACTTTAACGGGTTAAACGGTGTTATTGCAAGTTCTTGACATGGTTTATGATCTTTGTTTAGTGACTTTGGTTGAAATTGCTATCTTAGTAGATTTGTGTTCAAGGTTTGTTAAATGGAATAGTTTGTGATATGATCTACTTTATGCTTGTCTCGGTGGTTGTATTGTGATTCGGTATTGCTTTCCTTGAATACGTAAGGTTAGAAAAATCTTAACAGATGACTAACTTATTTTTAGAAGATTTGCATGAAAATATATCAATAGCTCGCTAACGAATGATTTTAGGTGGTTAAAGTGTGCTTATCGCGTTAACTTTCCGACTGATTATCATGTTAGGATTCCCAAAAGGGATACTAATTGTCTATATAATTGGAAGATTGATCAAGTGCCTTTGTGACATTTCCGACTTAGTTAACATGCTTAGGTTGTTTTTGAAACAAGATATAATAATATATATATATATATATTTTGTATTTGGAGTCTGTTATGTTTTAGATATAGCTTCAGATAAATTTAGTTAAAAACTACATTCACCTATCTTTTTACCGGTAAACCAATGACAACGGTTTAGTACTTATGCCTCTGCCCACGTCCATGGATCGACATCTAGTTCTTACCTATTCTTTACATTTTAAAAATAGAAATTGAGTTCTAGAATTGAATAGAGCTTGAACATGAAAAGTGATACAAATCGAAGAAGCATCATACATAACTAAATAGATACGAGTGAAATTACTTATTTACCCTTAAAGATTAAAACAAAAAAAATATAAGAAAGTCCTAAATAAAAATATATTAAATTCTTTTGGGCCCCACCTCTTCTTCTTCAACTATCAACCACCCCATCATTGCCCTCACCCCACCCCACCACCTCCACAAACCACCACCACACATAACACTCGCTCTCTGCTACTGAACAACGTTGGAGCGGATCCAGCGGTGGTTCCGGTATCTGGAATCATTCACTATTAAACCATCCACCGTCATCCACTATAACCAACCCGTCACTACCAACATTTGATACCATCGCACCACCCTCACCACGCAAACACAACTCCACCACTCGTATCTCACCATCTTTCACCATCACACCGTCACCATCCTGCAACCGGACTTAAACAACCAACAACCCCAAACGGTCATCGAACACCCTAACAACAACCATTCACTGCTAACCTCCATCACCACCCTCGCATCAAACTTACCCCACCCAAACCAGCTACCCGTCAATAACCGTTAATCCACCACCTCTGTCTACACCATACACCGAAGCACACTCCGCCACCATCACCACCTCAAATTCACAAGCCGACTGGTTCTTTGAGAAATGGAGAGAAAGATAAAAAGAAAGAGATAGAGGGGGGGGGGGGGGATAATGTGTTGTGTGGCGGCAAGGTGTTTTAGAGAGAGATAGTTAAAGGAAGGAGGAAAAGATGAGGGGTGAGTTCATCTCTTTTATTGTTTATTTTTTAATTGTTCAATGGTAATCTAGTCATTTCACACACATTTACTGTGAATTTTAACACGTGTTAGTGATAAGGATCACTCAAGTTTAAAAATTGCAACCACTAGGATCACTTAAGTAATTATTGAAGTTTCGGGACTAACTCTGCAAAAATTGCAAACCACAGTAACCAACCAGACATTTAACTTATACATAAACAGTTCGTAAACTATCAAACAATCTTAGTAATTTAAATGACTAAAATGTCCTTCAACTTAATATAAATTTTAATAAAGTTGGTTTTAGTACCCAAAAGTGTTACAAAATTAAAACCATAGAACCTTGTTATAAAAAAAATACTTAGTACTCAAATGTATTATTTTTTATAAACCACAAAAACTATCTGTGTAATTAACTCTTTTCTTTAAACAAAGGAATTCGTTTGTTTTTATCTCCTTTATCATCATAGTTTCCAACCCCTTCTTCTAAGAAGTCTTTTTCTTATCTTTTACTTTTATTACTTATAATGTTCATTTCTGCATTTAGAAAACATGTATAGGAGCACAAAATCCACATGTTACTATTCGATTTGGTCGGCAAAATTTAAACTTTCTAATTTTTAATGCCGCTATGGCCCAATTTAGGCGGCAAAGTGTACAATTTTTTTTATTTTTAATGCTTTTAGGACCCACTAATATTTTGCACCTAGGCAATTAGTTACACCAGTGCTCTTTAGGGAATGTGTAGCATACGGTGTTTGGAGAAAAGCCTATAGCACTAACAGCATCCGCAATGGACACCCGACAAATGGCCAAAAAGGTCTTGAGGTAGCGATGGGCGGGCAAGCCATCGATTCACATTATATTATACGGAGTGGGGCTTGAAAAGGGGACGTTATGCGACATGTGGATGCCATGTTAGCACGCGTAAAAAAAGTGGCGTGGTGCAAAAACGGGAGGAGTGGGACGGGCGTGAAAGGATGCCGTTATTCGACACATCACACACACTTTTTATTATTATTTTATATTTAAAAACATTACATAACTTAAAAAAATGCAAGTAAAAGAAACATTACATAACGAAAATTAAACGTTAACCTAAACATACTTAACCAAAAAATCATAATATTTGCCACGCGGTGGCGTGTTTAAATTTAAGGTCGTACGTGTGCCTGTACCCGACGAGGGCAACTTGGATGACGACGTCTTCGTTGAGCTCATCATCGTCGTTGCCCACAACGTTGACAACCATCTCAAATCTCGAACTATCCATACGAATAATCCAGAAACATGAACAAAGTGTGTCCATGGTTCAGGTGGCCTTACCCCCTACGCATACAAATTTGTAGGAAAACTTATTCCCAAATCGGACATGTGAGTAAGGGAACCCTGTTGTCGGTCACTGTTGCGACCCACGATTCACATAATACAATGTTTTCTTCATCGTTCCATGGATTCAGTGGCATTTTGAAGAGTTTTTGTAAGACATGAGATGAAAGTTAGGAGATTTTGAAAGTAAAAAGATGGAAGAAAGGGTTTAAATTAAATAAGAGTAAATTTTTTTGATTTTTTTAAATAGCCGTTGGGGCAACGTGCGACTGTAACCCACACCAACCACGAGATGCCACGTCGTCACCCCAAGCCTTCAACGCCGGTGGAAAATCCCCTGTCTCCAACCCCCTGCCTCTAATGAAGAATGTAACAATGCTTCAAACCTGAGCAACATAGATGGATCGACAGAGACAAACTTATATTTACCTATTTGGTATGGGCCTCGGTCATACGTGTATGTGATTGGTTTTGGTTCAGTGCAAATATGAGAGAAACCCAAGCAAAATTGAGAATCCGAGAGTGACATCCCATTGTTAGCCATATATATATATATATATAACAAAGCTAAACCCTATTCTAAAAGACCAGTCTGATCAAGCCTGACCAAGACCGACTAAGCCCTTACCGTCTAGTCTTCGTTTTAGACATCTATGAATTTAGGTTTATTCTAGTCACGATCGGTTCATTTGGAACCCATTGCACATGCAAACCAAACCAAAACAGATACCTATTATAGTCTCATTTGTTGTCAAGGACTCGAAGAGTGAGAAGAATGCAAACCTAAAAGAAAGAGAGGTTTCACTCAAGAGACTCCTAATACATCAAACTATTTTTCTTTTAAAAAATAACAATCCAAAAAAACATAAATTACATACTTAGTAATATAAGAAGAAAGAAGGGGAGGTCATGAGAAAGGACACAAACATCCTAGAAGGTAGCTATAGGTAGTACATGTCAAGACTCTAGACATAATTAAACAAAAAAAATCTAATACGTCTCTCTAAAAATTCTTAATCTTAATCATTTCTAAATATAAGTTTTTTCTTAGAAATATAATGTATTTAAATTTACCGCTTTGGATCATAATTGACTAAGTAATAACAAAAGCATCACTTGTATGTGTTAGTTTCACAACATAATCAAAATTAAATGTATAACATGTTCGGATTATAAATCTAGCAATTATAGCTACAGGATGCCATAGTTTGTTTCAAACACCAAATTACATACACACATACACACACACACACACACAATATATATATATATATATATATATATCTCCCCTCTCTATTAAAGGAGGAGCATTACCTAAGCATTGCTTAGGTGTCAACCATTAAGGCCATCCAACAATGCCATTGTTAAGTCATTATCACATCATAAATCATCAATTTTAATATTATCTTTAATACATTTATATTAAGTTAAAAAGGAGGGTAATTTGAATTTAAAAGTTATAGGGATATGTAATATGCATTTAATGCACATCAGGAAACTTCATATCAACATCTCTTGTCTCTCTTCTCAATTATACAAACCTTCATCTCTTCTCACCTACAAAACTCTTGATCTCAATCTCTACTCAACAACACTCATCTTCTTCATCTTCTCAACACATGGAGTCCGATTCAACCACCACCACCGCCATTGCCGAACAACACAACAACGATCATGGATGGCAGAAGGTCACCTACGCCAAGAAAAAACGCAAAAATCCGGCACCGTCGAACTCCGTTTCCAACGGATCCGTAATCTTTAGCAACAATAACAATAGTAATAACAATAATGATAATAATGTGTTCTGTGTTATTGAGAAGAAATCGGAAGAACGACGGAAGGTTATCGAAGCTCAGAGATCATCAAGGAAGGTTGATGATTATGATTTGCAGGTTAGATCGTTGAGATATTTGCCAAGTTTATAGCTCTAGGATGGAGTTATTGTTGATATTGTTGTAGATTAGTGTTGATATTGTTGGATGTGACGATGAGTGAATTGCTTCGATGTTGTTTCTACAATTCAGTTTAATGATATGCTATGATTTATTTCATTATTAGTTGAAATTTGTTTGGAGTTTATAGCTCTAGGATGAAATTATTGTTGGTTGTAGATTATTGTTGATTTTTGGATGTGACAGTGAGTGAATTTCTTAGATGTTGTTTTCACAATTCAATTCATTTTTATGCTATGATTTATTTCATTATTAGTTATGAAATTTGTTGAACATTTGCACACATTTAGGAAATTGGGAATTTTCATGGATTTTGGAACATGTGTGTTTACTTTATTGTTGATTTAGAAATTATAGTTTAATTATGTTTACGTGACTCAATTTTGTGGTCTTTGGAAGGAATTGAAGCAAAAGTAGAGTTCATGATTTATTTACTAGAAAGCTAATGAAGATGTTGTATACATATCAGTGATCCATGGAGGCGCTATTGCTCAAACACAAACAAGGCACGCTAGATGTTCGATGAAATTCCTAAGAGAAAAAGTAATCACCCAGACATTTTGAAATCATATTGCAACGTTAGGTTTAAGAATTCATAGCAAATTAGAAGCTGAAACATGATATGTTTGGCATAGTTATGACCCATGACATTCGGTTCAAATTCTTGCAAGTGCAAGATAAAGGTGGAGTTAAAGTGTTTAAAAATGGTTATAATATACTTCATATTTCAAAAATGGTTATAATCTCCCTTCTGTTTAGGGATTGTGTATCTGAGCCGATTAAAGAAATAACATGTTCATGAAATTTTGGTCCGACCTATGCGAATCAGGAACTTTATACTTTTTTTCTTTCATATCATGTTTATACTTATTTTCTTTCATATCACGTTTTTTATTTTTGATGGATCTGGCCTTTTGATGATTCTGGATTCGAAGTTGATTTCGGATTGAGTTGGATTTGAGTTTCTTCGATTTTAAATTACTTATCTATTCATAATATTTTGTTACTTTACTTGACCAGGTAGCAAAGGATGAAGGGTTTGAGCTGCCATACAATTATGAAAAAGTTTCTCAAAGAACCTCAATTCCCATTCTACCTTTTGACTATTAATTCCATGCTCTGGCGTTGGAAGCCATGGTATGTGTAATGGAAGCCATTGACAATTATCCTATGTATTAAAAAGATGTGATATGGTTAACTTATAAATTGATTGAAATTGCTTTGAGATTATGGAAAGATTTATAATGTTTTAGCTAATATCTAGGCCTCTGAATGCTCTGCTATGTAAGACATTAGTCTTGATTGTATACACAAAGTTGCGTTACCTGAAAATAAGGTTGACTACGCAAACGGGTGTCCATATAAACAAGCACTTAAAGATGATTAGTAAAACTATATTAGTCCATACAAAACAATAGATTGCATTTTTTATCTATTATATTTTAATTTCCAGTTCTACAAATGACAATGGAGGATGGCTTCAAGAACTCGACGGTAACGACCAAACTCGACGATAACGACAGTTAGGGTGAAGAGGATGACTTCAAGAATTGGTCTAATTTGTTATGTTACTAATTGTTCTGTTTGGATGTTGATTAGGGACAGCTTCGGATGTTCCGTAGAGAGTGCCGATGCCGGATAAAAAGACTCTTGAGTTGATCCTGGATAAGCTTCAATGTACAAGAAAACGCTACAAGAAGGTAAAATCAAGAGCTTTTGTTCAATGTCCATTTGATAATAATACCGTAACGATTCGTAAATATATAATATTTTTATTATGAGTCTGAGTCGTCCGTAACTAGCGTCGTCCGTAACTCACGTCGACTCCGTAACGAGTCGTAAAATATATAACATTTTTATTTTATCGCCCGAGTCGTCCGTAGCGAGCGTCGTCCGTAACTGGCGTCGACTCCGTTCTCCGCTATTGGACTTGCGTATATGAAGTTATGTTAAAAAGAGAACTTTCTAGACTAATCAAACAAATCGAACAAATGAACCAGGTGGTTTGTTATTTAATTAAGGATTTACATGTGTTTTTTATTCAATTGAAGTGCATTTGGGTTGTTTTTTTTTACCTGTAACATGTCAAATGGGTTGAAAGTCCTCAAAAATGTACTAAAATGCATTAAAAGCTTCTACTTTATCAGGTTCTACCAAATTCCATAGACCTATATGTTTTATATAAGGATCTAATTTCATTTGATCTCATGGTGGTGTTCCATCATGGTGATTAACCAATAAAAACAAACCACTTTGTTCTGATTTTGAATAACTTGAAGATTAGGCACCAGCAAACTATCGTCACCAAGTCGTAAATGTATAATATATAATATTTTTATTTTGTCGTCCGAGTCCATACAACACAAAGGTAAGTCATCATATCGAACTATCATTTTATAGTACAATTCTTTCATACATATAGTTTTATCTATAGTTTATGTTTAATCAAATATTATAATGATTTTTATTTTATCCGATAAAGAAGAAATCTGTGCTTTTACGTATCCGAGGATGAATCAGGTGTTTTAGGCTGATAATTGGAGAAGATTTTGTGGCGTTTGTGAAGAAGATGAAAATGATAACAGGTATGATATATATTTTTTTTCTAGAAATGAATTTTAATTCATTCTACAGCTAATAATGTTGATACTACTGTGGCTTCTATGAAATCTTTATTTATACTACCGTGTTCACTACTAATGTTCAAGTTATTATTTTTTTCAGTTTTTAGATAAAACATGTAGATTTTATTCCCTTCATTTGGAAAGCCATACGTGCAGGAGAGGATCGAATGACCTAGAGCTTCGTATTTAGCGTTAACTGGAATCATTCACCGTGACTTAAAGCCAGGTGAGTTGGAATAGTTGAAATCGTCGGTTGTAAGCGTTAACTGGTACCATTATGTAAACTGTTAAGATAGTCATGTTGTTTTTTATTATGTATGATGAAGTTCATGTAAGTCGTAAATTGTAATAATTTACTTTATTTTGTATTCTAGAAAACTTGCTACTAACAACAGACCACAAGATTATACAAAGAAGAAGCATTGGGACACCTTTTCTCACGAGAATTGGTTCCGCGAAGAGGTAAGATCAAACTATTTTCAGTTTTATCTTATAGTGAGACCTTTCTGGGAGTGTATTCTACTTAGAACAGTTAATGCTTTTTCAATGTAAATAAACTTTCATCTTATATAATATTTTTATTTTATCGTTCGACTCGTCCGTAACCAGCGTCGAGTCCGTAACGAGTCGTAAATATTTAATATTTTTATTTTATCGTCCGATAAATGAATACATATTTGAATTCTTATGAATACAATATGTGATGAAACTGCAGGTACAATTTTTAAAAGGAGAAATATTTTAGATGTTTTCAATTAAACTAATAATGAGCCTTTTATAGTATTTACAATGGGTCATATGGTAAATGAAGAGGCGTTTCCTAACTATGATAACCTGTGTGTTGTGAGTAATATAGAATGTGGTGATATAGAGACTTACAGTTCCTGACAAAACTCAAGGACCTGTGGGTTATGGTAAGTTCTTATTTGATCCGTTTCTTGATCTTTATTGGATAAGACCTAACATACTCTATGTTGCAGGAAAGATTCTACTATATGATGTAGACCTGTGTTGGTGTTCGAGACCCCACTAATAACGAGCTTGTGTTATCGCTCGGTAGCAGTTTAATATCGTAGGTTGATTCAAGGTACTACATCATTATTTAATACTTCTGCATTATATATAAGCTATCAAACCTAAATATATGAGAGGTAAACATCCTTTAATTTGCATTTAAGCCACCTTATGTTGGTGCTTCTCATCTGCAGCTCAAAAATCTCAATCCGAACAGGTTGAGAATTTTTAGTCGGAAATGAGAAGCACTAACATAAGGCCGCTTAAATGCAAATTAAAAGATGTTTACTTTCCGTAAATTCAGGTTTGCTGCCTTATAACACTAATAGATAAAAGACCTTTAACGACATACGAACAATGACACATACTAATTTTATGACATGCAAAACTGTGTCTTAAAAAAAATGTCACAATTTGTAAAATATGAAAGATTTATGACACACATTTTGTTTGTCATAATAACCGTCATCTTTTCTTAAATTTAAAGAATTTATGACACACATATTTGTATGTTATGACACACATTTTGTATGTTATAAAAATCGTCATCTTTACTTTTGCCACTTAAATTTTCGTTTCCCTCCTTTACACCCATTAACAAAATTTCAATTTTTAAAATTCTCGTGCTACTAAAAATTTATTCCCTTATAATTTCTTCTTAAAATTTTCATTTAAAATAAAATATTTCTTTGAAATACATTACATCAAAGTACGAATTTGTAGCAAAGTAACTTTTATATATGGTATATATAAAATGATAACTATTAGAAAACATTCAACATCGAAATTTTAAATGTGTATATATATTCTATATAATAAAAAAATCAATATATCTCACGTGTTAACCATTTGAGACATCTACTTTTTAGCTTTTCCATCTCTCTCTTCTATTTATCTTTTATGAATTAATAAATTAATATTATATTTTATCCTACTTTGAGTTTCCAATTAAAGAAACAATGTATGGCACGAGGTTCTAACCTTATATATATATATATATATATAATATATATATATATATATAGAGAGAGAAGAGAGAGAGAGGAAGAGTTTTATGTAAAACACGAAATATTGCGAGAACACGTAAGTTACAATGAATTACCAATTTTTTCAATCCTAAAACCTAAAAAGTAAATAAAAATGTTACAAATGTAAGATTTATTCCCACACCAGAATTCAAAACAAAATAGGGAAAATTTTCACTTTTTGTATAACCTACACATATGTTGGTTATGTGTAGGTTAAATTACCAACATGTATGTAAGCTATGTGTTGGTAAAAATATATGGTTTTTATACATATATCATACGCATATGAATGTAAGAAACATAAAATTTTGAAAATATGAACCTTAAATCACTTGCAACTGGCCATCGCCATTACTCTCGGGGAACGACCGAATAAATGAAGATGATGGTATGACTAAGATCTGATATGAATAAGATCCGACCACCTATAACGATGACCATGTCGTAAACAGGCAAGTGAAAAATGGAGGAGGAGGATGTCGGTTCCGTCGTGGTCCTTGACGATTAAGTGATGGCTCACTGTGGAGAATTCCACATGTACTAAAATTGTAGTTTAGCATACCTATACCTATGCATTATGGTTTGTACCATAATGCTTAGTGTGTTGTACCCACTAAAAACAAACTTATATATGCAACATACCTATGCATTATGGTTTGCACCGTAATGCTTAGTGGGTTGTACCCACTAAAGACAAACTTGTATATGCATAGGTACGTTGCAAATTATATGTATATATAATTTGTATATATATATAATATATATATATATATATATATTTGTACCATAATACTTATTGGGTTGCAATGTTTTAAAAAACGGTTTAAACCGGCCGGTTACCAGCTGAGCCGTCTGGTACACCAGGTTAAACCGCCTGATACACCCGGTTAAACCGTTTTTGAGCCAAATTCATTAACGTATAAAAACCGAATTTTAAAATATTAGTAGGTTGTATCCACTAAAGACAAATATGTACATTTATATTTATATATATAGTAGTATAATTTGCAACATCTAAATAGGGATGGGTTTGGTACCAACTATAACAACCCTCAAAAATATTCCCAGCAATAACCCGTAATTAAAACCCCTGGTATGCGCGATGAAAGTTGGATACTCGATCAGAAAACTTAACGGTTAAGAAACTTGATGATTGACGAACCAACCAGCACAAAAGAACCCATATTAGATTCACAAATAAAACCGAACCAAGTGGAATCAAGACCCGAGCATACGCGACAAGAACCAACATGAAAATCAAGAAAAACACCCGATTGGACGAAAAAGGTGGCCAGGGACACGTGTCAGCGCCACGTGTCAGACCTACGTGGATACGTGGCAGACCTATGCCAGGCCGACCGCCCCCGCACGTCATTCTAGAATCCAGGGTATCCCACGCAACGCGCGGGGGATGCCCAGCTGGGATATATAACCAGTAGCGTGGGACTGAAGTTTCTGCACAAAATCGATCAAGAAACTCGTTCGTATACTCCCTCTAGCCCTGTTCTCTTGCAAACACCCCCTTAAACCCCTAAACCTGATAAACTCTGCTGCGTTGTAACTGTTTTAACCCTAATCACTGATTCGATACTCTGTCCGATTGATCTAAAACCCAGCAACGGATGCCAAAGTGCTGCCTGTATATAAGGCTATACTTTGTAAACTACGTTGGGTTTTGTCTCGTAATGTATCGTTAAAGTTTAAGTTGGGGTTTCACTAAACACGTGTTGCATTATAATGTCATTAGGAACTCAGAAATAACACCGGGAAGCTCTAAGATAACAACCTTAAAACTACAAAGTGAGTCATTCTCCTTTTCTCAAATGCTTTTCAAACCCTAAATGTATTCCAAGTTATATTACAGTGATTAAGTATTTGTATTCTTACAGGAAAACTACTATCAGTATGTGAGGTTTTGTATACAATACTTGATAATCTTCACTATTGGACAATGGGTTAGCCTCTCACACCCCGACCCGCAGCGGAATAAGAGTCGGGGCATAATTGGTTATCACCAAAGCTCATGATATTTACTAATATGTTTCATATTTATTAAAGTCAAAATTACATTCCCAAATATCCAAACATGTCCATACAATACAAAGAAAAATAACCAAACAAAACAATTCCAAACTCTAAATCATTTTATTCTTCTAGTCCAATCCTAAGTGTTTCTGGCTGCAGCTGGTTCACCTGTATCATGTGTAAAAATGGGGGTTTTTGGGTCAACATAAGTTGGCGAGTGAACCTTGTTAGATAAACATTTATTATTGATTTACTTATTAGTTTATCAATGAAAAATTGTGCATAATCATGAATGAGCAAATGTAAATAATCAAGCAGTGGCAATAGCAACTACAACATACAATAACATATGATAGCATACATTAACATACCAACATCATACGATAAAGAACATAAATGAAACTGTGCGATCAAGGCTCAATCAAACGGAGCCGATCGTATTGCATGTACTGAAAATGATAAATGTCTTGCGATCAAGGCTCAATCAAACGGAGCCGATCGTATGTTGGCACGCCAGGTTCACGCTCATAATGTAATGGGGAACATGCTCAACGCTCATAATGTAATGGGGAGCGGCGGCCTATGAAATTGCATGTACTGAAAATAATAAATTGAATCTAACAATAACCACATAAAAAGTTGAAACAAGCTGAATACACATGTTCATGATATGATGTATGCACAATGTTTTAAGTATAATATATATAACAAGACACATGATACACCCCAAAACGTGATTAAACGGGGAATTTGTAAAGATTCACTCACATTGGGTGCGTTTGATTGGAGATGATGAGATGCGCACGAGTCGGGAGAATTGAACAACGAGAATTACTAACCTAAATAATAACGGAAAAATATAGTAAATGAGTGGATTTTATTAAGGATTTTAATGAAATTTTTAGATATATTTTTGTGAGTTTAAGGCTATTTTCTATCTTTGAAAATGTTATTTTTAAGTATTTTTAATTAATTTTTTTAAATTAAATTAAATAAATAAAAATATAAAAAAAATTGTTTATTTTGCGTTGATCGTTGACCATTGACTTGTTGACCTGTTGACCGGTTCGGTCAAAGTGCATGAATGCGCTGGGCGAGACTCGAACCCGAGACCTCCCGTACGCGTGCACGCAGCTCTACCAACTGAGCTACGTGTCTAACCCGAAATAATCTTGTTTTTAATTATATTTATATACTAATTCGATGTATTCAAAATTCATTTGTTTTTAAAAAGATTTTAAATCAACAAACCGGTGCTGTTAACCAGACTCGAACGCGTGACGTGCGAGTTAGTGTTGCACACAGTCCTCCGCTGGACTGTGTGTCTAACCTGGTTAATATTTCGGTTTTTTTTATACTTAACAACTAACAAAGGTTAACTCGGTTCAGTTTTAATCAAAAAGGCATTTTATTACATAGAGAGTAAAGCTGGGACAGGATTCGAACTCGCGCCGTATGTGTATATGTTTGCACACAGTCCACCGCTGGACTGTGTGTCTAACCCGTTCATTATATCGATTTTTATTACCCTTATTTATACTGCGTCTTCGTCTTCTTCGTTGGATTTTACCGACAGCAGATTACACCATTAAATCTTGTTAATTCGATTGCTAAGCATTACACAGACTGATAAGAGATAGCAGGGATGATAATTAGAAGAAAACATACCGGTGAACAATTGATTACAGAGTTCCGGCAAGGCGTCGGTCTCTGTTTTTAAGAACTTCAACTGAGCAAATCAATTAATCGTTTTGATTAGCTAATCATGAAATTGAAGTGCTAAACAAACGTTATCAGTGTGTTTGAAGGTCCTTACCGTTTCACAGACGAAGATAACGATTTCCAGAAAATTTCCGGCGAACTGGAATTATCTGATAACGATGCCTGAATTCGATCTCAAGTGGAAGGTTTGAGTTAGAAATAGCTTAACAACTGTTAGACTACGATAGTATTGAAGAACTTACCGATTTGAGGACAAATACGGTTTTCCGGTGAACTTGCAGAATTTTCCGGCGAGTTGATTTAAGCTTTCTGATGGACCGAATGTGTGACGAAAGTGAAATGGAAAGTTTGTATGATGTTTCTGAGTCGCGAGAGGGGTCTTGATTGAAGTAATTCAGATTGTTGGATAGTTTCGGTTATAAAACCCATCATCATCCGAATTCAAGTCAATTCAAGTCTGAATTGATTAGAATTTGTCGGTTCATCGGTTATAAACCTGAATGTGCGATTAATCAAACGATTAGACGGTTGAATTGCCAATTTCGGTTTCTCAGTTGGCGCAACCGGTTTAACTAGGTTTGTGTATAAAACTTATTTGTTTCCCTAAGTTGAAAGAAAACAAACAAGTGGCGGAGTGGTGATGTGTGTGTGTGTTAAGTCTTTGAAGTTATAAACCGGCTGACCCGGGTTCGAGTCCCGGCAGCAACATTTCATTTTTATTTATTTTGTTTTCACTTTTTATCAAAAATAATTTTTATAGTTTAGTTTGTTTATTAATTATGTATCATTAAAAATCAAAATAACCATAAATACACAACGTGACATTTATAACTTGATATTCGATTACAAAACGGAGCGGGTTTTGGAAACCCGTTTTTGACAAATGTTACAGTATCCCCTACTTTTAGGAATTTCGTCCCGAAATTTAAGTAGTAGTAGGAAAAAGATGTGGGTATTTTTCGCGCATTGAGTCTTCACGTTCCCAAGTAAACTCAGGTCCCCGTTTCGACTCCCAGCGTACCCTAACAATTGGAATGCGACTTCGTCGTAAACTTTTTTCTCCGAAGTCCATGATCTCTACAGGTCTTTCAATAAAATGCATAGATTCATCAATCTGAATATCTTCCAGCGGAATGTGGAGGTTCTCATCAGCGAGGCACTTCTTCAAATTTGATACGTGGAATGTGGGATGAATCCTGTTGAGTTCTTCTGGTAGGTCAAGCTTGTATGCTACAGGTCCTACTCTTTCGAGTATCTTGAAGGGTCCTACGTAGCGTGGTGCTAGCTTGCCTTTTTGACCAAAACGAACTACTCCCTTCCACGGTGATACTTTTAAAAGTACATGATCACCAATGTTAAACTCCAAAGGCTTCCGTCGTTTATCTGCATAACTCTTTTGACGACTTTGAGCCGCTAGAAGATTGTTTCGAATTTGATGGATCTTGTCTGTGGTTTCTTGGATCAATTCTGGACCAGTAATTTGAGCTTCCCCAATTTCGTGCCAACATACAGGAGATCGGCACTTACGACCATATAAGGCTTCAAAAGGTGCCATGCCGATGCTTGAATGATAGCTGTTGTTGTACGAAAATTCAACTAATGGGAGATGAGCGTCCCAATTTCCCTTGAAGTCTATGACACATGCTCGAAGCATATCTTCAAGAGTTTGTATGGTGCGTTCAGATTGACCATCAGTTTGAGGGTGATAGGCGGTACTGAGATCTAATCGCGTGCCCATAGCGGCTTGTACTGCTTGCCATGTTCGTGAAGTGAAACGACCATCACGATCAGAAATAATGCTTAACGGTACTCCATGTCGGCTTACGATTTCGCTGATATAAATATGAGCTAGCTTCTCGTTCTTGAAATCTTCGCGGATAGGAATAAAGTGAGCTGATTTTTAAGTCGGTCAATTATTACCCATATAGTGACATACCCACCAGAAGTGCGAGGTAACCCGGTAATGAAGTCCATGGTTATATTTTCCCACTTCCATACAGGTATTTCAGGTTGAATCAGAATTCCTGAGGGTCTTTGGTGTTCAGCTTTCACCTTGGAACATGTAAGGCACTTAGAAACAAAAACACAATATCCTTTTTCATTCCAGGCCACCAGTAGGTATATCGTAGGTCTTGATACATTTTATCGGCTCCTGGGTGTATAGAGTATCGCGTTTTGTGAGCTTCATTCATAAGAGTTTCGCGAAGATTGTTGTGATTAGGAATCCATATACGATCTAGATAGTACAGAATACCGTCAGATTTAGTTTCAATTTTTAGCTCAGCTCCACAGGACATCTCCTTTCGTACATCATCTTCCGTTATTGAAACGTGTTGGGCTTCTCGAATTTGATCTTTAATGTCGGTTATAATTTGCGAACATAGAAGACGAATGGAGTTCGCATAACCCTTTCGACTAAGTGTATCAGCCACCACATTTGCTTTACCAGGGTGGTATCTAATTTCACAGTCGTAGTCATTTAGAAGTTCGACCCATCTTCGTTGCCTCATGTTTAACTCCTTTTGATTGAAGATATGTTGAAGACTCTTGTGGTTAGTGTATATTTCACACTTAGTACCATAGAGATAATGTCTCCATATCTTAAGAGCGAACACAACGGCTCCAAGTTCTAGGTCATGGGTGGTGTAGTTCTTCTCATGCGTCTTGAGTTGTCTCGAAGCATAAGCTATAACTTTTCCTCTTTGCATTAGAACGCAGCCTAATCCTTGCCCTGACGCGTCGCAATAGACCACGAAATCATCACAACCTTCAGGAAGAGTGAGGATTGGTGCATCGCAGAGTTTTTGTTTAAGGGTTTGGAAGGCTTCTTCTTGCTTGAGTCCCCATATGAAAGGTTTTCCCTTATGAGTTAAAGCAGTGAGTGGTACAGCAATGCGAGAGAAGTTTGAAATGAAACGACGATAATAACCAGCCAAACCAAGAAAAGATCTTACTTCAGTTGGTGTACGTGGAGCTTGCCATTCTTGTACCGCTTTGATCTTTGAAGGGTCGACATGTATTCCCTTGTCATTGACTACATGCCCGAGGAATTGCACCTCTTTTAACCAGAATTCGCATTTGGAGAATTTGGCGTAAAGCTTTTCCTTCTCTAGATGTGTAAGGATGAGTCGAAGATGACGCTCATGATCAGATTTAGATTTTGAATAAATAAGAATGTCGTCGATGAAAACTATAACAAATCGATCAAGATAAGGTTTGCAGACTCTGTTCATTAGGTCCATGAAGACAGCTGGTGCGTTGGTTAAACCAAATGGCATGACCATGAATTCATAATGGCCATAACGAGTTCGGAAAGCAGTCTTAGGGACGTCTTCTTCATGTACTCTAAGTTGATGATAGCCAGATCGAAGGTCGATTTTTGAAAAGCAGTTGGCACCTTGAAGTTGGTCAAGAAGATCATCAATGCGAGGTAAAGGATAGCGATTCTTGATTGTTAATTTGTTGAGCTCTCTGTAGTCGATGCACATACGAAACGATCCATCTTTCTTCTTTACGAAAAGGACAGGTGCACCCCAATGCGATGAGCTAGGACGTATGAATCCCTTGTCAGTCAACTCTTGTAATTGACTGGCTAGCTCTTGCATTTCAGAGGGGGCTAACCTATAAGGAGACTTTGCAACTGGTGTAGCACCAGGTATAAGATCAATACGGAATTCGACTTCTCTAGCTGGAGGAAGTCCTGAAATGTCGTCAGGAAAAACTTGCGGGAAATCTTTTACTACAGGAATGTCTTCAAGTTTCTTCTCCATGGTTCCCTTTTTGATGATATGAGCTAAAAATGCAACATAATTCTTGCGAAGATATTTTTGAGCTTGAAGACAAGACATTAAGCTGAGCCCTTTCGACGAGGTTTCTCCAAAGATTTGAAGAGTCTGACCGTTTGAAAGAGGAATACGTATAAACTTTTCGCGACATACAACTTATGCCTGATGTTGACTAAGCCAGTCCATACCGATTATGATATCAAAACTTCCCAGCTTCATAGGAATAAGGTCATCTGAGAAGTCATGGTCGTTTAATGTGAGTGTACAGTTGCGAATAATAGAGTTTAATGAGACCGGCTTCCCGTCAACAACTTCTACCGTTATGGATTCCATGAGCTTATCACGATTTTGGTTTAGGATAGGTTCAAATTCTAAGGACACAAAACTTCTATCCGCACCAGTATCAAATAATATGGATGCATATCTACCATTTATAAGGAACGTACCGTTAACCACATTGCCGTCAGCTCTGGCCTGGTTAGCGTTGATATTGAAAGCTCTTCCTCTTGCAGGTGGAGGAGCTTGGTTCGCTTGATTCACCGGGTTGGCTTGGGCCTAAGCATGAATAATGTTTACCAACCTTGGACACGTGTTTCTGAAATGGCTTGGGTCTCCGCAATTGAAGCAAGCCCGCATAGGTTGACCCATAGGATAATTGGGTTGGTAATGTTTGGGCTAAATGTTGGGTGGGTGGTAATAGTAGGTGTTGTTGGGCTTGACCCATTATTTGTTGGTGGGTTTGGGTTGAAGGCTGGTGGCGGTTTGTTCGCTGAGGCATGCGGCAGGTTTGAACAGTATGACCTGCGCGACCACAGCCGGTGCAATATTGGCAAGGATAATCAGGAGAATGGTGATATTGGCAGCGGTTGCATTTTGGTAACGGGCCAGAGTATGGTCTTTTGTATGGTGCAGGTGAAGGAGCGACTTGGGTAATGGGTGCAGCAGGAATAGGGGAGTTGGTTTGTGTAACGGCGAAGTTTCTGGTGTTGCGCTTCCTCTTGTTAGCAAACTTAGAGGAAGAGATGGAATGGTTTGTAGTTTGACCCTCAACAGGGGCTTTCTTTTTCTCTTCTTTAAACTTCCCGTTGCGAATTCGATTCCCGGTCAGTTCAGTCGCTAGCTCCATAGCCGCTTCAAGTGTTACCGGTGAAATGCTGAGAACTGAATCTTGAATTTTCGAGGGAAGTCATCGAATATAATGCTCGACCAGACGATAAGTTGGGGTAAACAAATTTGGAACCATTTGGTTCAACTCTAAGAACCTCTTGTTATAGGTGGTGTGGTCTCCCTCCTTCTGCTTTAAAGAATGAAATTCGTCCTCCAACTTTTTAATTTCACTCCTAGGACAGAAACGCCTAGTCATGATTTCCCTTAACTCCTCCCAAGTTAAGGCCATTGCATCTTCAATTCCCCTCTTCCCTTTTTCAGTATTCCACCAAGTGAGAGCTACCCCAAATAGTCTCCCGGTGGCGTATCGAACCTTGCGATCCTCAGGACAATCGCAGTTGAGGAAGGTGTTTTCCATTTCCTCAAACCAATGTAAGAGAGCAGTGACACCTTCGGTCCCTTCAAATTTAGGAGGATCACAAGACTTGAAATGTTTGTATGAGCACTTGCTGGTAGGAGGGTTGTCGATGTTCTGGTCATGTTGTTGGGGAGGGTTAGTAGGATTTGTAGCGAGGGCTTGTTGTACTTGGACCACAATGTCAGGCAGTATCGTAGCCATTTGTTTCGCGATTTGTGTGGCCAAGCGTTCCTGAGGCCTTCCTGATCTTTTACCCCTTCGTTGTTGTCTGGACGACATCTACAGGAACATAATAAGAAGATTGTGAGTTTATGGAGTCTTTTTAGGTGTCATGTGTCTTTAAGAAAATGAAAATAACATAAATATCAATAATGCAACTACATCCATAGGATGTGTTGGGTTTGCTCATGTTGGGCGTCAAATGTCCCCCATACCTTCACCTATATAGTCATGTGGGCCCCCATGGCTATTGGCTTGGTAGGATTCACATTAGTATTGGCGATTTAACACTTGCATCACCCGAATGCAAACCACAAAATATGTTTACGAGATGTATGGTCGGAATGTGTCCAGGTGTAGACATAATGACAACTCAAAGTGGGGTTAGCTCACACGACGTTTGGTGTAGCATGCTTTGGCCTAATAGGTACTTCGTACTCTCATCGTTAGTCCCCAGGTAGGCAAACTGGTACTTTATTTTGGATTTATACGAATGCCGCCTAGACAGGACGTTCCGACTACCGGTACTGGTACCCTTCCAGTTACTACATGCCCGTCATGTGAACTCACTTTGATGAGATTTGAAAACATAAAAATCATTGTAAAAGCAATCATGATGTGGTGTGTGCTTTCATGGATGTGATATGTTATGAGAATATGATTCATGATAGGCATTATATGATAATATATACTTATGAACATGCATGCATAATATTGAATGTAACATTACACATAAAACATATAAACATCATGAAGTTTGGCATGTAACACACAAAAATCTTAAAATTTCTAATCAACTATAGCATAGGCTCTAAGGGTCTAATAACCTATCCTATATCCCTATAGTCATGGCTCTGATACCAATCTGTCACACCCCGACCCGCAGCGGAATAAGAGTCGGGGCATAATTGGGTTATCACCAAAGCTCATGATATTTACTAATATGTTTCATATTTATTAAAGTCAAAATTACATTCCCAAATATCCAAACATGTCCATACAATACAAAAAAAAATAACCAAACAAAACAATTCCAAACTCTAAATCATTTTATTCTTCTAGTCCAATCCTAAGTGTTTCTGGCTGCAGCTGGTTCACCTGTATCATGTGTAAAAATGGGGGTTTTTGGGTCAACATAAGTTGGCGAGTGAACCTTGTTAGATAAACATTTATTATTGATTTACTTATTAGTTTATCAATGAAAAATTGTGCATAATCATGAATGAGCAAATGTAAATAATCAAGCAGTGGCAATAGCAACTACAACATACAATAACATATGATAGCATACATTAACATACCAACATCATACGATAAAGAACATAAATGAAACTGTGCGATCAAGGCTCAATCAAACGGAGCCGATCGTATTGCATGTACTGAAAATGATAAATGTCTGTGCGATCAAGGCTCAATCAAACGGAGCCGATCGTATGTTGGCACGCCAGGTTCACGCTCATAATGTAATGGGGAACATGCTCAACGCTCATAATGTAATGGGGAGCGGCGGCCTATGAAATTGCATGTACTGAAAATAATAAATTGAATATAACAATAACCACATAAACAGTTGAAACAAGCTGAATACACATGTTCATGATATGATGTATGCACAATGTTTTAAGTATAATATATATAACAAGACACATGATACACCCCAAAACGTGATTAAACGGGGAATTTGTAAAGATTCACTCACATTGGGTGCGTTTGATTGGAGATGATGAGATGCGCACGAGTCGGGAGAATTGAACAACGAGAATTACTAACCTAAATAATAACGGAAAAATATAGTAAATGAGTGGATTTTATTAAGGATTTTAATGAAATTTTTAGATATATTTTTGTGAGTTTAAGGCTATTTTCTATCTTTGAAAATGTTATTTTTAAGTATTTTTATTTAATTTTTTTAAATTAAATTAAATAAATAAAAATATAAAAAAAATTGTTTATTTTGCGTTGACCGTTGACTTGTTGACCTGTTGACCGGTTCGGTCAAAGTGCATGAATGCGCTGGGCGAGACTCGAACCCGAGACCTCTCGTACGCGTGCACGCAGCTCTACCAACTGAGCTACGTGTCTAACCCGAAATAATCTTGTTTTTAATTATATTTATATACTAATTCGATTTATTCAAATTTCATTTGTTTTTAAAAAGATTTTAAATCAACGAACCGGTGCTGTTAACCAGACTCGAACGCGTGACGTGCGAGTTAGTGTTGCACACAGTCCACCGCTGGACTGTGTGTCTAACCTGGTTAATATTTCAGTTTTTATTATACTTAACAGCTAACAAAGGTTAACCCGGTTCAGTTTTAATCAAAAAGGCATTTTATTACATAGAGAGTAAAGCTGGGACAGGATTCGAACTCGCGCCGTATGTGTATATGTTTGCACACAGTCCACCGCTGGACTGTGTGTCTAACCCGTTCATTATATCGATTTTTATTAGCCTTATGTTATACTGCGTCTTCGTCTTCTTCGTTGGATTTTACCGACAGCAGATTACACCATTAAATCTTGTTAATTCGATTGCTAAGCATTACACAGACTGATAAGAGATAGCAGGGATGATAATTGAAGAAAACATACCGGTGAACAATTGATTACAGTGTTCCGACAAGGCGTCGGTCTCTGTTTTTAAGAACTTCAACTGAGCAAATCAATTAATCGTTTTGATTAGCTAATCATGAAATTGAAGTGCTAAACAAACGTTATCATTGTGTTTGAAGGTCCTTACCGTTTCACAGACGAAGATAACGATTTCCAGAAAATTTTCGGCGGACTGGAATTATCTGATAACGGTGCCTGAATTCGATCTCAAGTGGAAGGTTTGAGTTAGAAATAGCTTAACAACTGTTAGACTACGATTGTATTGAAGAACTTACCGATTTGAGGACAAATACGGTTTTCCGGTGAACTTGCAGAATTTTCCGGCGAGTTGATTTAAGCTTTCTGATGGACCGAATGTGTGACGAAAGTGAAATGGAAAGTTTGTATGATGTTTCTGAGTCGCGAGAGGGGTCTTGATTGAAGTAATTCAGATTGTTGGATAGTTTCGGTTATAAAACCCATCATCATCATCCGAATTCAAGTCAATTCAAGTCTGAATTTATTAGAATTTGTCGGTTCAAGAGTTTGTATGGTGCGTTCAGATTGACCATCAGTTTGAGGGTGATAGGCGGTACTGAGATCTAATCGCGTGCCCATAGCGGCTTGTACTGCTTGCCATGTTCGTGAAGTGAAACGACCATCACGCTCAGAAATAATGCTTAACGGTACTCCATGTCGGCTTACGATTTCGCTGATATAAATACGAGCTAGCTTCTCGTTCTTGAAATCTTCGTGGATAGGAATAAAGTGAGCTGATTTTGTAAGTCGGTCAATTATTACCCATATAGTGTCATACCCACCAGAAGTGCGAGGTAACCCGGTAATGAAGTCCATGGTTATATTTTCCCACTTCCATACAGGTATTTCAGGTTGAATCAGAAGTCCTGAGGGTCTTTGGTGTTCAGCTTTCACCTTGGAACATGTAAGGCACTTAGAAACAAATATCCTTTTTCATTCCAGGCCACCAGTAGGTATATCGTAGGTCTTGATACATCTTATCGGCTCCTGGGTGTATAGAGTATCGCGTTTTGTGAGCTTCATTCATAAGAGTTTCGCGAAGATTGTTGTGATTAGGAATCCATATACGATCTAGATAGTACAGAATACCGTCAGATTTAGTTTCAATTTTTAGCTCAGCTCCACAGGACATCTCCTTTCGTACATCATCTTCCGTTATTGAAACGTGTTGGGCTTCTCGAATTTGATCTTTAATGTCGGTTATAATTTGCGAACATAGAAGACGAATGTAGTTCGCATAACCCTTTCGACTAAGTGCATCAGCCACCACATTTGCTTTACCAGGGTGGTATCTAATTTCACAGTCGTAGTCATTTAGAAGTTCGACCCATCTTCGTTGCCTCATGTTTAACTCCTTTTGATTGAAGATATGTTGAAGACTCTTGTGGTCAGTGTATATTTCACACTTAGTACCATAGAGATAATGTCTCCATATCTTAAGAGCGAACACAACGGTTCCAAGTTCTAGGTCATGGGTGGTGTAGTTCTTCTCATGCGTCTTGAGTTGTCTCGAAGCATAAGCTATAACTTTTCCTCTTTGCATTAGAACGCAGCCTAATCCTTGCCCTGACGCGTCGCAATAGACCACGAAATCATCACAACCTTCAGGAAGAGTGAGGATTGGTGCATCGCAGAGTTTTTGTTTAAGGGTTTGGAAGGCTTCTTCTTGCTTGGGTCCCCATATGAAAGGTTTTCTCTTATGAGTTAAAGCAGTGAGTGGTACAGCAATGCGAGAGAAGTTTGAAATGAAACGACGATAATAACCAGCCAAACCAACAAAAGATCTTACTTCAGTTGGTGTACGTGGAGCTTGCCATTCTTGTACCGCTTTGATCTTTGAAGGGTCGACATGTATTCCTTGTCATTGACTACATGCCCGAGGAATTGCACCTCTTTTAACCAGAATTCGCATTTGGAGAATTTGGCGTAAAGCTTTTCCTTCTCTAGAAGTGTAAGGATGAGTCGAAGATGACGCTCATGATCAGATTTAGATTTTGAATAAATAAGAATGTCGTCGATGAAAACTATAACAAATCGATCAAGATAAGGTTTGCAGACTCTGTTCATTAGGTCCATGAAGACAGTTGGTGCGTTGGTTAAACCAAATGGCATGACCATGAATTCATAATGGCCATAACGAGTTCGGAAAGCAGTCTTAGGGACGTCTTCTTCCTGTACTCTAAGTTGATGATAGCCAGATCGAAGGTCGATTTTTGAAAAGCAGTTGGCACCTTGAAGTTGGTTGACCTGTTGTTGGAAATATGAACTTGTTAAATACATTAACCTTCTGAATGGTATGTATATCACAATATATGAAACATATGATCGTATGGATAGGTATATCTATAAGGAAGCTTTTTTAAACTTAACCAATAAAGTTTAGAGGTTAATACAAAATAAACTATGTGTTATTTTTGTGAATATAAATTTAAATATATATGATTGTTTTGTTTTAATTGTTCTATGATATTAATAATTGCAATTCAGATGTCGAATGAAGTATCACATAATCAAGAAGTTCATGCGAATAATGAAAATCCCTTAACCAAAGAGGCTATATAAAACATAATCGCCCAAGGCATTGCTAATGCTATCCCGTTAATTATTGTGGCTGTTAAAAACCCCAGAGAACTTACCAAAGCTGTGAGTAGCAAGCATACTCATAGTAACAACTTTAGCCACAGCGTCAACGGAGATAATGATGATATTATCAAAACCCCATTACCTAAAAAGATGAAAACAATGGCTGCTGGATGTTCCTATAAAGAATTTCTAGCCTGTAAGCCAACTGAGTTTGCCGGCAGTGAAGGAGCCACAGCTGCACTGCGATGGTTAGAAAAGACGGAAGCTGTTCTTAAGATTAGCAAATGCGCCGAAGAAGATAAGGTGATGTATGCTTCCAATCTCTTTAAAAATGAAGCCTTAGAATGGTGGAACACTATTCTTCAAGCAAAAGGAATTGACATGGCCTATGCCATGAACTGGGGAGAATTCAAGGAAATGGCAAAAAGAAAATTTTGTCCTCCTTATGAAAAGGAACAAATGGCAAACAAGTTCTTAAATCATAGAATGGTCGATGTGAAGTGTCGTGAATATACGACAACATTTTTTTTTGAATATTCTAGAATGGTACCAACTCTGGCTTCGCCAGAACCTGTACTAATTTCTCGTTATATTTGGGGACTGATTAGTGAAATTCGCAATATAGTCAAGGCAGCTAGACCTCAGACTATCGAGGAAACAGTCGAACTAGCCAATACATTAACAGACGGACTAATCCGCACAAGAGAAGAAAACAAGAAGAAGGAGTTAGCCCGAAAAATTACCCAAGAATTTGGCATCGATGAGTCCTATAAGAAGAAGGGATCTGAACCGTCATATGAGAAATATATCTGCAAATACTGTAATAAAAAGCATTCAGGAAAATGCTACTTTAAGAGGAATCCCTACTGTAACCTCTGCAAAACACCTGGCCATAAGGAAGAACAATGCAAGAGGAAAAACCCAGTCTGTTTTAACTGTGGAGAAACAGGCCATATCCGCCCATATTGCCCAAAACTGACGAAGGCACCCGACAACAAGGCAAAGATAACAGACGGAGTTAAGAAGAATGCGCGAGCATTCGTACTTACTACGCAGGAAGCAGAAATGATTCCAGACGTGATCGCCAATATGTAATATCTAAGTTAAAGTATTACTTTACCCTAGTACAAATCGAAGTTAATGAATAACGTTTTTCTGTTAACTACTTCATCTGTTCAGAACCATAACAAACTTGTTTGGTATTCACTTTCTTTGAATCATTAATTTTCATGACACCTTGTGGTGGCGTTTTTCATCAACTTGAAGCTTGAGCTAATCCCGTTTGCACACCCGATGTGCGGGTTTATTTATTCTTAAAACCCATCTTATTGATTCATTGTCATAAAACAATCTTAATACAATTATATGTTAAGATAAGAGTACACAACTTCATGTTATTTTTCGGTGTACCTCTAATGGTTCTTTTAATACTTATTGAAAATTCTATGATATTCATTTGTTATTTCATCATCAATTTAAAATCCTATGAGATTTATTTATAAATATTCGAATTTACTACACTAAAACCTTTCAATTGATTACAAACACGCTGAACTTGTTCGGTCACCGTAATTAGTAAACTATTTCGATAATTACGACACCTTGTGGCGTCGATATAAATTTGTAGCCTGAGCTAATCATGATCTTACAAAACTATGTATGCTTTTCGTTTGACTCATTTTTGAAAATAGTCTTAATACAACTATGTATTAAGATAATGATACCCTAAATTCTGTTGTGTTTCAAGTGTATCCGTGTCATTCAAATAATGTCAACACATTGATTTTTCCTCATAACATGGTTCGTTAGTTGACACATCATCTTCGTGTTTCTGTTTCAGTTAAGCTTGTTAATTCTAAGTCTTCCTTGATTGACAACCAAGGTAGGTTTTCCTTTGACAGTGAATTCTATTATTTCTAAAGTCATGCACCTATTGGTCATAAATCTCTCTTTTGGTTTAGACTATGAAAACCTAGTCACTCTGATGATTATCTTATTTCACTTCGTTCATTTGATATCGATTTCTTGAAATGATTCAATTAAACCATTGAGTTCTATTCATTGTAAACCTTGTATTCACAAAATTCGAAGATGTCCTGATTCATTTACCTTAATCCTATTTAGTATTGATTAACGCGTGAGATAAATAAAAAATAACATCATAACCTAAATCTCGAGGACGAGATTTAAAATAAGGTGGGGAGGATGTAACAACCCTCAAAAATATTCCCAGCAATAACCCGTAATTAAAACCCCTGGTATGCGCGATGAAAGTTGGATACTCGATCAGAAAACTTAACGGTTAAGAAACTTGGTGATTGACGAATCAACCAGCACAAAAGAACCCATATTAGATTCACAATTAAAAACCGAACCAAGTGGAATCAAGACCCGAGCATACGCGACAAGAACCAGCACGAAAATCGAGAAAAACACCCGATTGGACGAAAAAGGTGGCCAGGGACACGTGTCACGACATCACGCCACGTGTCAGACCTACGTGGATACGTGGCAGACCTATGCCAGGCCGACCGCCCCCGTGCGTCATGTTAGAATCCAGGGTATCCCGCGCGACGCACGGGGGATGCCCAGATGGGCTATATAACCAGCAGCGTGGTTCTGAAGTTTCTGCACAAAATCGATCGTGAAACTCGTTCGTATACTCCCTCTAGCCCTGTTCTCTTGCAAACACCTCCCTAAACCCCTAAACTTGATAAACTATGCCGCGTTGTAAGTGTTTTAACCCTAATCACTGATTCGATACTTTGTCCGATTGATCTAAAACCCAGCAACGGATGCCAAAGTGCTGCCTGTATATAAGGCTATACTTTGTAAACTACGTTGGGGTTTTGTCTCGTAATGTATCGTTAAAGTTTAAGTTGGGTTGTTTCACTAACACGTGTTGCATTATAATGTCATTAGGAACTCAGAAATAACACCGGAAAGCTCTAAGATAACAATCTTAAAACTACAAAGTGAGTCATTCTCCTTTTCTCAAATGTTTTGCAAACCCTAAATGTTTTCCAAGTTATATTACAGTGATTAAGTCTTTGTATTCTTACTAGGAAACTACTGTCAGTATGTGGGGTTTTGTATACAATACTTGATAATCTTAACTATTGGACAATGGGTTAGCCAATGAGTGATATGACCACAGTCACAGGAACTGCCACCGAGTGACAAATACTATTTAAAATAAGTTTCTTTGCTATTGGACAATGAGCTAGCCAATAGTAGTTTGGTAAGATAAACAAATGTAAAAACTCTTAATGCTGTGAATATAAGAATGTGTCATTTTGTACAAATTGAATGAACTCACCAGTATTTCCTGCTGACAAAAATATTTTTAAAACATGTTTCAGGTGAATTCAGTAGATCGGATTAAGAGTTGGGATACAGCACCAAAAGGCTTAAAGGAGTGGCTTATTTTATCAATTAAATAAAGAAACGTTGTTTTATGAATTCGGGTGTATCCCTTATTAAAAGCTACCTTTATAAAACATGAGCTTTATTCCCATATGTTTAATAAATAAAATCCGGTATTTCTAAACTCTGATATTTTTTCCTAACTACGGTCCTGATGAAATTTCCGCTGCAATGTTTTCAAAATAATCACCGGTACCACCTCACTGGTTCACGGATCCCGCTTCCAGGGTGGGGTCAGGGGCCGTGACATACCGAAAATTCCCAAAAGTGGATACCGGTACCGAATATACCCGGTACAGTTTGGTATCGGTTCGATACCGATATTTGAGGGTAAAAACTGGTAAATACCGGTACCGAACCGATTCCAAAAATGCTAAAAGTCGTTACCTCGGCACCATTTGCTCATCCCTACATTTAAAGGCATATGGATACTGTACACTTTACTTTGGTGTTTTTTTCCTACAACAATTTCTTTCATTATGGGTTTGATTTGATTGTAAGTTTTTAAAATAATGGCCACATATTTATTTTCTATCCAGTATTTATATTTGTAGAGAGAGGAACATTAATGGAGTTTCTAAAGAGAGAAACAGAGCGAGATGGCACACTTTAGCCCCCGCCGCAACCCGGGGAAGCTTACATATAGTTTCATATATTTTAAATATTAGCACTAAAGGTGTCTATGTTAGTTTTTTCTAGGCATGTAAAGTACATAGAATAATCAAGTTTAAAAATAATAGATAAAATTTCATTTTTTAGTGGTAAATTGGATCACTAACGGACTACTGTAGTATTATGGTATCACCAGCGAAACCACCCGATTATATCTATCTCCACAAGGCATAATGCCTATATATCAATTCAGGAAGAAACCCAATAAATATGAAACCCCCCCTCTTGTGGAAATCGAACCTAAAACCTATTGGTTCCAAAGCTTTATCCCACCCATAAGATGCCACTTAACTCTAAAGCACATTTATTTAATATTTAGCATTAAAGGTGTCTATGTTGGTATTTGTCTAGCCAAGTAAATTACATATAATAATCAATTTTTGAAAATAATAGATAATAGTATAGAATAATCAAGTTTGAAAATATACTAGATAAAAGTATAATGGTTTTGCAACGAATAACCACAAAGCACACGGATCATAATCTTAACCATCATTTTTGTAAAGAAATGAACAATCTTGATCGTCCATATTCCCATTGTCAGTTAATATCACACCTCCATTGCCAGTTAATATCACACCTCCATCTCATTGTTCAACACCCTTTCTTTCACCCAAACAAAACCAAGTCAAGTCTTCCCTCGCGATCTATTTCTTCGCCAGTAAGTTTATGCGAGTTTGTTGTTTAGTTTATGCAATTATTAATACCTTCGATCTGATTTTGTTATTGTGTGTGTTAGATTTCTAATTGAGTTCGAAGAACATAATGTTAGTGCTCGAGTTCTCCGGTACCGACAATGCTGGTGTTAGTGCTTGAGTACTCCGGGTAGATCTGAACGAAGTCTCACGCGAAGCTTTCTTTTTTGCTATTTCCGCCACCAAACGACTTCGTCCATCACCTCATTAGATCTGGTGATGAAGATATAGAGATTGGATTAAAGGGTTGCAGATCTGATTCGAGATGTTGAAGATCTGCCACGGTTTTCATTTTCTTTTTTCGTTTTGCTCGATTTGGCCCATAAAACACTTGGATTACATGATGGTAGCCAACTGTTGGGGAGGAAAGACGCCATATTAAGCGGAGGCCGGAGTTAAGCGACAACCGGTGACCGGTGTGGGAGATTTTACCGGCCAACGGCTCCGCTGCACCTCAATTTCGCGTGGTGTTCTAATCGAGATTGTTCAATTTGATGATATCTTGTAATGGAATATTGTTAATTTTGTTTGTTCATATTTAAAGAAATATTGTATAAATATTTTATAGGGGTTTTTTTTGCATATTTCCCCTAGAAAAGCACCCTCAATTGCAGTTTTTGAAGGGGAAATATGAAAAAAAAACTCTATTGTATAAACTTAAATGTTTTGCTGTATTGTAATTCATTTTGTATTATTTATAAAAAATATTGTATAAAGTTGATTGTTTTGCTATATATGTAATTTATTTTGTATTACGGGACATTAACTGTCTTTTAATTAGGAAATTAGTAATTATATTTGTTTTTATAAAAAATAGGTAAAAATAGTTGTTTTTTAATGTGAAAATTAATAATTCTAGATTTTTTTAAATAAATCAGGTAAAATCATGACACGCATTTATGTGTGTCATCTTCATTTATTTCATTTATGACAGGGCTTATCTTGACACGCATTGTGTGTCATTAATGTGTTTCGTAAATGCGTGTTAAGAATGTGTGTCATCTACACCCTTTAATGATACACATTGCATGTCATTAAAGGTTTATTTTCTAGTAGTGTAAATAATACATGGATTTTAAATAATGATGTAGTAGCTTGATTAAACTTGCACCATGTAAAGTGGAAGGAATCGTCCTGCAACAGCCAATTCTTTTGTGGAATTGAACAAATCATTATCACAAGGTTTGTTGACCCGTTTGTAATTTAAATAGATAATATATTTTTAATTACTGCGTTTTCTGTATTAGTGGAATTAAATCATTTAGTGAAATTAAACATGTTTTGTGGGTTCGTTATGTTTCTCTTAATCAGTCGATAAATTTAATGTATTCTTAAGTATAATGTGAATGTGAATTCATTAAATAGTTGCACATTGAAGTTCATCAAGCGACACAGATGTGAATTCATTAAATAGTTGCACATTGAAGTTCATCAAGCGACACAGATCTGGCTTCTGATGGAAGTTTGCTTGAAAGTTTCGGTAACCTATCTAAGCGTCTACGTCTTCTGAGTGATGTTCCTTTGGCAATTTCCAGTGTGCAGCCCTTGGACGCAGGTTTAATACTATTTGTTGAGTAGTTATATTAGTTTGTCATCTAATAAAGACACTAAACATTGAGACCACTTGCATCTTTACATTAAATACATACTGAATATTGAGACACTTTCATACGGTTGATTAGAGTCTAAATACTGAGACCACTTGCATTCAGTGATTGTCATTCGAACATATTAGTATGGCCATTTTATCTTGATCCAATATTTTGTTAGATAAAACAATCTAATAGGTTGTAACTTGGACGCATTAATACACACTTCATATCAGTTCTAAACCTGTTCGTCCCATTTAGCCTGTTTATTTTTTAAGCAAGTATTTTGAAATTTACGCATTTGACATAAAAAATAACTTGAAAACCTGCCACATGTGATATTCAATCATCAATAAGTTCAATTTTATATCTTACACACTATTTTTACGTATATATACAGCTTTCCGCCACACATCAGTTTTTCCTCCTTGACCTTATCCATTGACTAATGGAACAAAAGCTGGAAATAGAATTAGGGCTCATCTTAGGTCTTTCTATATAGCCTACCTTGGAAGCCAACATGAGCGGGCAATTCTCTTTCTTTTAAGAAAGCAAATTAACCAGATTCAATTTCCTCCGATCCTTATATTTGTTGTTTTATGAGTTTCATTTCTTTATCTACATATTTGATCTGATCTCACTATCATCCCTTTCGTTTTCATCATGTTTCTTTATCTAATTAGGGCTCATCTTAGGGATGAATTCTTGTTGTTTAATGTAGCTGTCTTGATCTATGTATCTGTTTAACACGTATGTTAAACGATAAGTTGAAGCATATTATAACCATTTTCATCATATTCCTTGTGGTGAAGGTTGTATTATGAGAAATGAAGATGAAAGATTTATGGAACGCTATATCGCAACAATGGACGATCTTACATCAAGATATGTTTCAAGATTTATGATTATGTAATATAGAATAATGTGTGCTCGATTGTTATTTATTTGTTAATTAAAAGATGTTCCCTTTTGTTTGTTATTTATATGTTTTTATTGCGTGAGATCTTATTTAGAATATGTTATTATTATTTGTATTATAGCTGGAAAAAATTGTTGTTTAATAAAATGTATTATGTGAAATTTCTAAAAACCACCCGTGTTTGTGACTACTGTTAAGTATAAAATATGGTAAACATGCTTTTCTAAACACCACCTGTGTTGCACACGGGTTTACTACTAGTATATATATATATATATATATATATAGGAGAAAGATAAAATGAAAACTTTGGCGAGTTAAGAAATTTGTGGTGTAGATTAAATCAAATACAAAAAGGTTACTTTTTCAGAAAATTATAAAACCTACAAAAAGTGTTTTTTTGGAATTGTTACAGTCTAACACAAAAGTGTGTCTCTCTATAAGTGTTACACAAAAAAACTTGCTAAAAATGTAATATATTGTTATGTGCACTGCAAAACTAAAAACCTTTGTAAATTCTGAAAATACTGAAGATTGTAACACTTGAAGTTTATTTTTTTTAAAACTGCTATCAAAACATATAAAATGTATAACAGGAAGTTCAAAAAATGTAACGCTGAAAAAAAATGTAACACATTCACACATTCTCTCTCATCTCTCTTCTGAGAAAAAAATGTACACATATTCAGAAAAAGTTGACTGTCAAAAAGTATAACACGTGCTATTTTTTGTGTCCACACAAATAGATTTCTTAAATTTCTTTAACTAGAGTGAGATTTCTCTGTATAATTCAAATATATATACATAACAAACAGGTGAAGGTAGCGGGTGGTTGGTTTCTTTTATGCAAAGCTTACAATGTGGAGGTAGCTGGTTCGATTGTTGCTTTAGTGTTATTTTTGTTTTTTGTCTTTGCATTGTATCCAAACATGATAAAAAAATAAAAGTTGGTTGCTAGAATTTAAAAAAAGAACACATGTAAAAAAGAATATAAAAAAACACATATAACAAATAACACTACTTTTCTTTTATTTCCAGTTGATTATCTATTTGAGCACATATAAAAATTGGGTTGCCAGAATTTAAAAAAAGAAAAAGAAAAAAATAATGGTAGAAACCTAAAAGTTTAATAATTTTTTTTAAAGATATCTCTTTTGTTTAAAATACATTAATGTTTTCGTCTCTTTAATGTGTGACAATGATATCGTCCAATCTAACTTCCTATACGAGATTTTGATCAACATAAAAAATGTGTCGATATTTTCTTTGCGGTTGCCATACCGAGTGATGGTCCCCTACCGAACCAAACCAATACCGATTGAAACCCCACTGCGTAGCACAAATAGTCTAACCACACTTCACAATTTATGCATTACACTTAAAGTTGGGTAACATGTACAATGGGAGGTGAAGACACAATCCAATTACACTTAAAGTTGGGTAACATGTACAATGGGAGGTGAAGACACAATCCAAAACACTTGATTTTGTTGGATTTAAGTCATCATCAGTTTTTGAGATTTCTTATCTATATATTAGTCACAACCCTCATAACATTTAAGAAGTTTTTGCACTTCTTTCCTACAAATACTTCTCAAAACCCATATCTTGTTCTAGATTTTTAACTTCGATACTTGGCATGATGGACCCCACAAGTTCAATTCAATAGCAATTTAGGGTTTAGATAACTTTAACCCCACATTTGGACTTTGATGACTTTTTTTCTATAAACAAACGTCTTTAACATTTACCCTAACAAAATAAATTAGGAAATTAATTTCATTCTCATTAAAAAATAGCCCACTAAACAATGGCATATTGATTTTGATTTTAGTTCCCAAATCCAACAAGAAAGAAAACTAATAGGGTGTTATTTTTTCATTTACGACTCCTATGTGATGTTGGATCCTCTTGAGCTTTAACTGTATTTTAACTATGTCAGTTGCCATTTCAACCACATTATTAACATAATTCAAGATATCTTTTTTATGTCTAGTCTTCAGATCTTGGTAAATTTTAGTATTGCTTGGGTGAACGGAATACATTGACTTGTGAACATCTTGAGATGATGTTTCATCTCACTAGTTTTCAATATTCATATTTAAATGTATTTTCACCATTGTAACACTCTGGTCGATGGCGGAAACATCGAGGCATCATTTGGCAGATTGTTTAAAAAGCATATGTAACTAAAGATTCAAATATATATTAATCAACTTTCAATTTTTTTCATTACAATCAAAGAAACAAATAGCTCAAATTAAATTATCTAAGTTCTCAATGCGTCCTATGTGAGTCACAAATCTTGTAAGCATCATTAAATCTTATCACCTTAAACATGTGTAAAATGAAATGTCAATTTCAAAAAAGTTGTTGATTAACATAGAGTAACAATACATAGATGTTATTAATGCGAAAAGTGGTAGGCCCTTCTTTTGAAGGTAACGTTATCCTCGGCTAAGTGGTTTGAGTCAGCAAGGATACAATCCCAAGAAGCCGGTTTAAAGTTTTAATAGTAACTTACATATGAGGGGTTCAAACTATTTGCACACCCTCCATCCAATACCTTTGGGGTATTGAAGGAGGTCCTAGTAAGCTTGAACCAAGTCCTAGCAGGATCTATACACTGAACGAGAAAAATTTTTACCATACCACCCTTCTAACCCCCTTCCAAGTAGTTAACGTGCTTTATATAGACCGTAAAGACACGAATGAGCATATCAATGACATCATGAAGAAATGGTAAGGAAAATTCACTTTGAACATAAGAAATTAGTTATTAAAGTCATTAATAAATACCCAATTAAAAAGTGCCGAAAGATTAAAAACTAAAAGTAATACATAAAAGATTAGTCTTCACCAAGTGATGTAAGGGATTTAGCCAAGCATGACCTTTGTTTGACAAGAATCATTACTATCAATCTTGGATCTCGAGACTACTACACACTCTAGATGATAGATGGGTGATGGTGGTGGGTGTTGGTGTTGTAGCGGTGGTGGAGTGGTGGCAAAGTGAGAGAGAAGTGGTTTGCTAAGGGATGCCTTTGAAGTGAACCAAGCACCCCTATTTATAGTCCAAACAGTAGCCCGACCACAACCCCGTGTCCAGCGGGCACGACCCGTGGCCATCATCTTCTCTTCCTTCATTAATTGCACCTGTCAGCAGAGGGCCCCACACGACCCCGTGTCTCTTGGGCACGGCCCCGTGGTCAACTCTTCGTTGTACTATCAAGATTCTGCAAATCTTAGAGTTGACCACACCCCATGTTGGTCTGGGCACGGCCCCGTGGTGGACGTAGAAGCTTCTGCAGGTTTTGTCTTCAAGTGCAATAGCTGACCACGCCCCATGCCTGGCAGGGCACAACCCCGTGGTCAGCTTATGTCTCTTGTTTTTGTCTTTGGGGGTGTTGTTGAGGGGTCGAGCATGGCACGTTATTCCTTCTTTGTGTATTTATGTTGGTTTTGGCTGCTTATTTGCTTCTTTGTTCTTTTGAGCTCATTTTATCCTGAAAATACAAAAGGAACAAAGAAATGTGTTTTTTCCAACATTAGTACTAAAAAGGGTTAGTTTTATGTCTCATTTCATGTAATTTATATGATACATTTTTCACACATCAGCCTCGCAGCTTGATTAACACAAAATAATTGTTTTGGCAAAAGGAGAAGCTTCTAGATCGCCTGGTATAAGGATATTTCAACCACTCTGAGTCAAAATAAGTGTCTAGCTCTGTTCCTCCTTCTTTCGATAACTCCTTGGCCCGGTGTGGCCTTCAAATATCAAAGAACCATAGCAGCATCCATATGTTTTTGTCTTGGGATAGCAACAAACTGACTAAGAACATTCACAGAGTAACAAATGTCAGGCCAAGTGGCTTGTAGATACAATAGTCGGCCCACCAATCTTCTATATTTGTTTGCATAAACTTTGTTATCTTCTTCACATTTGTCGCGTTTCAAGTTTTGTTCCATTGGAAATGAGCTTGGTCGCATCCTAGAAGGTGATGTGTCTAAAAGACAACATGTTATTATAGTATAAAACCCACATTTTGGTAGTTGTTTGTAGTAGATATTGTTTATAATGGATTAAATGCTCGTTTCTAAGTATTTTTGCAGGTTCCTTAGTGAAATGAAGGATTTCCGGGCCAGAATTAAAGATTACTAAAGATTGCTAAAAGCAGACCCAATTATGTTGTTTACGGGCCGTGAGCTTAAAAGGAGAATACAGGTCGTGAGCCCCAAGTCAGTACACCGACATATTATTTGGAAACCCTAAAGTGATAACAACAACTTTCCCTTGTTTATGGGCCATGACCCTGTTTCGGGTTAATGGGTAGTAAACCAATTAAAACATACATGGACTGTATAAATAGAATGAGATGTTGAGAAATCGTAAAGGGGTGGACAAAACCAGAAGAAAGAAGCGAAAAAAAAGTTGTTGAAGTTCGAGGATTCAAGATCGGAGATTTCGGAGAGGATTCAAGGAAGAAGAACGTACACGAGGACAGAAGATTGTTCCATACTAAGTTAGCACCCTTCGTATTATCATTTCCTATTATTTCTATCATGTATTCAATGAATTTTATAGCTTTGTTTGTTACTATGAGTACCAAACCGTACCATAGCCAGTTACGATAGGATGATTGTTGTTACTTTCCATTGACTTAGTTGATTTTGTTATGAAAGTGTGTTTTTAGTAAGGTTTGCTTGTGAACTTGTAATAGTGTAATCTATATGTTGTGTATTGATGTTAATTGAGTTTCTGTGGATGATTTAGGTCTTTCTATGAGGTTATGCATATTAGATCTATTTCATTTATCTTTAGGCTATATATCGATCGTTAGTCTAGGGCTGGATGCTCAGTAGGCAAAGGATAAACTTAATTGGATGTTAGTAATGCATACGGGTCACCTACGGGAAGAATCCGATTATAAGGGTTTGGAAACTAAATAAGGGTTTGCTTTAAATTGCGTAATCTAGATAGTAATTCGCTCGGTTCGTTAATCTAGGTTGCTAGAGCAATATAAGAGACTCTTAGACCACAAGAGATGAGTAAATGTCTTAGTTACTTGAAACCAAATAATTAGGTATGTCTATAGCTTGGTTGTTGGTAGGGATAAAGGGGGGCTAAAACCATAGGATCGGGCTTATAGCCTTCTTTTTAAAAACAACTGCCCAACATATCTCACGTTTACTAAATAGTACACTATCTTAAGGACGAGTTTATATCTTTTGGATTGAACCATTAATCACTTATGTTATTCCCAGAAAGTATAACTTTAGATTCTGTACCTAAACCTGATTATTTTTTTTAATTTTACTAAACTAAATCAAATCACGTTATAAGCCATTGTCTTCATGAATACTAAAAGTATACTTAGGTTAAAAATACCTTAAAAGCGACTAGTATTCATAGATGCTATTGTCCCTGATCGATACTTGGTTATTATCTGATCTATACTATATACTGATAGTTATGCTTGCCTAGACATTTTGTTGTTTATAATTAAGTAATTAGATCCTCAAAACACGATTTGTATTTAGTGTTAATTACTTTTACTATCCAAACGAGATAGAAGAGCCTAATTGTGCTAAGAATGTCCAAAGTACTTTCTTTAATAGAACAAGACCTTAAAAGTTCTTGCCACTTCAATTCCTATAAAGCATTTCAAGTATCCAGACTTTAATGCTGATTTTCATCAGATGCTTTCACTTATCCTTCATGTTTGCACTATATAACGTCACACAAAATAGCAACCCAACTCACAACTTGTATAAAAGAAATAACTCTTTGACTATCAAACCGAGATCAAGAACTGTAATTGTGATACAATGTCCAAACTTGTTAATCGTAAATGGACTTCTCGTTTACAAACATTTCTCTAATCCTTTGCATCTTCAATAGACTTCTCCTCCAAATATCCATAAATTCTTATGACTCAGTTGTTGGATAACCCAATCACACCTTACTGCCACAGCAAGAAGAGTTCGAACGGTGACCAGTTTAGCCACCGGAGAAAATGTGTCGTGGTAGTCGACTCCCTCCATTTGAGTGAAGCCCTTGGCCACAAGCCTCGCCTTGTACCTCTCGACATCTCCACTTGGCTTAAACTTTACCTTGTAAACCCACTTAAAGTCGATGGCCTTTTTCACACTTGCTTAAGTTTCAAGATACCAAGTGCCATTTTCCTCTAAGGTTTGTATTTCTTTCTTCATTTCTAGCCTCCCATTCTCATCTTGTGATGCTTGATAAAAAGATTTTGGCTCACCATAAGAATTGATGATCGTTAAGAAAGCTTTATGAGATTTAGAAAAATTATCATATGAAATATAATGGGATAAAGGAAATACCATAGTGGACCTCTGAATGGAGTCGGGCTATGTAGCATCGATCGAAGGGGGAAGCTTCACATGATAATCATTTAGATATGAGGGTTAGGACCTGATTCTTCTTTCTTGTCCAATAACAGGTTGCGTTTGCATGGATGGGTCTTGTGTAGTACCCATTACTTCATCATTTTGTATACTTTCATCATCTTGATGATCAAGCATATTGGTGTATTCGTAATCTCCTTCCATGGAAATGTTTTCACAATCGTTTTCTTCATAATGCCCTTGATCTTCACCATCTATTTCATTTCCATCTGGATGTTCTCCCCATGTTTACTATTGGGTACACAAAAATATTCGGGTTCTGGAATCCTGTTTTCAGGTTCGATTTTTGCTAAAGTGAATACATTTTTATTAAAAATAACATCACATGTTACTACTAATTTTATTTGCTCAATATCATAAATTTTATAACCTTTCGTGCTAGGACGGTAGCCCAAGAAGACTCCCGGATTGGCTTTCGGTTAAAACTTGTCACCTTTAGTGTCGGTGTTTTTATAGTAAACCAATCAACCAAATACTCCCATTCGATCATAATCTAGCTTTCGACCAAACAAAATTTCATAAGGTGTCTTCTCTCTGATAGCCCTATATGGCAATCTGTTGATTATATATGTTGCGGTTAAGACACGTTCTCCCCAAAACTTAATGGGGAGACAAGACTCAACCCACAAGGCCCGAGCCACTTCTAAGAGGTGTTTGTGCTTTCGCTCAACCACCCCATTTTGTTGTGGGGTGTGAGGGCAAGTGGTTTTTCAACTAATGTCCTTTTCAACATAAAATCTTTTCATAAAATTTGACTTTGCACTCACCCCATTGTCACACCTTATTTGTTTAATGCTTTTCCCAAACCGAGTTTTGACCATATCATAAAAATGAATCAAACAAGTGATGGCATCACTTTTGTGTTTTATCAAATAAACCCAAAGTGTTCTACTATAATCATCAACAATGGACAAAAAAATAATTGGCTCGAGATAAAGATGGCGTTCTATATTTTCCCCATATATCGCAGCGTATTAAATCAAAACAATCATTCGATTTTGTAACACTAACTAGAAAAGGTAAAGGTGTGAGTTTAACTTTGACACAAGCATCACAAACTTTATTTTTCAAAACAAAAACAATACCCTTAAGAAAATCAACATGCGAAAGTTTAGTACATGAAGCATGACCAAGCCTTTTGTGCCAATCATCCACGATGATTGCCATTGCCTTTCTCTCTTTCTTTATTCCCCTATTCGATAAAGACATCTACTATAATTACCCGCTCCAATAAGTCCCCCATCGTCATGCCTGTATCACAAAAAAATAGGAAAGAACGTTATGGCACAATTTTAAATCTTTGGTTAACTTGCGAATGGATAAAAGATTGCACTTAAAATTTCGTACGAATAGCACCCCTTTCACATTTAATTCACCTTTAAAAGTGAGATCACCCTTCCCCTTCACAGGAATGGTTTCTCCATTAGGAATTGTGACAGGTGCCTCAAACTCATTAGTTTTCTGGTTATCAAGAAGAATTCTTTGATAAGTAATATGTTCCGTTGCACATGAATCGACAACCCATTCTTCATCAGTCTCTTCTCTACCTGCCATGTTTGCAACCTGTGGTATCGTTTCATCACCAAAGCCCACCTTTTTTCCTACAATTTTTTTTACAAAACTTTGGCACTACTCTTCAGTCAATCCTGGTACAGCACTTGGTCCGACATCAGCCAAGGCTGCCCTTGGCTTATCGTTTCTTTCTTAACTTTTCCGCCACCACTCCGGGTACCCAATAACCTTAAAGCAACCTTCCTTTTTGAGACCATCTCTTCCGCAGACTGTGCAACGATCCCTCTTGTTGTTAGGAGTTATTTTGTAAGTCTTTTGTACATGTTTCTGACTTTGGCTTTCTTCACGTCAAGTCAAAAGAAAGGCTGGAAAAGCAGCGGAATCATGAGTCGTTTTTTTCAAACCAGTGATGGATCTTTGGTTTCATCCTCAGCAACCATATGGTAGGTCGTGCCTAGACTTGGCGTGGGTTTAGTTTCCAAGATCTGGGTTCGTATAATAGAAAATTCTTCATCGAGTCCCATAAGGAACTCATCCATTCTGTCCTTTTCCTTTGTTTCGACCAACTTCTTCTCAACTCCACACTTTCAACCACTGCATAAGCATCGAGGTGTGGGTAAGACGAACTCTATCTCATCCCAAAGGCTCCTTTACTTGATGTACTAAGCGGACACCGTGTCTCCGTCTTGCCGTGTTGTTGTCAACGATTGTTTCAACTCGTATGCTTGCGCTGCTTTCCTTCCTGAATCCTTCAAGAAGATCATTCTAGATTTCCGCTGATGTGTATTCTGGATGTCTCTTTCCATGGCGGTGGTAAGCCACCCCTTTACCATTGCATTGCATCGCATCGCATCCAAAGCATGTAATCCGATGCTTCTTTTTCTGTTTTTTTAATAGAGCCATCCATGATACCTATTTCGTTTTGGCGAACAAAAAGCTCATCATCTCTTTCGCCCAATCACCATATTTTTTGTCGGTTAACACGTCATTAACGTGCATTTGTTTTGGATAATCAGATGGGTGAAGATAGTAAGGGAAATGTGATCAATGATGATTCCATCAGGCTTGGAAAATTTTGGAATATCGTCCCGGCCATGGTTGTTGTGATTGGCGGCTTATGGTTTAGGGTTTTCGAGGTTTGATTGAGTGGTGATCGACCCACTCTGATACCACAAAGAAATTGGTATCAAGACTTAAATTTTTATTAACCATACTTGAATATTTATACACTGTAGTTTTACTAGTAAAAAGAAAATAACAATCAAGGCTAAATAATGCAGCAACAAGGAAAGAGGATCAATTTTAAATTCCTATACTTTAAAGGTCAAAAGAACCCTTAACATAAACCCATTAAATTACATAACATTGTTGGAAAAATACACTAACATGATTGGTAGTTATTTCGGAGGGTTTGATCTATTGAATTGATCATTAATTATAAGTTTGTACTATGAATTGATTACACTAAAGGTTAACTTTTAGGCTTTGTAACTCATGAATCATCTTGTGGTGTAGAAATAATTCAATTGTATTCCAATATCAACAACCATTTTCAAAAGAAAACATGTTAGGTTTTTTCTAAAAACTACTTCATCCATCCCATTAAAAGTGCAATATTTTTCAAAGTCTTTATTTTTAAACTTTGACCTTAATTAATTTTGTTTGCGTTAGATAATACTTGATGAAAGTTATATGATTTGAGTGTGTTTTACAAGTGTTTTTATCGGGTTAATTTTCATCAAGTTTTGTATAACACAAAAAATATATAATTAAAGTCAAAGTTTATAAATAAAGACTTTGAAATTTCAAAATAGGACACTTTTAATGGGACGGAGGGAGTATCAAAGAAGTTAACATGTATCATAGGAAATATTTTGAACTTGTAAAGATATTCGTTAGTGACATATAAGAACAATAACAAACAAAATGGGGTTGTATGCATGCAAAGTATATATGTATGGATGTGGGCATATATGTTTGTATAAGTTTGTGTGTTTAAACACATTATTGAACTAGTCATATGAGAAAACAAAATACAGTCAGCAAACCATCAAGCATACATATTAGAGGGGTGTGTGTGAGGCCTGCATTGTAGTGACTCTTTAGTTCCTTATAAGGATTTTGAGATGGAATCTTAAAGGGGAAAGTATTAGAAATAAACTAAGGAAACAAATTACGAAGGGATGTGGGCCTGTGGGGTTGGGTTGGGTGTGGGTGAAATAGCAAAAAGATTTTTGTTTTCATTTTCAAATAGAAATTAAATAATAACTGTAGACCATTAAGGGAACCGTTTGTGGTTAAAATATTCATTACACTATGATCCAACCCTCACCCTCTCGTGTTTATAAACATGATGACAATTTTGCATCAAAGATCATAATAAACACGATTATCTCATCATTAAACATTTCAACAATCATTTTTTTTCTTGAAAGTTAAACTTAAAACATCATATTAATCATGACTGGATCAGGTTCTCCTTGTGGTGCTTGCAAGTTCTTGAGAAGAAAATGTGTAAGGGGTTGTGTTTTTGCCCCTTATTTTTGCCATGAACAAGGTCCTGCCCATTTTGCAGCCATTCATAGGGTTTTTGGTGCTAGCAATGTTTCTAAACTTCTTGCTCACCTGCCTGTTAGCGGCCGATGCGAAGCAGCCATTACCATCGCGTATGAAGCTCAAGAAAGGCTTCAAGATCCCATTTATGGCTGTGTTTCACATATTTTTGCACTTCAACAAGAGGTACACACATCTTCCAAATATATCAAAATGACACCCTAATCTTGATTATATAGCTAGCTATATTAATTCTATTCTAATTGATATTTTCTTATAACAGGTGGTTAGCTTACAATCCCAACTAGCTTCTTTGAAAGCACAAGCTGCAACTCGAAGTGTACTCAATGGTTCCGGATCAAACTATCCTTCTTACACACCTCCGCAAGATATCCACAGTTGGTTTCAACAATTTCAAAATTCATGCATAAATCTGCCCCAATTTGATCAGAAAACCAGCATCAACAACATGAACAACACCATGAATTTCAATTCCATGGGCGAAAACTACGAGAATACATATCTCAAAGAAGAAGAAGGATCATTTTCCAGCTTCCAAGAAGGTTCAAGTTACTCCATTGATTCATTGGACATGCAAATAAATCACAACAAGAATGGGCTTTCCAAGAGAATACCGAAGACCTTCATTCGGTTGCCTTCGGCTATGTTCATCGTTAATTAGATCCCGATTAAAGATCTCAAGATCAGCTTTGGATCAACTAAAGTATTATATAATAAGATTAAAATAGGCCAGCTAGTAAACCCTAGAATATGTTCATAAGTTTGGAAACCCTAAATTTTGTGTAACTTTGGGTATGATCCGTTTAATATTAGTTTATAAAGTCTTGATCAGAAGAAAATCTGCTGTTTAATTGTGAGCCATGTTTAATGACCTAGCTATTAATTTAGCTTATAGCTTATAATAATTAATTATCTTTTTTATATGATCAACAACACCTGATTTGTTCTTTACAGAATCACTTTCAGTTCTTAAGAAGTTGTCCTTGAAAGCTGGAGGTTGTTGCTAGCCTAGGTATGATATAGTAATATATGTGCTGGGATGTGTCTTCTGACTGCCCTGCCTTTTAGTTAACAGTATTTTAGTCTATGTTTATATGTTTGTTATATATATCTAGCACATGCTAAGTTAATCACTAGTGCTATCTTGCTTGAATTTGTTTATATTTCTTTCTTCTTGGGTCTGCAGTCGTTGATCATGGTGTGGGATCTCGCAATCATATCGATCTATACGATAGGCAAGTATTTTCAATGACTTCACTCAATTCTACTTGAAGGTAAAAAGTTTTATTATTGATTAATAGAATAGAAGTAGAAAACCCCTGAATAAGTATAATAGGTGACACACTCTTGATGTAGCATTTTCTTAAGAAAACCTTATGTGTTTTTTTGGGTGTTTAAGATCCATAAACTAAGCACATGTCTTATATTATTCAGCTTTGGTTTGGCAAACCCAGTATACGACGCTCTTGAATCTTGCAAGCGCCGGTCAGTGGGTATCAGGTCAACTTGGGCCTGGTGTACGTACCCTCATTTCTGCAAGAGGTTGTTTCACGACTCGAACCCAGACCTCCAGGTCACATGGTGGTCACGAGTTAAAGTCATGGAGACAACCTCCGAAGTGCGGAAATAAATATGCGTATTATGGAACTTTGATCGTTTACTTTTTTTTCCGGGTGGGTGTGTATGTTGGTTCAAGTCTTGGTTGAACCTTTCCCATGTTGATCTAGCTAGTTTGTAAAACTATTTTGTGCCACCATCAGTAAATCCGATAGTATATGATCTGGATACATTTGCAGAAAAAGGAGAAGAAAGCCATGGCATAAACATGGGTGCATCTTCCAGCTATATGAACTTAAAATGATGTGAATAATGGCTAATTGTTTGTATTAAAGTGTCTCAAGGGTTTTGCAAAATTTTTGTTAAGTTAAAGATGGTACATGTATGCCAGTCTTTGAGTTTTGCATATACATATCCTATAATTTGCTAATTAGTTGAAGATGGTACGTGTATGCCAGTCTTTAAGTTTTGCGTATGTATTGTCTAAAGCTTTGCAGTCATTCTGATATAAGAAAAAAAGTGAGGAGATAATGATCCAACATAAAAAGAGTATTCATATCAGATTAAAGATTATCCAAGTATTTATTAAATTACTAAGTTACATTTAATTTTGAATCTATGTTTATCAGTTTAGATTTAAATTGGCTTCGTACACTAGGATTGGTGTCTCCAAGGGACATGGTATGATGATAAGATACCTCTCCTCGGCATCAACTACTAGTCTGCTTCGGTTTTTTGCCATGAATACATCTGTTCGGATCATTCATAAGCCACTTTATTCACCTAATTAAATCTGATTAAAACCTTTCAAGACATTGGTTAATGCTTAACCAATCTAGAGTGACAAGAATTACTTTTTTTAAACGATAAAGCAACGTTTTATTTTTTTTAAACTGAGGCTAGTATGGGCTATCGATTTCACAGATATACAAGCTGCTGAGTGCTGACGAGAATTAGGTCAAATCCTTAGCTTGAGAAAAATCATCTGGTTTTACAGGCGTAACTAATGATCAAAAAGAGCATGTTTTTGAGTTGAAACAAAAGTTTCACCTCGTCAAATATGATTTATGTTGCCTAACTTTTCTTTAAAGGCTTACATATCTTCCATCTACTTAATTGACAAAATACCTTAACTAATTTCTCAAAAAATAAATCAAAACAACATTTTGTTTTGTGTTTTAATTAAATTTTGGTATAGTGTTTTGCTATTTTAGTGGGGGATGTAAATACTGTCTACATTACAATTTTATATATGTAGTTAGAGTATTCACACTTGAACCACCATCTTATCTATCTATATATTTAAAAAAAAATTTTAAATTTTGTTTATTTCTTGAAAACTTCTCACATCCAACTCTCTATGTCTATCATACTCAAAAACATTTATTTTATTATTTTTCTCTTTCTTGTACACTCTTAGAAAAAATATAAAGGTGTATTATATAAACCTCTAAATATAAAGGTCTACTTTAGTTTTCTCTAAAGTATTCTCTGTTATAGAGAACATATTGTAGTAGTGTTTAAATTGTGTTCTTTATTTTTTTCTACATACTATAAAGAAATGATAAATATAAAGGTTCATATGAGAATGTTTTTAAGGATTAGTATGATAACTAGTTGTATCATACGTATTAAAAGTCTAATTAATTAACTAATTAAAAGATCATTAATTAATGCTTAATTATAGAATCTTCCTATACTAATAGACGAAAATCTTTTTGTATACGTGTCATTCTCTGTTTCCTTCTCACTTTTAGTAATATGATGGGGTGGAAGCATCATTGGAAGAATTATAAACGAAAGCAAATAGTATAGACTGTATTTCAATCGAATACCAAGCTTGGCTTATCCCTTTTGTCACTAAATTCATATACAAATCAACGTTTATTAAGATAACCAAAAAGTAGTTTACATGTTAACTTATATTCAGATTTAACCATTATTTAATCAGCAGATGGTTCAATTTAGAAAATAAATGAATGGGAGACGAGATTAACGTAAATAATTCTTTTTTAATCTATTTTTTAATATATATAAATTTATTTTTAAGAATATATAAAAATTATTGAAATTAAAATCTATATCTATATCTATATAATAAAAGAAGCCATTTAAAAGACACATGTCGTCATGGCTTATGGATAATTTTTATTTTTATTTTAATTTAATCTCTTCTAATTAATTATAGATAACTGTTCTACTAAATATTATTTAGTTTAATATCTTATTGATAATTATTATTTAGTTTAATCTCTTCTAGTTAATTATCGATAACCCTCTTACTAAATATTATTTTATTTACCTTCGTCTACTTAACTATAGATAATTATTATTTAGTTTAAATTTAATGCATACTTTTCATTTATAATATTGTTATTTGATTTTTTATATCATACACTTTTTCTTTATACTGTACAAATTTACTCTTATTCTTTTCAAAGATTTAATTATCTCAAACAAAATTACTAATATAAAATCGCTGATTTTACTAATAATAACAAAGTCTTAGTTTTTTAAATCAGATTTATTACAGGTTTTTTAAATATAATTTATATTGAATCACTCAAATGACTGCTTTCTTGAATAAAATGTTTGACTATTGTATCTTCTTTTCAATACATCTCAGCAATCACCATATCTATCACGTACCGAGTATATCCATTAGTTTTTTTTCAAATATAATTTTTTATTATTTGGTATATAAAATCATATTTATTCAGGTCGTGTGTAATACCCGATAGTTTTAAAGATATAACTTTTTTCATTATTTGGTAAACAATATAACATTTATTCACCCAGTGTAATACACATGGTTTTAAAGATATAATTTTTTTTTATTATTTGGTATGTAAAATTACATTTATTTAACCCGTACAATATGGTTCCTACGTATATAACTTTTTTAATATATAAAAATACATTTATCCAACTCGTGCAATAAAGAGGGTTTTTAAAGATATATTATTTTATTTTATTTAGTATATAAAATTCATTTATTCAACCCGTGAAATACACAGGGTTATAACCTAGTGTATTATATATAATATAAAAAAAGAAAATGAATAGTGTTATACAACACTTAATGCATGTTTTATAAGTTCATTATTTTTTTGTCTTTTATTCTATTTTGTCATTTAGTGTAAACTTTTTTATTTACAACATATGTAGTTTAATTATTGTATTTTTTTCTTTTACTTTAAACAAATTACTTTTCTATTACTAAATAGTTTTCTAACGAACACGTTAATACCGCTTTAGACATATTTTTAAATTTTTCTTTTTCTTTTCTATAACGAGTGTGGCAAAGGTTTTTTTATTTTAATATTTTTTAACGAACACGCCGATACTCTTTTGAAAATATTTTTTAGTTTTTTTCTTTGTTATAACGAGCGTGCCAAAACAGACCAATTTTCTATCGTTTTCTTTTTCGTTTACCTTATTTTTACCTTTGTTATTTACTATTTCCTTTTACCTTTTGTTATTATTTTGATGTTCATTGGTGAATTACGATGCAAATAACATAACTCATTAATATATCATTTTAATTAATTTTACAAATTTATGTATCGGTTGTCGTGGTGTGCTATACTTTCTGAATTCTAACGGCGTACCTGCGCAACGCGCGGGTAACTACGACCCTAGTTGAATTTTAAATTTAGGATAGATGGCTTATACTCGTACGAGTGCGGAGTCTCTTGTAATATGGGTTTATTAGCCAAACATTCTTAAATTAAAAGGTTTTGAAAAGGTCTAACCCGATTCGACTAGTTTATATGTTTATGACGATTTCGACTTACTTATATATATTTTATGATGTTTTAACATCAATCTTGAAGTCATAATGTTTAACACATAGGCTTAAAGCTATTTAATTTGATTTTACGCCAAAAGGGCATTTTAGACTTTTTAATAAATATATCTTTGACTTGTCATTTGACTCGACCAAAGATGATGACCTGAAGGTATAATCATGGGGGATTATTCCCTACATTATAATAATCACGTAGTCAGGTTTGATTGGGTTTTAAGGTTGACCAAACGGATCAGAATCGAAAGTCAAAGCAGAAGTCAAAGTGTTTGACTTTCGACTAGGAATTAAGTGCTAAACTGAATATGATGAGTTAAACATGATAAAAACAAGTCTTGTAATGTTATATAAACTTATAGTTTTGAAATTTAAAAGTTCATCCGTCGTAAAATGCAAAATCTGTGTTTTTTTACTTTTATTTATTACATATTTGACTCATCTTTTTGCCAACTAAACGTGATGGCTAGCATGTATAATCGCAGGGGACTAATACCCTCATTATTAAGATCACGTAAGAAAGTTCAATTTGAACTTTGACTTGACCGAAATGGTCAGAACCGAAAGTCAAATCAAAAGTCAAACGCCTTGACTTTCGGCTATTATCTAGCTAATAAACTAAAATCGACTCGAAAGAATACTTATTTGTGATAGAGGAAACACTTAGAACTTGGAAATGAGGCTTCTTAAGCAGAAGCAAACTCCAAAGATGGTTTAGAGTGAAAGATAGAAATGGTGTGCTTGAACTAGTACAAACTTAAGGCTATTTATAGTTGATCAAATGTTCTAAGGTTAAGATAAGTGTCGCCTGGAGTGATTAGGCACTAATTAGTGGCATATGTGGTTAAGGGTGGAAAAAGTTCATGAGAAGTGTCAATAGGAGGGGAAGGCTGCTGTCCAGCAAGAAACTTGTTGTCAGTGTACCATTTGCGGACTGTAAGGGGTATGCCTAACGGTCCGTAAGGGACCTCAGGTGCGCATTGTTTTCAAAACACCCTTGCGGACTGCAAGGATATAATGATATGGTCCTTAAAGACGTCTAGCAGATCAAAATTTTGTCTTTAAGGCAGATTTAGTCTCTCAACTTATATCTTTAGCCTTTTCTAATATTTTCCCCATCCCTTCATCAATGTGAATCATGGAGGTTTCTTAAACACGTTTCACTATAGGATTTGATCAAAAATATCAAGGTGTTATACAAAAAAATCTATTCCAGATTTTATCCAAGTTATTCTCGACTGTAGAAGGAGCTTTGAACATCGAGAAAAATAGAGAGGAAGACTGCTTAAAACCGAATTAACCAAAGTGAGTCTACCCCCAAAGGATAGATGTTTCGCCTTCCAAGCACTAAGCATCGAGGAGAACTTATCTTCAGTTGGCTTTCAATGCTTGCACAAATTCATATTAGACCCAATGGGAAAGGAAGAGACCCGGTAACACAATCTAAGATATTTGCCATTCTAGTGACTTCCCTGCCCTCAGCCCCTACTCCGAACAATCTACTTTTATGAAAATTAACTTTTAAACCTGAGATCAAATGAAAGCATGTTACAAATATGCTTGAGCTAAAAAAATTATTGAGAGACCCATATCCTAAAAACACAACATCATTCGCCAACATAGCATAGGAAATCGTTGGACCTCCGTTTGGAAGCGAAACACCATTATATTTCGATTAAAAATTTTGTTGAAACAGAAATTATATTTTTACCATCCCCATTATTTTCAGTTAGTTATAATATTCAAATTACTTAAGTTCAAAATCCCTTTTAATTTTAAGGAAAATGAAATTTACATTTAACTCCAGCATCTACACTAATATAGTTAGATCGTGTATGATAAGGTTATTAAAAAAAATATTATAACATAAATGTTATCCTTTTTGTTGTTTAGATAACTTAAATGGGTTCTTAGAACTTTAGTCAGTTCTCAGGCTTTAACTTTTGAAAACCTTTTGACTATATAAATATGTTCGGGGTCATGGGCTCGAAGTACATAAAGATTTAATAGTTTATGGGTCTTTGAATCCCTTTACTACTTTGATATGATTTGTTTTGTAGTTATTTTCATTATCTTTTTGGACTAATCAAATGCACTATGCGCTCAAGTTGATGATAATTTAAATGAATAAAGTGTAATTATTGGGTCAAGGTCAAGATTTTCGATTTCAAAATTTTAAATTACGTTCAAGAAACAAATAACCCGTTCATTAAGCTTTTGAAAAGTACATCAAATGAAATGATACATATATATATATATATATATATATATATATATAGTATGATTTGTTTTATTTATTGAGTATTTTAATACAAGTCGAATAACAATAAGTGAAAATGCTATCTCACCACTGAAAGGGATAAATTAAAGCAACCGAAATTTATAGCCGAGAAAAAACACCGAGTTTATTTTAGCCTTTTTACATAAACATTGTTTAATTTAATGTATATAAGACTCATGCGATTTCATGGTGGTTTTAAGTAAATAAGGAATAATTATTTTAAAGGAAACTACAATAAGAAGTAATTATAATTTTAGGACGGTGTGAGTAAAAAAACTTTAAATAATTAAAACCCATAGTTAATTCTGAATTCAGATTCGATTGTGTTAATCTTTAACTATCTGTCATGGGGTAAGGGGTTATGTGGGGTACCATTTAGAGGGTGGGCAACCCGCGGTTGCTACCCTCCTTCGTCTTGTTTAGAATTTTACCGGTTTTCTACCCCTCACAACTCATTTCGAGTTTGGTGTACCGTTAGTGTGTTTTCTCTTCGGTGGCAATTAATATACGCTCATGGCTCCTACGAGAGGGAGTCGGAACGTTAAGTCAGTGGGCCCTGTGCAGGGCTCTACTAGTGGTTTAAGGACCTGCCCTTTCAAATTTTCCACGAATGTAAAGATGGCAAACCGGGGTCTGTGGGTTTTTTCCGCCTACTTGAACACATGCAAAGCATCCACCTCAAGACAGAAAACCGAAAGCTATCTTTGAAGGAGGCTATCTCCAAGGACTTGGACCTTTTTTTGGATGTTGCGGAAATTCTTAGGGAAGGCGATAAATGGTTATGTGAAAAGTGCATGGTGATGCATGCACTCAGTAGGGGATGCAAGCATGATAATGAGGTCGTGTCGTTTGCCATGATCTCGGGGGATGTTGAAGATTTCATTGTTGGGATCCGGAAACCATTATAAGTGGTGGTTGACACAAACCCACGTCACCCAGCAGGGCTCGGGGGTGATGTTAACCTACTCGAGCGTGTTTTCTCCCTCCCTATTCAGACTGTTAAAAGCATTCCCCCCAGTTGTCGGCTGTTGTTTGCTTAGGTTCTAACAGGTGCTTTGCGCAAAGTGGTAGCGTCGCCAGGATCGGTCGACAATTGGGTCCAATTGTTTTTACTACCGCGTTGCACCTTGCGGGTGGTTAGACCATCCTCCAGACAAGAGCGAAGGTCAGGGAACAGGAAATCTCTGCAGTGTAGTAACATCTTACACGCGCTTACAGTTTGGAAAGATGGGTCTAGGTTTGATGATTTAGTCTCTTCCCAATTGGATAACGTGGGGGAGACGGGGGCTTCAAGGGGATAATGCAGGAGAGAGGAAGGCAAAGAAAGGAACCCTAATATTAAGCAATGTCTTCGGAAAGTCAAGGATGGACATTTCACAGCTGCAGTTAAGGTCCTATGCTCTAGTGGAGTTGCTCCTGTAGATGATTCGAAATTGAAAGCTCTTATTGATAAACACCCAGTGGTGCCGCCCCCATCCTTGCCTTCCAACCCTTTGGCCAACTCACTTGTTGTTGATGGGGAGTGTGTACTCAAATGTATTTGATCCTTTCCTAAAGGGACGTTATGTGGCAGAGACGGGATGCGGGCCCAACACCTGCTGGATGCTATTGGTGGCGAGGGCTCGGTGACTTCCTCAGGTTTGCTTACGAGCATTACTGAAGTTGTTAACTTATGGCTTGGGTGATCCTGCCCTAAGGTGCTTGCTGAGTTTGTTGCCTCGGCCCCCCTCACCCTCTTATTGAAGCCCGATAAAGGAATTCGACCTATTGCTGTGGGGGGGTATTTTGCGAAGGTTGGTTTCCAAGGTGGTGATGAAGAAGGTCGGGAAAGAAATGACCCAGTACTTGGGTGACTATCAATTTGGGGTGGGGTGCCAAATGGGGCAGAGGCGGTGCTTCACAGTGCAAACAGGTTTCTCAACTCATTTCATGCACATGGTTCCTTAGCCTTGCTTACTGTGTATTTATCCAATGCTTTCAACACGGTCGACCACACAGCCTTTCTGCAAGAGGTTTATCAGCGTTGCCCGTCAATCTATCGGTGGGTCCAATTTCGTTACGCCCAGCCTGCTAGGTTGTATGTTGGTAACGAGTGTATTGGGGCTACTACCGGAGTTCAACAAGGAGATCTCTTGGGGCCACTTCTCTTTGCCCTTGCCTTACATCCCCTTATTCTCCGGGTTCAGGACCGCAATAAACTCCCGTTTCATGCTTGGTACTTGGATGATGGGACGATTATCGGCAACGCCTCTGAGGTTGCTAAGGCCTTAGACATCATCAACGAGGAGGGGCCATCTCTAGGGCTTTATCTCAACATTAAGAAAACAAAGGTTTTTTGGCCGACATGCGACAGGCGGAAAGTTCAAGATGGGCTTTTCCCGAGAGGGATCGGTAGACCAGAGAAGGGGGTTAAGCTCCTTGGTGGAGCTGTTAGTCGGGATCCTAGCTTTATTGAGGAGTTGGCAGGGCGGCGAGCCTCGGGGGCGGTTGACCTCATGAAACTCTTACCCTGCCTGAGAGATCCCCAATATGAACTCCTTCTGCTAAGGTCGTGCATGGGGGTTGCTAAGTTACTTTTTGGGTTGCGGACTTGTCAACCGCATTTTATGGAGGATGTGGTATCTCGGTTCGATGATGGCCTTAGAGAGGCTATAGAAGACATAGTAGTGGGTGGCGGCCCCTTCTTTGGTGACCTCTAGTGGCGTCTGGCATCTTTGCCAATGTGTCTAGGTGGTTTGGGCCTCTTCTCAGCTCGAGATGTTGGGGCTTATGCCTTTGTGGCGTCTAGAGCTCAGTCTTGGGAACTACAGGATCATATCATTCGAAACTGTGAGGTCGTCGGGCTTGACTCGGATTATCAGTAGGCGCTTGAACGCTTAAATGTCTATCTCCCAGACTTGGATATTGGCGGTTTCTCTAATAAGGACACCGCCCCCTCGAAGCCACAAAAAACTTTGAGGAATTCTCTGTTTAGCAAAATCGCTCAAAGCTTGGGAGAAGCTTTTATTTGTCATCCCGCTAGAAGGCGGTGTTTGAGTGCCTGAAAGGTCCCCATGCTCAGGAATTTTTGACCATTATACCAATTGAGAGGTTGGGACAATGTATGTCTGCAGTAGAATATAGAGCCATTCTCAAATACCGGTTGATGATCCCTATGTACCCGGAAGATGAAACTTGCCCGATATGTCGTAAAGCTTGTATGGATAAATACGGGGAGCATGCAATTCACTGAAAAGAGCTCACTGGGTTCAAATATCAGCACGACTAGGTGCGGCATGCTTTGTGGGACATCTTAAGAAGAGTTGGGATTTCGGCTAAGAAAAAGGCCTGAATTTCCTCACGGACCCTATGGAAGGGAGATCTACTCTACGACCAGCGGATCTGCTCGTCTTTGGCTGGGCTGGGAGGAAACATGCTTGTGTAGACCTCACGGGGGTTTCCCCTTTGGTTGGTTTAAGGGAAAACGGGTTTGTATCTAGACAAGCGGCAAGAAAGGCAGAATCAAAGAAAGTGGATAAGCACGCTAAAGCTTGCGCAGAGAACCAGCATGTCTTTGTTCCTTTTGCCTTTGATACTTTTGGCTCCCTAGCGCCAGAAGCTATCCACTTCTTGACGAGGGTTCAACGGGTCGTCTACAGCAATTGTTCAACCCCGGGGGCAAGGGTTTGTATTTGGAAGGTTAGGGTTTGCAATTCAGAAAGGATTGGCGGCGCAACTTGTTTCCCGGCTACCTTCTTTTTTGATGTAACTTGGCAAGTTTTCTGGTTTATATATGAAAAGAAGTTCATATTAAAAAAAAAGTTCAAATTATTTAGACATTAGATCAGAGAACAACAAATGTCGAGCTACATACTAAACACTTTATAAAACATTTGATAAAAAGATGTTAATTATATATTCGTGAAAAGTTAGATTAAACTATATTTTTGTTTAATAATCAACATTGAATAATCAGCCACTCGTGTTATACTAATTAAATGGTGTTTTTTTATTTTTCTAAATCAAATTAGCTCCTTATAAAAATGAATACCTTTTATTTAATAGTTATTGATCTTGTTCTTTTCAGATGATCATTTAGATTAATTGACAACCTAAGGTTTCCAAACAAATTAAACTAATTAGATTATTAATGAAACTATGAAAGCTACTAAACTCGTAATATATTTGTTGGAGCGACATTTTGTCTGTGTGTAGGTACAAAGGTCGTATTTATTATTGGATTAAAACGATATTAGTTACTTAGCTTACATTAGGTGAACCATCTTATTAGCTCCTCAGAATCATGTATACTAGAAAGTGGGTACGTTTATATATATCTAACTATAACTACTATATAGGATCATATATAAACAATTATCTTTATATAAATTGTAAAAACCAACAGTTTAATGACATATGTCCTCAATTAAGTAAGTATTGAAACCAAAACTTTTTAACTTGAAAAAAGTTATTTTCTTTATCGAAAAGGGATTAAACTCATATGTTTTTTAAAGTCTCTAAGCTAGATTTTGTAACAAAAATCCAAACAAGTCCAGTACTGACCAAAGGTCATATAATCTTCATTTTGTATAATTTGTTATCGATCATGACGATATCGATAAATGCCTAGTTAGAATGTTTATTTTATGTAATATTGTCGAAACGTTTTTGACTAATGTTATTGTTATAGTTGGTATGCATAGGGAAGGAGTAATAAAAATCCTGGGAAGACACCAATATGGGTTCAAACTCCAATTATCCATACGTTTATCTTAGATAAATACAAAAAAAATATGTACATATATTATTCTTCCTGACGTACGATCTATTGGTAGATGATAAATTTCAAAATGACCCAGAAAACGAGGGCTTCTCTTCTAAAATGTCAAAGATATGATATATATGTGTCCCGATATTGTTGTCCTTATTATCAAATTTTCAACTCTATCATAGCCCAATATATATATGCATATAGAGAGAGAGATATATATTTTTTAAAATACAGGAAAAAAAAGTTGCATAATTAACTAAGGCTTTATAGCATATATGGAACTTCTTGAAGCCTGATTTAAGATCTAACTCAACCCTATATACATTTATACATATATGGTTTAAAAGCATGCATTAACTGCAAAGCGTAACATATGATGATCGACAAGATGAATAAACGTGATGCTCATAAGATGCAAACTGGCTCTGGAGGGTTACTAAGTATAGAAAGTGAATGATCAGTTCCTCATCATTCTAACGGCGAGTTCTTGAAGCTCACCCAAATCACTTGGGAAGGGTCTCTTTTTGCAAAATTGTTGAAAAGATATGTCATGATAATAATCATGATCATCTCTACTTTGTTTCTCTTGAACCCCTATTCCTTCGTTGTTGTGATCTATGGACTCGAGTGAGCTTTGAGGCGATATGTTTCCGTTTATAAAATCAGTAAAAGGTGGATAATTTTGGTACACTTCTGATCCTGGCCATTGAGTCTCTATGTTTCTTGAATTGTAGAGTCCTTGTACCATTTGAGCTTTCATTTGCATCAGCTGTGTTTGTAAGCATGCAACCTACCATGCAATTGTCATATTATCAGATTAGTGAAAAACCAGAAATGAAGTTAACTAATAGATTATATACACATAATGGTAATACGCCTCTCCACTCCTAAGATAGAGGTAAAGTTTGTCCTGATCCAAGCCTCCAAGCACCCGCTCTATGAGCGGGATTTTACATAGTTCAGGGGCGGATCCACCCTTTGGGCAAGGTGGGCGGCCGCACCCCTTGAAAAAAAAATTAGGGTATATTTCAGGTAAAAAAAACCCGACCGCACCCTTTAAAATATGGTTAAACACCTCATCCGCACCCCCAACAAATAATTCATGGGTCCGCCACTGGGTACGTTTGTTATTTGTTTACTTACACAATATGTAATACATATATAGTCAGGTTCGCTTAAGAACCTCATATATATGCTGAAATTGTAAAGAAGAAAGAAAAAGAAAAATAAATAAAAGGATCACAAATATTAATCACCACTTAGTCCCTTGATTAAGCCTTTAACTTTTGTGATAATTACAAAATTTCTACCATATTTATAGCTGTTGAACTAGTGAATCTAATGGTTGTCAACATGCATACTTGTAGTTCTAATAAAATAATGACTCTACATGTGAAATATATGATCATATATACCTGCTGTTGCAAGGCAAAGATATGTGCAACACAACCATAAACAGGATCTTTGATCCTAGCTTGAGCCTCATAAGCGATAGTTACAACGGCCTCACAGCGGTCAGCCACGGGCACATGAAGCAATAGTTTGGAGACATTGCTTGCACCAAACACTTTATGAATGGCAGCAAACCGGGCGGGTCCTTGTTCCGAGCAGAAATAGGGTGCAAAGATGCAATCTGCAGCACATTTTCTCCTTAGAAACTTGCATGCACCACAAGGAGAGCCAGAGCCCGCAGCAACAGTTGCCATGGTGAAAGTGAAGAGAGTTTTAAAGGGTTGAGAGGGCACAAGATGAGGCACACGGGGAGACTAGAAAATGGTGAATAATGAGTGAGTGTTGAGGGGTTTTAAGGAAGAGGTAGAGGAGACAAAGAAGGTGTGTTTGGAGGGTTGTAAAGTGACAACTTATTTGTAACGTATGCAATTTTCGGGATCTATTTATTTAATGGGCTTAGACCATATTGACATTCTAAATATAGATTTTGTGATAGGATTTGTGTTTTTAAAAGCACTTCATAATATATTAGACTGGGGGTGTGGGGGCTTGAGTTGAGGGTTTGGGTTGACATGTGGTGGAGGTGAGCTTCACATGGCTAGGTGTGGCTTTTTTTGGGTGTGGGGTGGCGTGGCTTTTTTTTAGCTGGGCATGGCCACCAATCACAGCCAGCCATCTCAACCCATGTAGCGCCCCACGCCAGGCAGACATCCCAAGCCCAAAGGGTAACGCCAAAACCAAGCCCACCGGGGTGGAAAGGCTGGCGTTGCCCCCCCCCACCCCCCCAACCTCACGCCCACACCCTGCCGTCTTAAAAGGTTTTTGGATCAGTTACAGTTATAACTAAAACTGAAGAAACATGTTATTTGCCTAAAAATCTAAAGCTAACCTCTAACCACGAAATCGTTTATATTGATTTGCGGTTAACATTTGATTTGGTTTTGTCATATTCCATAGTATAATTACACATAAAGCAAAAGCGACCTAAGGTCTTGGATGTAACACCCTGACCGTGTATACAACTCACGACGAAAACATTAAGGAGGCACGTTACAAATTGTTCACAACACATGGTACTAAAGTTTCATTATATTGATTACATTGTTTTACAAACACAAAAGAGTACAAGTAATTGTTTCTAAATTTAAAGACAATCTGAGGCCCGAGTCTGTTCCTATGTATAGCATACTTGTATAATCATCAAACATTTGTACCTTAAACATATGTGAAAATAAACTGTCAACAATTAAGTTGGTGAGTAACATAGGTTTTGTGATCAAATTCATGGCTATGAATTTATATGTGATACATCGTCCGACTACGAGAGTCAACGAGTGAAAACCTTGTAACCAAACTTGTATTAAATTTGTTTGGTATTGCAATATGTTTTAACCAACTACAAGAGTTAGTAGAATAAACCTTTGTAGCTATGAATTTTGACAAAAATGTATCTTTGTAAAAACCGTTTAAGTAATAAATTGTTTACTAGAAAATTCTATGGTTTATATATGTGTGTGTGTGTTTGAAAACCATTTGTAACCTTGTATAATCCAATTGTTTCGTCTTGTATAAACCCAATTGTTTCATTTCGTATAATCCAATTGTTTCTCTTGTATAAACAAACTTTTTTTGCTTTTTATAAACGTTTCTTTTGTATAAACCAATTGTTTCGTTTTGTATAAAAAAGCATGGTCGTGTGGTAAATACATGCAAGACTGTGTCGACTCGTCGTACAAACCTTCAAAGGGTTTTCAAAAAAATGCACAGTTTATGTCGTTCTCCAAACTTCCCCACAAACCCGGGAAATGGGAACGGGGTTGTTAATCCTATGTTACCATAATATACTACTGGTCGGTTTGACCGAAGGTAATGAGCGTAGTCGTGTTATGGATTACACCACCAAGTTTCAACAAAATTGAAAACATATGGCATATATAAACCATATATACTGTTTTGTGAACTTGGAAAATAGTAGTAGGCACATATGAATCAACCCAAAACATTTTGAAAACATAAAAGTGGGGACTATGTAACCACAGGTTGCTTGCTTTGATGATGTTCCTACACGTGCTCAGAGAGTTCAAGTAGCTCCTCATAATATGACTTGTTTGTTAAGTGCACAGTTTATGTCGTTCCCCAAACTTCCCCAAAAACTCGGGAAATGGGAACGTGGTTGTATCCTATGGTACCATAACATACTACTGGTCGGTTTGGCCGAAGTTAATGAACGTACTCGTGTTATGGATTACGCAAGTTCACTCAAAATTGAGAACATATTGCACACCACACACATATATATATATATATATATTGTTTTGTAAACTTGGAAAATAGTAGTAGGTACATATGAATCAACCCAAAACATTTTGAAAACATAAAAGTGGGGAAATATGTAACCACAGGTTGTTTTGATGATGTTCCTACACGTGTTCAAAGAGTTCAAGTAGCTCCTGATAATATGAATTGTTTGTTAAGGTTTTGTTATGTTGATGTTTGTGGATGAGTATGGTTTATGGAAATATGTTTATATTCTTAGAGAATAAGAATTTTGACAGCTTTCTGCATTGTCTTTGTAAAATACGTTATAATAGTAAACGTTGTTGAAAAATTATAAAAATATCCATTTTACTAAATAAGTGTGTTCTACAGCTTTCATTTAGAAAGTTTTTCTGTTTGAAACTCGGAAAATTGTCAAATCTGTTGATATTTACAGGTCATTCAATTTTGACCTTCCGTTTGGTTTTATACATTTGAGGGTCCATACGGAGGTGTTTGTAGATGCATCATACATCGCTGAAACTGTATTTCGATGAACTTAATCAAAATGTAAGAGTTTACTTTGTTTAGTTAAGTTATGCTTGGTTAAAGTGACAACACAAAATCTGTCCAAAACAGGAAGTTTCCGTCGGTAGTTTCTTAAATGCGTAAAATACGATTTTGACGGAAGAGTAGATAGAATGTGGTTTATAACCATATTAGCAAGGTATCACATATAATATGGTTGTTTAAAACCCATCATTCTGATTTGGAAGTGTTTTTAAAAGGTTTTGACCTGTTACGGCTAGTTTACGCTAATATCACTAGTCGTACGCGCAAACACGGGTCCGGATGGTTGAATGGGTCTTATGAAGAGTCCGACATGTCAAAAAAAGTTTCATGATGTTATATGATTAGTCTTGATGTTAGAACATAGATGATATAAGTTTTAGAACCATTTTATGCTAAAAGGGCATTTTTGACATTTTTAGACGTTAACAGTTGACTCATCAATTGACCCGACAAACGAACTGACCATAAGGTATAATCTCAGAGGATTATTCCTTATATTATTATGGTCATATTGTTGGGCTTGATTTGTTTCTAAGGTTGACAAAACGGGTCAGATTCGAAAGTCAAAGTAGAAGTCAAATTGTTTGACTTTCGACTAGGAATTGAGTGCTAAACTAGAAATGAAGAGCATGTCTTATAATGTTATATAAACTGATTTGGTGTCAAAACTTTTGATTTTAATGGTTATAAGTTCATTCGTCGTAAAATGCAAATTTTACGTTTTTTACTTTTATATTATAAATGTTTGACTCGCCATTCACAACTAATGTGATGATCAGAGGATGTAATTGCAAGGGATTAACATCTTCATTATTACAATCACGTAGCAAATTTCATTTTGAACGTTGACTTGACCAATATGGTAAGAACCAAAAATCAAATTGCTTGACTTTCGGGTGAATACTAACTACGAAATTGAAATAGAACACTTACTAGTGAAAGGGAAAATGCTTGAACTTAGAAGAGGAGGCTCCAAATGGCTAGAGCAAGCTCCAAGTGAAATTTTTGAATGAGAATGAAAGGTGTGAAGAAAAATGGTGAAATCAAGAGGCTATTTATAGTTATCAAGGATCAGGGAGAGCTTGACAAGTGTTAGATAAGATGTTAATGAGTTGATTAGTGTCCCATGAGGTGTCACAACCAGGTTTAGGGTGGCAAGGATTGAAGCTATGTGGCAAGAGATAAAGAAGGGGTGGCATACTTGGTGAACAAGCATAAATTTTGCTTATGGGACCCCTAACGGACCGTAGAGGTAGGACTTACGGTCCATAAGGCCCTGTGATATAAATTATTTTATTTATTGACAGTTTTGGCCCCTGGACTTGTATTATTAGCTTTTTGCGATTTTTAACCCTTCTAACCTATTGTTTAGGTTATATGACGGGTATTATTATTAGCTTTTTGCGATTTTATTTAACCCTTCTAAACATATTATTTTAGGTTTATTTGAGAGGGTATTAAGGAATGAATAACTTATATTTGTGTCTCTATAAGTACGTTACTTAAAATCATTATGTTAAAATATCAGTTAATGAAATATTTACGAAAGAAATAAAAAGTTTTTTTTAAAGGATCGAAATTTTCGCGGAGTTACACCTAACAGCTAGGGCGTTAAGGGTGACATGGCATGTTAACTGCCACTCTAGACCACTCCCTTGTTGTGTTAAGGGGCCTTAAAAGGTTCTTTGTTAACATGTTAACGTTAAGAGATTGAATTATTTTTCCCTTTTTTAACCAAAAACCACTAAAAATAGGGTTAGCGGAATCAAATCATTTCCTTGGGGTGAAGCGGAGTGAAATGGGGAAAAGTGGGTGATGTGGAACCTAGGTAGAGTTGATGAGTGTAGCGCCCAATATCCCTATATTTAAGTTTCATTACTTTATCGACAACATGATCATGGACCGATTTAAACTTTTTACATACAATTATGAGCAAACATAATTGTCCATACAAAAACCATTTCCTTAAGACATTTACATCTAACTGGGATTTTACAAAAGACATAAGATCTTCAAGTTTAAAGTTTAACAACTAAATATAAGCTAGTTGTAACAAAAGTGTTTTGACCTGTTAACATCTTTACAAAATTTGCGAAAGCGCATGAAAGGCATTTGAAGTGTGTTCGATTCCGAGCGAAGCATGTCCAACTAAACTTGATTTTTACCTACATCACAACATCAAAAGTTAATACAATTTAAACATAATCCTTTCCTAGTAACATAGGATTTTTCTTTTAGCTTACGATATCATAATAATTATGGCATTAGCGTAATCTCACAAATTCGCTTGTTAGTTAGTACCAACATTCTTGTACTTGAATACATTCATCGTATGATCATCATACCATCATTCTTTGTTCTTTCATTCTAGTCTGTCCGACCCGTTTATGAGTGGTCTATCACATATTCATTCTTTTGCGTAGCATTCTAATTTATTCGACCCATTCATAATGAGTCTTACACATATTCCTCCTTTTATCGATTACAATGGCCACGGTAGATAATGATAAACAAAGCTATAACAAAAACCATAATAGCACAAGTAGCGTACCTAGTTCTTGATTCCCTTGTTGCTTCGCGTAACTTGAACTTTCTTCCTTTACACCTGTACGTAACCATTTATACTTAAAATTCATGTCTTATGCTCATTTACATACATCCTTTGATAAGACATCATATATTTTAACGCCTACTTCATAAGCACATTCAAATCATGATCATTACATAAGGTTTATGACTAATATGGCTGAATTCTTAATTAAGGCATTTCATCAAACGCTTGGTGTGCATAACATCAACATAGCATAAACTACAAGTGTTCAAAGCATGGTTCTACTAATTTTATTCTTAGATTATCAAAATAAACAAAAAATTCATACAACAATCATTCCAATTCAGTTTTATCTAACAATTATTCATTAATAGCAATTCTTATACTTAGCCCTTATATTAATATGCACATAATTCTTCCATGTTCTTCACAATATCCCTAAACCAAGTGGGTTTATACTTAAAATCGTTCAAATAACCCAACTCAAACAAAATTCTTGTTCTATTGTGTATTCCTAACTATAATTACACAATTATTCATATTTCTTCAAGATTGGGTTGAAACCCACTTTCTATAATTCATCATTTTAAGAAATTCAACTTACCACTTTGATGAACAAGCTTGGATGATTAAAGTTTGAGTTCATGCATCAGATTTCGCTTTATATACTCTTCTAATTTTGAGAATTTTGGAACAACAAGGGTTGTTGTTCTTGCCTTTCTCATGGCCGACCTCCAACACACACACTGAATATGTGAGGTGTGTGTTTTGTTTTAATAAATATAACTTTCATTCACTTTTTAACTTTAGTCCCTCTAGTTCTAGTTTCTATTTTATTAATGCACAACTTTCATTCTTTCTATGTTATCATCTCATTTATTTAACTTAGTTACTTAACAAAGGTTATCATATTACATTCTTAGAACTATTTTAAGATAAATAATTAGATTTCATATTTTGGGGTGTTACAACTCTACCTCCCTTAAAAGAGGTTTCGTCCCTGAAACCTAAATACGTACCAAATAATGTCGGGTAGTGCTCCCTCATTTTATCTTCTAATTCCCATGTAAGATCCGATCCTTTTCGATGTTTCTATTGCACCAAGACTTGCTTTATAGCGTTGTTACGAAGGCGCGTTACCTTGGAATCCTTGACAGTTATCGGTCTTTCAACGTAGTTCAATCGTTCATCCAATTCGATATCATCGAGGGGTACGTAAGCAGTTTCATCCGTGAGGCTCTTCCTCAATTATGACACATGAAACGTGTTGTGAATTCCTTCTAATGTTGGGGGTAGTTCTAACCGATAAGCTACCTTTCCAACACGAGCTATGATCTTGAACGGTCCGATATATCGGGGACCCAACTTTCCTCGCTTACGGAAACAGATTGCGCCTTTCCACGGAGACACCTTCAACAACACTCGGTCCCCCACTTGGAATTCAATAGAGCGCCTTCTTTTGTCTGCATAGGACTTTTGTCGATCTTGCGCTGCTTTTAATCGAGCTCGTACAAGATTAATATTTTCATTAGTTATCATAACTACATCCTTGGGAGCGAGTTCTCTTTGTCCCATTTCTCCCCAACAGATAGGGGTCCTACATTTTCTTCCATATAACATTTCATACGGCGCCATTTGTACGCTCCTCTGGTAGCTATTGTTTTATGAATACGCTAAAGGTAAGTGGTAGTCCCAACTTCCCTCAAAATCCATAACACATGCCCTCAATATATCCTTGAGCGTTTGAATGGTTCGCTCGGATTGACCAGCCGTTTGGGGGTGATAGGAGGTACTGAAATGTAATTTCGTACCCAATTTCTCATGAAATTTTTTCCAATAGCGAGAAGTAAACCGCGTGTACCGATCTGACATAATGGACATGGGTACTCCGTGTCGGGATATGATTTCATTCACAAAAATTTCAGCCATCCTTTCAGAGGAATAATTTCACGAATAGGTAGAAAGTGTCCACTTTTGGTAAGGCGGTCGACAATGACCCATATAGCATCATGCCTCTTTCGTGTCCGAGGAATCTTGGTTACAAGATCCATGGTCAAGTCCTCCCATTTCCATAACGGAATCTCCAAATATTTTAGCTTCCCGTACGGTTTTTGGTGTTACGCCTTCACTTGTGAACATGTCAAGCATTTCGCAACGTACTTAACAATATCATGCTTCATCCCTGGCCACCAATAATTCTTTTCGTTCTGTACAAGTAATGCCTCCATATTTTCAAGGCAAACACCACCGCTGCTAATTCCAAATCGTGGGTCGGGTAATTACCCTCATGCTGCTTCAATTGCCTCGACGCATATGCTATCACTTTACCTCTTTGCATTAAAACACACCCCAGGCCTTGGTGTGACGCATCCGTAAACACAACCAAGTCTTCTGCACCATCAGGTAGAGTCAATACCGGGGATCTTGACAATTTCTCTTTCAAAGTTTGAAAAGCCCTATCTTAATATGTGCCCCATATGAACTTCTCAATCTTTTTCGTTAATTTGGTCAATGGCAAGGCTATTTTAGAAAAGTCTTGGATAAACCTCCTATAATAGCCGTCTAACCCCAAAAAACTTCTCACTTCGCTTGGGTTTTTCGGGGGTACCCATTTCATAACAGCTTCAACCTTAAACGGGTCTACAAGGATACCGTTCGCATTAATCACATGACCGAGATATTGTACCTCTCTAAGCCATAAAGCACACTTAGAGAACTTTGTGTAATAATTTCTCCTTGCAGGTACTTCAAAAACTTCTCGTGGGTGGTGTGTATGATCAGTTTCACTTCAAGAATACACCAATATATCATCAATTAATACAATAACAAATTTGTCTAACATGGTTCTACATACCCGATTCATAAGATCCATAAACGCGGCTGGCGCGTTTGTTAATCCAAAGGACATTACTAGGAACTCGTAATGTCCATAATCGTATTCTAAATGTCGTCTTCGCTACATCTTCATCCGCACCCTCAATTGGTGGTATCCCGACCGCATGGCAATCTTAGAAAACCAACTGGCCCCTTGCAATTGTTCAAAGAGATCGTCAATCCAGAGAAACGGATAGCGGTTTTTCACCGTTAGCTTATTTAATACCTGATAGTTGATGCACATACGCATGGAACCATCTTTCTTTTTCACAAAAAGAATGGGCGCTCCCCATAGCGAAATGCTTGGGCGTATAAAACCCTTATACAAGTAACTCTTGTATTTGGGTCATGAGTTCCTTCATTTTAGACGGGGCCAATCCGTAAGGAGCCTTGGCTACTGATTTGGCTCCTGGGTTCAACTCGATTTTAAATTCCACTTCACGTTCAGGTGAAAGTCCCGGCAGTTCATTCGGGAATACATCCAGAAATTCGTTCACTATCTTGACATTCTCTATCCTTGAAGCATCTTGGTTGGTGTCTACTACATAGGCCAGAAAAGCCCTACTTTTGTTTCGTACATACTTGACAGCTTGAACGATAGTACAAAGTTTCGGCTTAATGTTTCTTTCTCCTTGTATACTTACCCACTTTCCCTGGGTGACAGAACATGAATAATTTTCTTTTCGCAATGAATCTTGGCATGATATCGGATAGCCAATCCATACCTATCACAACTTTAAACTCCCCCAAAATCATTGGAACAAGGTCAATATCAAACTCCTCGTCCTCTATTACTATCTTATAATTCCTACATTCTTCATGTAACAAATAATTTTACTATCTGCTATCTCTACTTCTAAGGGTACAAGCATCTTTTCAATTATAACGGTGGGGTGAGATATTAGTTCACTTGATAGAAACGATCTACTGGCCCCGGTATCGAATAATATGTACGTAGGTATCGAGTTCAATAAAAATATACCTGATACTACATTTGGGAGGGCCTTCACTTCTTCAGTTGACATCTGAAACATCCTTTCTTTAGGCCTTGAGGTATCATCTTTCCTTTCACCCTTATCAATCTTCTGTTGAAGTTTCGAACATTATGCTTTTATGTGACTTGGTTGAAAACAATTAAAGCAGGTTCTTGAAGGATTGGGACGTTTGTAGTATGGATGTCCCTCTTTACCACAGTTATAACACTCCTTCTTCCCATCAGACGTTCCCCCGTATGAAGCTTCCCGCAAGTCTTACACTTTAGTATGCTACCTTCCCTTTTTCTTTCTTGCTTTGGTCTTTGAACCTCGACTTCTTTGACGGGCAAGGGTTTGCGGTTCTTTTTGGTGCTCTTTTTTCTCCCCGTTCCTCTTGTCTCTAAGTTCAATCTCCCTGTCTCGGGCCCATTCTATGAGTTAAATTCAGAGTTTCACATTTTGAGGGAATGATGAACTCCCTATATTCAGCCTTGAGCATGTCGTGGTAACGGTTGATCTTCATTCGCTCCGTCTTCATAAAGTCTCGACAAAACTTCAACTTGTCAAGGAAGGTTATCTCGTCGATTGATTCATCCTTCTATCGAAGACGTAGAAAGTCTTCTTGAATTTTGTCAACCGCAGACTGAGGACAATGATACTTCAGAAATGGTTCTTTAAACTCTTTCCATGCCAACGTCTGAAGTTTGTCTTCATCAATCTCCTTGCAATGGGCTTCCCACCAATCCTTAGCTTGGAGTTGGAGTTGGTCCGTTGCAAACATAACCTGATCCTCCTTCTCACACCGGCTTCTAACAAACACCGCCTCCATGTTTGCTATCTGACATACTATTGGATCTATTTCCCCTTTATACGATGAGGGGTTACACGTCATGAAATCTCTATACGTGCACCTGCGAGCTCCTTTCTTGCTTTGAGATTCTCCTATTAGTTCCTTCAACTCATCCATCTTACTTGTCATCATCGTCTCAAAAATTTCCAGCACATGGCTTTCTACTTCTTGTGCTAGTTTGGGAAGGTTGGCTTGTATAGCCTTTCCCACTTCTTCGAAAATCTTCTTGTTCATTGCTTCTTGCTGTGCTATATCATCATTTTCAAGTTACTATCATCTGCCATCTACACAATCATAACTTTCTTTTGTTAACATTCTACAATTTATAGTTACTTGCATAATCATACATTCTTCATATCGTATGGCCAGAAACGACCAAGGAATATTCGTGTGTCAATCATAAGATTGGTTTACTTATCATTCCGTACATTATCAACCATTCTTTTGAAACATTTTGTTTCCGACATGCCTTACTAAGTTCACCTAGGTTCACATACTCTTTTATTCGCTATTGTCGCCTTTCAGGACTATTTAAGGGTTACGAGACAGGTTTCGGAAGGTTCGGAACTTGTTATGGGACAAAACAACGTAATCAGCATTTTTGGACCAGCATTGGGCGTTGACGATGCCCCTACACCTTTGCATCGATGAAATTTTGCGTAGACAACGGATTTGGGCATCGGGAAGTACACAAGCGTCGGCGACGCACCTGGGGGCGTCGGAGACGCCTCCCATGTGTTCCAAACGCTGTTTTGCCGTAATTTCGCTTGTTTACCCGTTTCCAAGTCCCGTTCCAACCCGAACTAACCCAAAACATTCCGAAATAACCCGTATCCACCCATAACATCCCGTAACCATCCGTAACTATCCCGTAACATAATTAATCGTTATGCAAAAATTTTAAAACTTTAAATGCACTTACTTGCTTCGTGCCTCGGAACGAACAACACCACGTACGAGCTTTTGGTTCGAGTTCAAGCACCTTGTACTTAAATCCCTCAAACCGAGGCTCTGATACCAGCTTGTAGCACCCAATATCCCTATATTCAAGTTTCGTTACTTTATCGACAACATGATCACGGACATATTTAAACTTTTTACATACCATTATGAGCCAAACATTATTGTCCATACAAGAACCATTTCCTTAAGACATTTACATCTAACTAGGATTTTACAAAAGACATAACATCTTAAAGTTTAAAGTTTAACAACTAAACATAAGCTAGTTGTAGCAAAAGTTTTTTGATCCACTAACATCTTTACAAAATTTGTGGAAGCGCATGAAGGGCATTTGAAGTGTGTTCGATTCCGAGCGAAGCATGTCCAACTAAACTTGATTGTTTACCTACATCAGAACATCAAAAGTTAATACATTTAAACATAATCCTTTCCTAGTAACATAGGATTTTTCTTTTAGCTTAGTATCATAATAATTATGCCATTAGCGTAATCTCACAAATTCACTTGTTAGCTAGTACCAACATTTTGTACTTGAATACATTCATCGTATGATCATCATACCATCATTCCTTGTTCTTTAATTCTAGTCTGTCCGACCCGTTTATGAGTGGTCTATCACATATTCATTCTTTTGTGTATCATTCTGTAACACCTCAAAAATTTTGTCCAATAAGATCCCGACACGTGTCCCAAAAATTTTTTTGGTTGCTACGTGTAGCCGAGTGGTACTAAAAATGTTGTTATGTTATTTTAATAACCTCTGAACGAGCATCGGAAAAAGTCGACCAAAGTGGAAAAATGCCAAATATTCATCTTCTGGAAGGTCCTTACGGACCGTAACCATCATTGGTTACGGATCGTAAGGCAAACAAGATTATTGTTTCAGTGAGGCGGTTACGGACCGCAAGCCATTCTGGTTACGGTCCGTAACCATTCAAAATCTAGTGGGCGCCAGAGGTCCTTACGGACCGCAAGGCAAAACCCTTACGTCCGTAAGGGACTGCCAGAGGCAGAATGTTGGCAGCTTGCTGCCGTGCCACCTTTTACGCCATTGCCACATTCCTCCTGCTTGGTACACGTCCCAAAACACTTGTTTGCATCTAAGAGCAAGCCCCAACACCTGTCATGATCCCATGCTTGGCCCTCAAGTATAAATAGGTGGTGCATTGCATGACTTTGACTTGCTCACTTCCATTTCATCTCTATCTCACTCTCTGGAGATTCCTATCTAAGGGAGCTTCCAACCTAGTCATATTTCGTGCTAAGAGACTTGTGTAAGCATTCTTAGCCTTTTTTTTTCAGTTTTATTAGGCATTAATCCTAAGTCAAAGCATTGACGTAAAAACACTTTGACTTTGAGCTAAGACCTTTATGGTCCAGCCAATGTTCGTAACGAACATAGCTACGTGATCGTAATAAGGCAGTGTTAATCCCTCAAGAGGGCATTTCCTGATTACCACATTTGCTTGGTCAATTGACGGGTCAAAGTTATGTTAACAAAAAGTCAAACGGGTCAGTTTTGAATAAAGTCATAACTAGTAACGTAGGTGTTATAAAATCTGTTTTAACAATCTAATAACTTGGTAATAATTATAAGAACATGTGGAAACATGTTCGGCTCATCAATTCCAGGTCTAAGGTCGGTTCGCAACCGAAAGTCGCAAAAGTTGACTTTTGCTTTGACTTTCAGTTCTGACCCGATTTAGCAACCTTAGCTAAAGTCCTAAGTTGCATTATGACCATGTTGTAGTATAAAACCCACTAGAGTTATAGAACATGGTCATGTAGTAATCCGGGTCATTATGCAAGTATCTGTTAAATATGCCTAAAACGCCCTTTTGACGTATAAAATGGTTTAAACATAAACTTGACATCAAAATACAATACCTACTGATGTAATATCATTATTAAGATTATTTGGGATAATCATTCAAGTTGCAAACTGAGTTTAAGCTATAGTTCGCGTATTATGTCCTTAAATGGCGATATTGCCCTTTCGGCACTTTAATGGGTTTAAAACATTTTCATGAACCAAAACCTTATACTTACTGATGTAATATATATATACATATATATATATATATATATATATATATATATAATATATATATATACTATATATATATATATGGGAGGGTTATCTTGAGAACGCTAAATATTGCGAGAACCGTGAGAACGAATGAGAAAACCAATAAAAACAATTTTTTAATACAAATCTCATTGTAATTAAAATACGACATCAAAATAAGAATTTACAACATCAAATCATTCATTTATACCCTCAAAATCACTCTTATTAGATTTTTTTACACATGTGTAAATGACAAACTTACACATGTGTAAAAAAAATTATTTACGAATTGACGTAAATTTAAACGTGTAAATTAAATTTCTAACATTGTATTAGAATAATAATGATAAGTGTAAAAAGAAATTTTGAATTTGAACTGTTTTTGACCAAGTTTTAGTGGTTTTTCATTCGTTCTCACGGTTCTCGCGATATTTAGCGTTCTCATTTAAACCCTCCCCTATATATATATATATAATATATATACATATTCTGGCCATACAAACCTGGTCACAACAACAGTTTCACTTAAAAACCATTTAAATCGTCATTTAGCGACTTAATCGCCGTTTTGGCCCATAATATGGTTTAAAACCATATTAGAGCCCCAAGGCTTGACACCTACTAAATTCAAAACATATTTTTAAATTATTAATAGTAGGTACATGTCCCAAACTCAGATTCCCAAATAAGTTATCAATTATATGTGAAATGACCAAAATGCCCTTTTCGGACATTGTTTGGTCTTAAACTATAAAGCACGCATATAATTGATATCCCACTAATATAAAATCATAGAATAAGTGTTTTACATAATGTTTATACCATAACATCATTACATATAAACATTTATTACATTGTAAAATGACCAAATTACCCTTTTAAGGCATAGTTTGATTTAAAACCGTAACGGGCCAACATATTGAAATTGATTTTAACATATTTTAAACATAATGGCATATGGAACTTGTACAGGAATCACCCGGTTACCCATTTTCGCTTATATGCGTATGGTTCGGCCTACGTAACTAGTTTACGTAATCTAACCGAAACGGGTTTAACCATATCGAAATATTCTCAAAATCCAGAATGTAAAATGGTAACCCATATTGTACAAGTCCTAGACTTTTCGGGTCCAAAATAATTTTTTTTTCGGTCATCGCTTTATCTAGCGTTTCGTACCGTTATCTTTATTTTAAGTTAGCCGGTCTAAGTCAATTACTAAATAAAGACTCGCTAGCTATCTAATCGGTTGATAATACCATCAATTCCAGACTAGAGGCTTCCAGTAGATTGTTTCCAGGCTAGTTATTTTATTACAGGTAAATACTTTAACTTATTTTCCTTATACGGGCTTGGGATGCGATATAATAATACCGCATGGTTGGATATGGGATCAAAGACCAATGAGTCGGGAATTCAAATAATCTATTTTAATTCATATTGCTTAATATTAAATATTTGGGGGGTTAAAACGACCATGTCCTGGATATCCACGGCTCATTTAATTGTAAATGGCCACGACCTAAGCATGGGGTGTAGGCATACACCGACAGATGCTAAATAAATTATAACCCATTAGGGGTGTACCTATTAAAGGTATTAAAGTGGTGTGTCGATTAATCATCTTCCCGACATAGTTTTCGGTCTCTAAATGTATTATTGGCATGTAAAACTGATAACATGAAAATCATTTATCCCAAGTTATTTATTAAACAAAGTACCATTGTGTACACTAAATGTTTTCGAAATGTTTTCAAAAAAATGAGTCGGTTAAATGTATTTACCAGTGAAAACTGACGTATTTTCAAAAGACTAAGCGCAGGTGACAAGTATACGTAATTAGGCTGGAAGTGCTCAGCGAAGCTTAAGAGGAATTGCAACCCTTTGCTTAGAAAGCCTTAGTCTATTAAATTTCCTTTTGTAATCACATTTCGATCCACCTGTGGATCTAATTACAAGCGTTGTAATTATTATTGAACTTTGAACATTCGAACGTTTGTAATAGTAATTATCCAGACTTCCGCTGTGTTTTATTGTATTGTTTGGTGATGATGATATCAACTTGCATCACGATATTCCCCAACCAGGCCCACCGGGTTACACGTGGAAATTAGGGGTGTGATAGGTTGGTATCAGAGCCAACTCTCGAGTGAATTAAACACTAGCCATTTGTGTTTAATCTCGAGAATACATATTAACACATATCTCTTAGACTTCCGAGTGTAGACTTTGACCTAGGCTTAATCATTTTCCATCTTATTATTCTAGCCTTGTATTTGTTTAACTTGTTTTTGAAGCAGGAATTATGCCACCTAAATTAGACGCGGAGGAAAAGGCAAGGGGCCCATGAGGGGTGGACCCTCTATGACTGGACCATCTTTCAGACCACCTTTCAGACCCTCTTTAGCCGGAGCAGCTGATTTGCCTGATCACAATCCGTACGAAGGATCCGGAGACTCTTCGTCTCCATCTGAACCATATAGACATTCCATTTCACACGAATACTCCCCGCCCCAATCACACTCCCAACATTCTTACCATTCTCCATTCTCACCATTCCCACCAATCACACCATTCTCATTCTCATTCTCACCAAGAGTTCTTTAACTTCAACTTTGTCAAGCCCCCTTAACCAACCCTCACATGAAACCCCTCCAGTCGACTCGCCAACACATATGGAGGAGGATTCCGATCCGGAGGAATTTCCCCAAACCAGATCATATGGTCATCCCATCGAGCTGTCTAGTGGCTCGAACTCTTTGGCTGGATCTCCATTTTGAGGTCCCGATGGTTATGAACAAAGATGGGCACAATATGTGTTCGTCAACACACTCTCATACCACAGCACTCCCCAACATCATGCTCCATCACCACATCCTCAAATCAAGGATGAACCTATGCAACCGATGGAAAAATCTCAGCCACCACCTGAGTCATCATCGCATCCACGCCAAAGGCATGGAGCACGCATGCCGGTGCGTGCCAGTCAAAGGTCGGGCTCGCTACCACCTTTGCCACCATCTTATCCAGTTATCCCGGAGGACCAGCAAATGGGTGGGACCTCAAACACATTGCCAGTGGTGGAACCCCCACCACAACCAGCTGCTGAGCCTCAACCCCAACCGCAAGCACCACTCGAGGCTATCAATGAGGCCTTGGATCAGGTCAGGGAAATGCGGCAACAAGTTAAGAAGTCAGAGAAGAAAACAACCAAATTCATCAAGAAACTTTATAAAGCTATAAAAGGGAGGAAGGATGACTAGTTTTGTATGTTCATATATGTAATTTAAATTCCAAAAGTCCCTACGAGGACATTGTTACTTTCTTTTAAGTCCCTGCAAAGACATTGTTATTTCTGTTAAGTTCCTGCGTGAACTACTTGTGTTATTTCAAGTCCTATATAATAGGCAATTATGTAATGTTCTTTCTAGTAAAATTTTCTTTGTTATATATTTTATTCAATCATCATCATGATTTTATTCAAGCTTTATCGATCCTCTATATTATACCAAGATCTATTAGCCAACGACTATAATCAAATAGATTGGGAAATGAAAATTTTGGAAGTAACCTTCTGTCTAGCAAAGGTGAACAATGTTCAACTTCCAAATTTATCATTTCTCTATGTTAACTCACAATGTGGAGTTAACCCTTAAGTTCCATGATAAATATTGTCACATTAATCAATTGGGTAAATGACAATGTTCACACCCTGTCACCTAAGTGATCAAATTAGATCCTGGCTAAAACATTCAAACACTCAATAGTAGTGTAAAGCCAATGTGCAATAATCCAGTAGTGACACTCGATGCACTATTTGATAAATTTTGGACTATGTCCAATCTAAAAATTCCTATGATGGTCCTTTGAGACCTAGGATGTATATATATACACACACTACATCTTTTATCTAAATTCTGTATGGTTATAGAACCATGTCGTGAAAAAGGGTACACCATAGTAACTGACCAAATTCATCTCGATATATAGAAGTAAGTTGCAACAATGCCGGACACTAATGAAGTAAACAGTAAGTGCAATGATGACGACGCCAATGAGAATATCATCATAAGTAAGAATGACTTGAGAGACCTTATTGCCGCAGAAGTTGGCAAAGCCCTGAAGGATAGGTCTGAACGGCAACCTGAGTCTAATGCTTCTCGCTCCAAGCCTGTTTCTAAACCTAAATCTCAGCCTAGTCAGCCAAAACCAAAGAAGAGTGAGGCACACTCTTCGAATGTGAAGAGTGATGAGCATCATAAGAAACCAAATGGCGATGATGAAGGTTGCTCCTACAAGTACTTCGTGTCTTGTAGACCCCGCGATTTTAACGGGGAAAAGGGAGCCGTGGAGTGTTTAAGATGGCTAGATGAAATGGAGACGGTGGTGGATATCAGCAAATGCGCTGATAAGAACGTTGTTAAGTATGTATCTCAATCATTCAAGGGTGATGCCCTTATTTGGTGGAAAGCCTTAGTCCAGTCTACGGGCAAGGTTCATCTCTATAACTTGAGTTGGTCCAAGTTTGTAGACTTAGTGAAGGATACCTACTGCCCACCTCATGAGGTGGAGAAAATCGAGTCAGATTTCTTTAATATGACTATGAAAAACATGGATTGTTGAAAGTTTGTCACTGACTACAACTCTCTCTCAAGGCTAGTGCCTTATTTAGTTACCCCGAAGCCCAAACGTATTGCACGTTTCATCAATGGGCTAGCTCCTGAAATCAGGAGTGGTTAAGGTGGTGCAGCCAGGCACCTACAAATCTGCTGTGGAGCTGTCCCGTTCCCTCACACAGGACTATGTGAGGCAAATGTCAGTTAAGACTGACAATGATGGGAAGCGAAAACGGGACGACAGCAACTCCCAAAGGTTTAACAAAAAGGGTAAACATGGGTTCAATAAGGATAATCAGAAATCGGGCGACAAACCCACTTGTAAGACATGTGGGAAGTAACACTATGGACAGTGTCGCTTAGATAAAAAACCAAAGCAATGCAATATGTGCAAGAAAATAGGGCATCGGTCACATGAGTGCTGAAATATAAAAGATGCTACCTGTTTTGGATGTGGTGAAAAAAGCCACATCAAGACGAACTACCCTAAAGCAAATACTGAAGGTAAGGTCAAAACCAATGAGGCAAAGAAAGGCACTACTAGAGCCTTTCAAATGAATGCCAAGGAAGAAGTAAATGATAACAATGTTATAACGGGTACATTCCTTATCAACGACGCTTTTGCTAGAGTTCTTTTTTATTGGGCGCTGATAAATCGTTTGTAGATCATAAGTTTAGTAAACTATTAAACTTTCCCATAAGAACTCTAGACATAACTTATGAAGTAGAGCTCGTTGATGGAACTATAGAAACCGCTTCTTCCATTCTTGACGGATGCTTCATATCCATCAAGAATCACCCTATCCCTGTCTCTCTTTTACCCATGAAACTTGCGGGATTCGATGTAGTCTTAGGCATGGACTGGTTATCGCGTAACCAAGCTCGCATTGCCTGCGATAAGAAACTCATTGAAATCAAATCCCCGTCGAGTAAAATCCTTACCATTCATGGAGACAAACATTTTGGGTTTCCTGATAAAGCAGTCTTGCTTAAAGCATCTAGATGTATGACGAAGGGTTGTGTCATCTACATGGCACAAGACACCATTGATGAACCCAAACCGAATATTGAAGATATTCCTATCATCTCTGAATACCCAGGCGTGTTCTAGAAGAATTACCTGGCCTACCTCCTGATAGGTAGGTAGAGTTTCGGATTGACATCATACCTGGAGCAGCTCCCATAGCTAAAGCTCCATATTGTTTAGCGCCAACCGAGATGAAAGAATTGAGAACCCAATTGGACAAACTCTTAGAGAAATGTTTTATTCAACCGAGTTCTTCGCCTTGGGGAGCTCCTATCCTTTTCGTTAAAAAGAAGGACGGATCAATGCGAATGTGAATTGACCACCGTGAACTCAATAAGATAACGATCAAGAATCGTTATCCTTTGCCCAGGATCGACGACTTGTTTGATCAATTGCAAGGAGCAAACTACTTCTCAAAGATTGATTTAAGGTCGGGATATCACCAACTTAAAGTTAGAAATGAAGATGTCCCGAAAACTGCTTTCAGAACGAGATATGGGCATTACGAATTCCTAGTTATGCCTTTTGGACTCACTAATGCACCGCAGCATTCATGGATCTCATGAATAGAGTCTGCAAGCCATACTTAGATAAGTTTGTCATTGTCTTCATAGACGACATACTTATCTATTCTTGAAATCAATCCGATCACGAGAAACATTTAAGGTGCATTCTTGAAATATTATGCCAAGAAAGGTTGTACGCAAAATTTTCTAAATGTGAATTCTGGCTACGTGAGGTTCAGTTTCTTGGTCATGTAGTAACTGAACGTGGAATCCAAGTGGATCCTACAAAGATAGAAGCATAAATGAATTGGGAAGCACCAAAGACACCTTCCGAGATACGTAGTTTCTTAGGACTGGCTGGTTATTATCGAAGGTTCATTGAGAACTTCTCACGAATAGTCGCTCCCTTAACAATCTTAACTCATAAGGATGCTAAGTTCAACTAGGGTCCAAAGCAGCAAGAATCCTTCGAGACTTTAAAGCATAAGTTAAGTAATGCCCCGGTGCTAACTTTACCAAAAGGCGTAGAAGAATTCGTGGTTTACTGTGATGCATCACACACTGGTAGGGGATGTGTGCTTATGCAAAGAGGCAAAGTGATTGCCTATGCATCACGACAATTAAAAAGTGCACGAGAGAAACTACACCACTCATGATTTGGAGCTAGGTGCGGTAGTATTTGCACTTAAGCTTTGGAGACATTATCTATATGCAACAAAGCGTATCATCTACACTGACCATAAAAGTCTTCAACACTTGTTCAATCAGAAGGATTTGAACATGAGACAACGTTGTTGGATGGAAACACTGAATGACTATGATTGTGAGATTCGGTACCATCCAGGAAAGGCGAACGTAGTCGCTGATGCGCTTCGCCGAAAGGAAAGAATTAAACCTTTAAGGATCAATGCCAAGAGCATTGAACTGAAAAATAGCTTGAGTGAGAAGCTAATAAATGCACAAAAGCAACCCATGTCAGAGGAGAATATTGCTAAGGAAGGATTAGATGCAACTATTGATCAATTAGTACAAGGGAAAGATGTAATGTTCAGGCTATACGATCAGATCTGGGTTCCGATCTTTGGAGGACTTAGAGATGTAATCCTCCAAGAAGCAGATAATTCTAAATATTCGGTTCATCCAGGAAGCAACAAGATGTATCAAGACCTAAGCCCAGTTATTGGTGGATGGGTATGAAGAAAGATATAGCTAATCATGTAGCAAAGTGCTTGACGTATTCTCAAATTAAGGCAGAACACCAGAAACCATCAGGACTTCTACAACAACTCGAAATCCCAGTATGGAAATGGGAAATGGTAACGATGGATTTCATCACTAAGTTACCAAAGACCAAGCGTGGCAATGACACGATTTGGGTTATTGTGGATAGATTAACCAAATCCGCTCATTTCCTACCAACTAAGGAAACGATATAACTCCGATAAGCTGGCTAAGCTTTATGTCGATGAGATTGTATCTTTGCACGGCGTGCCAATATCCATTGTATATGATAGAGATACAAGATACACGTCTCACTTTTGGAAAAGCTTCCAACAATCCCTGGGCACTCGATTAAACTTCAGTACCGCCTATCATCCGCAAAAAGACGGACAAAGTGAGCGTACCATTCAAACCTTGGAGGACATGCTGCGAGCATGTGTGATCGACTTAGGCGGAAGTTGGGATGATCACTTACCCCTAGTCGAGTTTTCTTATAACAATAGCTATCACACAAGTATTAAGGCCGCTCCTTTTGAAGCCTTATACGGAAGAAAGTGTAGGACGCCTGTCTGTTGGGCTGAAGTTGGAGAAACCCAACTATCTCGACCAGAGATCATTCTTGAAACCATAGATCAGATTGTGCAAATCCGTGATTGACTTAAGGCAGCTCGTGATAAACAAAAGAGCTATGCTGAAAAAAGGCGTAAACCTTTACAGTTCCAAGTTGGGGACAAGCTTATGTTAAAAGTGTCACCTTGGAAAGGTGTAATGCTCTTTGGGAAGAAAGGCAAGTTAAGCCCGAGGTACATTGGACCATTCGAAATAATCGAATGTGTCGGATCTGTAGCTTACAGGCTTAAGCTACCCGAGAAGCTCAGTGAAATCCATGATGTTTCCCACATCAGCAACTTGAAGAAATGTCTAATGGATGAGTCGCTAGCAATGCCCCATGAAGATATTCAGATTGATGAAAACTTGCGTTTCGTAGAGAAACTAATTGCGATCGAAGATCGGCAAGTTAAGAAGCTTCGTAAGAAGCACGTGCCCATTGTAAAGGTTAAATGGATGCCCGTCGAGGTCCCGAATATACATGGGAGGTCGAGTCCAGTATGCGACAAAAGTATCGTTATCTATTTGAATAAATCTCGAGGTCGAGATTTTTATTAAGGGGGTGAAGATGTAACACCTCGAAAATTTTGTCCAATAAGATCCCGACACGTGTCCCAAAAATTTTTTTGTTTGCCTCATGTAGCCCAGAGGGACTAAAAATGCCGTTATGTTATTTTAATAACCTCTGAACGAGCATAAGAAAAAGTCAGATGACCAAAGTGGAAAACTGCCAAATATTCATCTTCTAGAAGGTCCTTACGGACCGTAACCATCATTGGTTATGGACCGTAAGGCAAACAAGATTATTGTTTCAGTGAGGCGGTTACGGACCGCAAGCCATTCTGGTTACGGACCATTCAAAATATGTCGGCGCCAGCGGTCCTTACGGACCGCAAAGCAAAACCCTTACGGTCCGTAAGGGACTGCCAGAGGCAGATTGTTGGCAGCTTGCTGCCCTGCCACCTTTTACGCCATTGCCACTCTCCTCCTGCTTGATACACGTCCAAAAGCACTTGTTTGCATCTAAGAGCAAGCCCCAACACCTTTCATGATCCCATGCTTGGCCCTCAAGTATAAATAGGTGGTGCATTGCATCACTTTGACTTGCTCACTTCCATTTCATCTCTATCTCACTCTCTGGAGGTTCCTGATCTAAGGGAGCTTCCATTCTAGTCATATTTAGTGCTAAGAGACTTGTGTAAGCATTCTTAGCCTTCCTTTTTTCAGTTTTATTAGGCATTAAGCCTAAGTCAAAGCATTGACGTAAAAACTCTTTAACTTTGAGCTAAGACCTTTATGGTCTAGCCAATGTTCGTAACGAACATGGCTACTGTCACACCCCGACCCGCAGCGGAATAAGAGTCGGGGCATAATTGGGTTATCACCAAAGCTCATGACATTTACTAATATGTTTCATATTTAATAAAGTCAAAGTTACATTTCCAAATATCCAAACATGTTCATACAATATAAAAGAAATAAGCCAAACATAACAATCCCAACTCTAAATCATTTTATTCTTCTAGTCCAGTCCTATGTGTTCCTAGCTGCTGCTGGCTCACCTGTGTCATGTGTAAAAATGGGGTTTTTGGGTCAACATAAGTTGGCGAGTGAACCTTATTAGATAACATTTATTAATGAATTACTTGTTAGTTTATCAATGAAAAATTGTGCATAGTCATAAATGAGCAAATGTAAATAATCAAGCAGTGGCAAATAGCAATCACAACTATAACATACAATAACATATGATAGCATACTTGAACATACCAACATCATACAATAAATAACATAATTGAAACTGTGCGATCAAGGCTCAATCAAACAGAGCCGATCGTATTGCATGTACTGAAAATGTAAATTGTCTGTGCGATCAAGGCTCAATCAAACGGAGGCGATCGTATGTGGGCACGCCAGGTTCAACCTCATAATGAAATGGGGAACATGCTCAACGCTCATATTGTAATGGGGAGCGGCGGCCTATGAAATTGCATGTACTGAAAATAATAAATTGCATCCAACAATAACTACACAACAGTTGAAACAAACTGAATACACATGTTCATGATATGATGTATGCACAATGGTTTAATTATAATATATATATAACAAGACACATGATACACCCCAAAACGTGATTAAAGCGGGGAATTTGTAAAGATTCACTCACATTGGGTGCGTTGGATTGGAGATGGTGAGATGCGCACGAATTAGATGAGCGGAACAACGAGAAATACTAACCTAAATAATAACGGAAAAATATATTAAACGAGTGGATTTTATTAAGGATTTTAATGAAATTTTTAGATATATTTTTGTGAGTTCAAGGCTATTTTCTATCTTTAAAAATGTTATTTTAAGTATTTTTAATTGATTTTTAAATTAAATTAAATAAATAAAATATAAAAAAAATTGTTTATTTAGCGTTGACCGTTGACCTGTTGACCGGTTCGGTCAGGGACATGGTTTGCGCTGGGTGAGGCTCGAACCCGAGACCTCCCGTACGCGTGCACGCAGCTCTACCAACTGAGCTACGTGTCTAACCCAAATATCTTGTTTTTAATTATATTTATATACTTATTCAATTTAACCGAAAATTCTTTTAATTACAAAAACATTTTAATTCAACGGACGGTGCTAGAGACGAGTTTCGAACGCGCGACGTATGACTTAATGTTGCACACAGTCCACCGCTGGACTGTGTGTCTAACCTGGTTATTATCTCGTTTTTATTATACTTAACAACTAACTGAGTTAACCCGGTTTAGTTTTTAAACAAAAAGGCATTTTTATACATAAGGAGTGCGTGTAGCAGGGATCGAACTCGGGACGTGTATGATTTTTGTTTGCACACAGTCCACCGCTGGACTGTGTGTCTAACCCGTTTATAATTCCGATTTTAATTAATCTTATGTCATCTCTGAACTCGTCTTCTTCATTTCAAACACAGACATCAATCAAAGGAACTGATACGTGGTTAATTTAGTTAATGAACAAGATGATCAATTTGAAAACATTGAACCGAAACGTTTGGGGAAAGAAAATACCGATCAGATCGTCTTCTTCAGAGACTCCGGCGAAGCTCGTCGGCTCTGTTTTGGAACCTTCGGCTGTGAGAATCAATTAACAGGTTTGAGGGTTTAGATGTGAAATTGAACTAATGAGTATTGATTATCAGCATGTTTGAATGATCATACCGGTAATCAGCGAGTTTCCGACAAATCCAGGAGTTTTTCGGTGAGAACAGAAAGTCCAGCAATGTCGTCTGTGGTTGAGTATGAGCGATGGGTTAATGTTAGTAAAGTTCTAACAATTGATTGAAACAGTAAAGTCGGGGTATTTTACCGGTTTAAGTTGAATACGGTTTTTCGGCGACTTTTGCAGAAAATTCCGGCGAGCTGATTTAGGCGTTCTGATGGTCTGAAAATGTGACGAAAATGAAATGGAGTATTGGTATGATATTTCTGAGTCGCGAGAGTGGTCTGAAGTTGAAGAAATCTGGACTTGATGATTTTTCGTTATAAAAACCGATAATGATGAGGCTTTATGTTTAATCAATTCCGACTTGATTAAAAATCGTCGGTGCATCGGTTATAAACTGAATGTGCGAATAAACAAACGAAATGACGATTGATTTGCCGATTACGTTTTTCTGTTGGCGCAACCGGTTTAACTGGGTTTGTGTATAAATCTCATTTGTGTTCCTAGAGATAACAGAAAACACAATGTGGCGGAGTGGTCTTGTGAGTGTGTGTTAAGTCGCTGAAGTTGATTTCTGGCTGACCCGGGTTCGAGTCCCGGCAGCATCATATTTTTTTTATTTATTTCGTTTTAGCTTTTTATCAAATATTCTTTTTATAGTTTAGTTTATCTATTAATTATGTATCATTTTTAAGTCAAAATAATCATAAATATTCAACGTGATTTTTATAACTTGATATTCGATTAAAAACGGAGCGGGTTTTGGAAACCCGTTTTTGACAAATGTTACAGTTACGTGATCGTAATAAGGTAGGTGTTAATCCCTCAAGAGGGCATCTCCTGATTACCACGTTTGCTTGGTCAATTGACGGGTCAAAGTTATGTTAACAAAAAGTCAAACATGTCAGTTTTGAAATAAAGTCATAACTAGTAATGTAGGTGTTATAAAATATGTTTTGACACTCTAATAACTTGGAAATAATTATAAGAACATGTGGAAACATGTTCGGCTCGTCAATTCCAGGTCAAAGGTCGGTTCGTAACCAAAAGTCGCAAAAGTTGAGTTTTGCTTTGACTTTCAGTTCTGACCCAATTTAGCAACCTTAGCTAAAGTCCTAAGTTGCATTATGACCATGTTATAGTATACTATAACCCTCTGGAGTTATAGAACATGGTCATGTAGTAATCCGGGTCATTATGCAAGTATCCGTTTAATATGCCTAAAACGTCCTTTTGACGTATAAAATGGTTTAAACATAAACTTGACATCAAAATACAATAACTACTGATGTAATATCATTATTAGGATTATCTGGGATAATCATTCAAGTTGCAAACTGAGTTTAAGCTATTGTTCGCATATTATGTCCTTAAATGGCGCTATTTTCCTTTCGGCACTTTAAATGGGTTTTAAACATTTTCATGGACCAAAACCATATACTTACTAATGTAATATATATATATATATATAGACATATTTTAGCCATACAAACCTGGTCACAACAACAATTTTGCTTAAAAACCATTTAAATCGTCATTTAGCGACTTAATCGCCGTTTCGGCGCATAATATGGTTTAAAACCATATTAGAGCCCCAAGGCTTGACACCTACTGAATTCAAAACATATTTTTAAATTATTAACAGTAGGTACATGTCCCAAACTCAGATTCCCAAATAAGTTATCAATTATGTGTGAAATGACCAAAATGCCCTTTTTTGGGACATAGTTTGGTCTTAAACTATAAACAACACAGATGATTGATATCCTACTGATATATAACATCATAAAATAAGTGTTTTTACATAATTTTTATGACCATAACATCAGTTTACATATAAACCGTTTATTACATTGTACAATGACCAAATTCCCTTTTAAGGCATAATTTGATTTTAAAACCGTAACGGGCCAACATATTGATAACGCATTGATATTTTAACATATTTTAAACATAATGGCATATGGAACTTATATAGGACTCACCCGGTTACCCAGTTTCACTTATATGCGTATGGTTCGGCCTACGTAACTAGTTTACGTAATCTAACCGAAACGGGTTTAACCATATCGAAATATTCTCAAAATCCAGAATGTAAAATGGTAACCCATATTGTACAAGTCCTAGCACTTGTCGGGTCCAAAATACATTCTTTTTCGGTCATCGCTTAATCTAGCGTTTCGTACCGTTATCTTTATTTTAAGTTAGCCGGTCTAAGTCAATGACTAAATAAAGACCCGCTAGCTATCTAATCGGTTAATAATACCATCCATTCCAGACTAGAGGCTTCCAGTAGATTGTTTCCGGGCTAGTTATTTTTATTACGGCTGTGCATTGCTTATTTTCTTATTTACTAAAGATTTTGCAAGCCAAGTAAATACTTTAACTTATTTTCCCTTATACGGGCTTGGGATACGGTATAATAATACCGCATGGTTGGATATGGGATCAAAGACCAATGAGTCGGGAATTCAAATAATCCATTTTAATTCTTATTGCTTAATATTAAACATTTGGGGGTTAAAACGACCATGTCCCGGATATCAACGACTCATTTAATTGTAAATGGCCACGACCTAAGCACGGGGTGTAGGCATACAGCCGACAGATGCTTAAATAAATTATAACCCATTAGGTAGGGGTGTGCAAAAAACCGAATTAACCGAACCATAACCGAATTAACCGACAAAACCGAACCGAAAAAACCGAACCAAATAAAAAACAGGTGGGTCGGTTAATGGTTTTTTTTTTTGAAAACCGAAAGTAGCGGGTCGGTTATGGTTATCAATGTTTCCATACCCACCATAACTGAACCGAACCGACTTGTAATAAATCTTTGTAGGATTTAGGATTTTCACCATTTTCTTAATATTTGATGTTTTTGATTAAAAAATTTAGTATTTATAGGTTATTTCATATCGTTTTGTTGCTTTGGTTGAATTTTTATTTGAATTTATAGAATATCACATCACTTTATTTGAATATTCGGTAATAATCAGTATTAATATTATAGATTATATGTATTTTTTGATACTATGTAATATACTAATACATACAAATATGCAATAACAATTTATTCCATGTTAAAAAACAATAAGCTTAAGCTATTTTTAGCTAGGCTAAATACACGGTTAAACACCCATAACCAACCTGCTATAACCATCAAAACCAATTAACCATAACCGCCATAACCGATCGGTTATGGTTATGGTTATCCATTAACCGACATCACGGTTATGGTTATGGTTTTAGGCCAAAACCGACCCAAACCGACCCATGCACACCCCTACCATTAGGGGTGTACCTATTAAAGGTATTAAAGTGGTGTGTCGATTAATCATGTTCCCGACATAGTTTTCGGGCTCTAAATGTATTATTGGAATGTAAAAATGATAACATGAAAATCATTTATCCCAAGTTATTTATTAAACAAAGTACCATTGTGTAAACTAAATGTTTTTGAAATGTTTTCAAAAAAAATGAGTCGGTTAAATGTACTTACCAGTGAAAACTGACGTATTTTTAAAAGACTAAACGCAGGTGACAAGTATACGTAATTAGGCTAGATGTGCTCGGCGAAGCTTAAGAGGAATTGCAACCTTTGCTTAGAAGGCCTTAGTCTGTTAAAATTCCTTTTGTAATCACATTTCAATCCGCCTGTGGATCTAATTACAAGCATTGTAATTATTTTTGAACTTTGAACATCGAACGTTTGTAATAGTAATTATCCAAACTTCCGCTGTGTTTTATTGTATTGTTTGGTAATGATGATATCAACTTCCGTCACGATATTTCCCAACCGGGTCCACCGGGTTACACGTGAAATTAGGGGTGTGACACATTCTAATTTATTCGACCCATTCATAATGTGTAACAACTCCAAATTTCATTGTTAATTTGTTTCCGATTATCTCATCATTGTACTCGAGATTTGATTATGAGAAAGTTATGTTAATTAAGTATGTTTGTTTACAATTATATCGCATCTATCGCTTATTAATCGTAATCCATCGCAATCCCAAGTGACTATGTTATTTTAATAGCCAAGTGTATTGTTGTTTAATAAACACTTGTGCCATCGCATCGCTTATCTCATCGCATCGCAAAACGCAGTAAATTATGTGGAATTATGTTTTATGTGTGTTATATTCGTTTATGTTATTGTTATAATCGCTATCATAACGCTCTCACATGCACGAATCGCTAAATCGCACTATTATATCAATTATAACGCTTAATTATCTATCTAATACAAACCGAGTATCCAAACGAACTCCTATCGCGAAATAATCAAACAAAACTTGGCCAATAGGTCAAGTTCTGCCGAACTTGTGCATCACAAGTTCGCTCGAACTTGCCAGGCCACCTAAATCCCTTATTTTCCAATAAGTCCACCCGGACTTGCTCCTGATCCAAGGGAAAACAAGCAAGTTCGCTCGAACTTGTAGCAAGTTCGCCCGAACTTGATAAGTTGCCAAATTGATGTTAGCCCACTTTCTCACCACCACCTATAAATACTCAACTTCCATTCTTCATTTGCACTTGCTGCAAGTTCGCCGGAGCTCCCCAAAACCGAAACCCTTTGTTTTCTAAGTAAGATTCAACCCGTTTTCAACCACAACAACGTTTTACAACGATTTTGCACAAGGCTTTGCCTTCGTTTTCATCAAATCTCTTCTGTTTACGAAAATCTTTTCTTTTTATGCAAAACTTCTGTTTTCACTCAGATCTATGCTTGGATCTGAGTAAAACCTTTCAAACATCGATTTTTACACAATATTCGGACTAATGACGTATGTTTCGTTCACTTTGAAGTGGAACGAGGCATTGTCAAGCAAGATCTCAGATCCGGAAGCACAAGGACAAAATCGTCACTTTACACAAGCTGGGCTAACCCAGTACGAACCTTCAAGTTCGCCCGGATTAGCTCGAGTTTCTGTAACATGGCTAAACTCGCTCCAAAAGCCCTCTCCAGCCTATGTTTTACTCAGTGGCTTAAGGTTGGAGGGATGGACACTCGATTTCCTCAGCAAACGATGCGAAAACGCACGATTTGGATGCCAAAACAGTTAAGTTCACTCGGAAAGCAACAAGTTCGCCCGAACTTGTCACCAGATTGGTGATCAAGTTCGACCGAACTTGATCAAATCTTCACCAAACCACACAAGTTCGCCCGAACTTGTACTGATTTCCAAGGAAACTAGACAAGTTCGCCCGAACTTGTATCCCACCTCAACAAATGGGACAAGTTCGCCCGAACTTGTCTCGTTTCCTAGGAAACCAGACAAGTTCACTAGTAAGCAAAACAGGTAAGTTCGCCCGAACATGTCTACTGTTCTCTTACCCGTTAACCGTTTCAGCAATTGGAACCTGATGCACTTCTGTTCGCTTACAGGCTGATCCGGCGCTCTCCTCAACTCATCTCAGATCCCGTCTCTCTCTCTCAATACGCACCCACAGTGAGTATACTTGAACCCCTTTTACGCTTAAACGCACTTTTGGGTGTCACATATGTTCGTATATCAAAACACATCACACAACTCTCAAACGCTTATTCGCAACCCGCTGAATTACATGACTATACGTGAAATCTCCTGAATGTATGTATTTGCTGGATTGCTTGTATGCCACCCTTAACATGATAGTATACTAGAGGTTGACATGCCACCCAGAGGCCTGGGGTCCTTAAGGCTCGCATTTTTATTTCTCGTTTATTTTCTTTTTTAGGATGTGAACACTTGTTTGCATGCCTCGATCAATCGCGGTTTGTTGGTTTACTTGAATCTAAGTAGTTACATAGTTCACATCTCTTAGTATGTCATGCGGTGTATGCTAAACGCTTTTATATCTATCATGTACGCAAACCTGTATGCTCACCTTTACTTAATTGTATTGACGTTTTATTTTAACATATATGGTAGGTTGAGGATTTGTCTACGCATTGTAATAGAAATCTACGGGATCGAACTTTATTTGTATTATGAGAATGCATAAATTCTGTAATTTGTTTAAGGATTTTATGTTAGTAGTATGGGATATTAACGCTTAAATATTATCGCTTAAATAGTGTTATGGAATTTCTCATGAGACAATCTGGTTCGCCTAGTGCCACTACCCCGATGTTTCCGCCATCGGTTGGGGTGTGACATAATGAGTCTTACACATATTCCTTTATCGATTACAATTTCCACGGTAGATAATGATAAGCAAAGCTATAACAAAACCATAATCGCGCAAGTAGCGTACCTCGTTCTTGATTCCCTTGTTGCTTCATGTGACTTGAACTTTCTTCCTTTACACCCGTATGTAACCATTTATACTTAGAATTCATGTTTTATGCTTATTTACATACATCCTTTGTTAAGACATCATATATTTCAACGCCTACTTCATAAGCACATTCAAATCATGATCATTACATAAGGTTTATGACTAATATGGCTGAATTCTTAATTAAGGCATTTCATCAAACGCTTGGTGTGCATAACATCAACATAGCAGAAACTACAAGTGTTCAAAGCATGGTTCTACTAATTCATTATTGGATTATCAAAATCAACCAAAATTTCATACAACAATCATTCCAATTCAGTTTTATCTAACAATTATTCATTAATAGCAATTCTTATACTTAGCCCTTATATTAATATGCACATAATTATTCCATGTTCTTCACAATATCCCTAAACCAAATGGGTTTATACTTAAAATCGTTCAAATAACCCAACTCAAACAAAATTCTTGTTCTATTGTGTATTCCTAACTATAATTACACAATTATTCATATTTCTTCAAGATTGGGTTGAAACCCACTTTCTATAATTCATCATTTTAAGAAATTCAACTTACCACTTTGATGAACAAGCTTGGATGATTAAAGTTTGAGTTCATGCATCAGATTTAGCTTCATATACTCTTCTAATTTTGAGAATTTTGGAACAACAAGGGTTGTTGTTCTTGCCTTTCTCCTGGTCGACCTCCAACACACACACGTTAAGTGTGTGTTTTGGTTTAGTAAATATAAATTTCATTTACAATGAGGATTAAATTATACTCTAAGGCCAAAGTTTACAACGGAAACAAACATGGCAAATTTAAAGAATATTCTCAATATTTATCTCCTTATTGCTAGGCACCTTGTTAATATATTTATTCCATTCCATGTTATCTCTACTCCATCTCTTGTATTTAAACTTGTTTCTTGATCAATGAAAATCATAACACATTTTTTATGGTATCAGCCCAAAGATTGCTTAATTCCTACAAACCCTAAATGAGGTCGGAAATGATGTAAGTGGCAGTAAAAAAACCGAACCCCAAGTAATTGATTCAAGCTCATCGCATTACATCCATTCCTCCGATTACCCTATATAGATGCAGGTGAATGATGCCATCATTGATAGTAGAGATGACAAATTTCTTATCTACCAAAAACAAGATGGGATTCGTTGATCAGTCGATCCCAAAACACAAAGAAACAGAAGAAACATATATAGCTTGGATGTGATGTGATGCAATGATAAAAGGGTGGGTAACAATCGCGATGAGAAATATGCAAATACGGCAGGGGAGATTTGGATGATCTCAGGGAAAGGTTTGGAAAAGAAAGTGCACCACGCACTTATAAGCTCAAGCAGACTCTCACGGTAACCCGATAAAAAGGAGCATCAATCTCAACATATTATACGAAACTTCTTCTTCATAGAACGAGATACAAACGATTTACCACAACCACGATGCATCTCCGGTAAGTGTTCATGTGACATGGGGAAAATGATGAATGATTTTCAAGAAAATGAGCATTTGTTCAAATTCCTAATGAGACTTAACAGTGAGTTAGGCACCATAAGAACACAACTTCTATTAACGAGGCCAAGCCTAACCTTAGGGGAGGCTTATCAACCGGTGTCAAAAGATGAGAAAGATAGAAACATAGCAAAAATGAATAGGCCACAGGTTGAAGGCTTAGCATCCCAAACCATCTCTCTAAATTGACGTGATGGATGAAAAATCAGTAGAAATACAAAAAGGATCAAAGGAAGCTACATGAGGAAACCTTAATGAGGCAATAATTGTACTCATTGTGGTAAAGTAGGTCATCACTGAGATGGGTGAACAAAACGTGAGAAAAGCAAGGCTAAAGTGGGTTGTAAGCGAAGAGCAATACTAAACTCATCTCAAACACTTTATAGGAGCTAAAGAAGCAAATAAAGGTGATCCAATACCTAGAGGTAACATGGTTGGTAAGTTAAGACGAATGGACTATATATGGATTCAGATTCTACGGAACAGATAATCCATAAAATTAACTCACTTGAAAATTATACTGACTGTTAAGCTGAGACACATGTGGTCATTCCAAAGGGTGAAAGCATCTCGGTTAAGGCCAAAGAGATCATACCTTGAACATTAGGATCAAAATCAAAAGAGTCCTTTACATACCTAGTTTCAATTGCAATTTACTTTCCATTAGCCGATTAGCAAATGATTTGCAACGCTTAGTAAGATTTCTTCCACGTTTTTGCTTTCTGTAGGACTTACGTTCGAAGAAGTTGATTGGTGTGGGTGAATACATGAATGGTCTATATCGGATGGAGAGTACTGAGAGAAAGGAAAGTTATGATGTCCAAAACAAATGCCAAAGTGTGGCCCAAAAGATTAGGTAATGCCTCATTCATAAATTATGTCGTGTTAGTTTTTCCTGAAAGTTTTTCTTCTAGTTTCTTGGATATTTATTTATGCTCATGTTATTGCTAAACATACACGTTCGTCTTGTAACAACCTGACTTTTAGTCGTTCTGCTTATCTTTTCTTGTTTGTAGATGCCTTGTAATCAGGGATTCGATATTAATGAAGACTTATGTTAAACTACATATATTTTGTCATACAGCATAACATTACTAGTCTTAACGCTTATTACTCGCAACGCTAACGCAACACAAACTACAATTAACTATGTTACTATTAAGAGCCAAGTGTGGTTGTTAAACTACTCAGGCCTTCTACCTTGCTTATCTCATCGCATCACATCGCAGTTAATTGGGTTATATTATTTGGATATGTTTATGGGCTGTCAAGAACGTCAAGAACGTAGAGGAGGTAGGATGGGCAGTTGGTCAGATATAGTATGGATCATACATGGACTGTAGTTGGAGTCGGTGGCTCTCCTAGGGTTTATGTGTATTATGTGGTTAAACGCTCCCCGCTACGAACTCGCTTTACGCATTATATGGATACAACGCTAAGTAACTACCATACAACGAATCGACAACACTTAACGACAATGGCAAACAAAATTAGCCAAAGGGACTACTATCCACGAAGTTGGTATCCCAATTCGCGATGAAGTGCTATTACAGAAAAAACAACAGGCAAGTTCGCCGAAGTTGTCCAAACCAGAGAAAAGGCAAGTTCGCCGAACTTGTACAAGTTCGCCCGAACTTGTTGTCTGCCATCTTGTTTCTCCTTCACTATAAATACTCAGCACCTCCATTCATGCTCTCCTTGCTGCAACTTCGCTCCAGAGTTCCCAAAACCGAATTTCTTTGACTTCCAAGTAAGAATCCACTCGTTTTATGCAAACCACAATGTTTTCCACTACGATTTTACACAAGGATTACCTTCGTTTTCATCATAACTCCTCTGTTTATGAAAATCTTCATCTTTTTCTATAAAACTTCTTATTTTAGCTTAGATCTACACTTAAACGTGTCTATTGGACTTAGCCTTGGCCTTCCAAGCTAGAAATCTTGATGATTTCGACTCACCAAGTGTTAGATCTGAGAAAACTGTTTAAAGTACTGATTTCTACACCAAAACGGATTAACCGACGTGTGTTTCGTTCACTAAGTAGTGGAACGAGGCATTGTAAACAAGATACTTGAAATGGATTCGAAATTACGTCTGTTTCAAGCGGAAACCCAGATCCGGATGCACAAGGACGATAAAGCCACTTCGCATGAACTGGAGTAACTCATGCGAATTACCAAGTTCGCATGAATTATCCTGAGTTCCTGTAAAATGGCTAACACTCGCTCTTCAAAGATCTCTCCAGCCTATGGTTTGCTCAGTAGCTCAAGGTTGGAGGAATGGACACTCGATTTCCTCAGCAAATGACGTGAAAAACACACGATTTTGGAACCAAAACAAACAACTTCGCACTAAATAGGGCAAGTTCGCTTGAAGTTGTCACCTGACTGGTGCAACTTCGCCCGAACTTGTACCTGACCAAAGGAAGGAGTGCAACTTTGCTCGAAGATGTTCTCTAACCTGAATTAAAGCACAACTCCACCCGAAGTTGGCTAATTGACCTAGGTTGAGTACAACTTCGCTCGAAGTTGTCTACTGCCTCTTCGCATTTCGACCGTTTCAGCATTTTGGAAGACTGATGCACCTATATTCGCTTACAGGCTGATCCCGCGCTCCCTTCAATCCACAGCAGTTCGTGTTACTTCGTTGAGCACCGACTGTGAGTATACTTGAACCCTTTTTCGCTTTAACGTGCTTTTGGGTGTTACATACGTTCCTATATCAAAACACATCACACGACTCTCAACGCTTTATCACGACCCGCTCTAATATGAGTATACGTGTATGTTTGCTTGATGATTTGTATGCCACCCTTAACATGATATCTTGCTAGAGGTTGACCCGCCACCCGGAGGTCCGGGGTTGTTAAGGCTCGCACTTTTATTTCTCATTTATTTTCTCTTTAGTACGTGAACACTTGTTCGCGTGACTGGCACTCGCGGTTTGTTGGTTTACTCGTATCGATGCATGTTATATAATTCACATCTCCTACGTATGTTCATGCAGTGTTTGCTAAACGCTTTTACTACTATACTTATGCAAAACCTGTATACTCACATTTACTTTATTGTATTGACTTTATTTTAACGTATGTGACAGGTTGACGATCTTCGCTGCAATGGACTTAGGGTTATCTTTAGAAACGCATAATAGAAATCTAGGTTGTCGGATTGGTTTTGTTTAAGGGATTATATGTTTTGTAATAACTGTTATGAAATATTGTTTGATTGTATGGGAAATCGGACCTTTAAAATATTTTCACTAATAGTTGTTATGGAAATTCTCTTGAACATAAGTGCCACGCCCCGATGATTCCGCCATCGGTTGGGGTGTGACACGCTTTTCCTAAGAGTTCTACTAAATTGGTGCTTGTTTTGTTTTGATTCATTGTGATGTTTGGGGCAAATACCACAAGCCTTCTACTTCCCACGCTATTATTTACTTATGATTATTAATGATTTTAGTAGATCGGTATAAACTTACCTTATTAGACACAAAAGTAATGCTAGCGAGTGTTTTGTTTATTCTCAAAAAATGGTGAACACTCAAATTTGGAAAGCCAATTAAAAGAATTTGTTGTAATAAGAAGGGTTCAAACAAAATGATGGAAATCAATGCAAGGGAGGGAGTTTTGTTGGAAACCACATGCCCCCACACACTTGAACACAATAGGGTGGTTGAACGAAAGCATCGATATCTTAGAGACAGCTTGTGTTCTGATGTTTCAAGCAAGCTTACCAAGAACGTTTTGGGGATAATTCATAAAAGCTGACACATATATAATAAATCAATTAACATCAAAGGTTATTGGAAACTAAATACCATATTAGGTCATGTTTGGAAAAATGGTATATTACAATCATATGAAAGTTCTTGGATGGCTTATTTCTTACCAGAGCACAAAGACAATTGGAGATAAGTTCGAATTCAAGGGGAGGCTAGAGGTGCTCTTGGGTTACCGCTAGGAACCAAAGGCTACAAATCTTTGACACGAACATGGGAAGTTTGTAACTTCGTAAGATGTAAAGCTTGCATAAAGTTACTTCTCATTCATAATAATCAAACCTAAGGTACATGATAAAAGTATCTTTGAATGCCTTATAAATGATGAAGACTTGTTTATGAATGTCGAGCCTGGTCTAGAACGGATAAATATTTAATCAAATGATGAAATGAATGAGCCCGTTCAAAGAAGAGCATCCTACTTATATCGAGGAATAGAATGTCCAACCAAATGAAATGGTCTCAGCAATTATAAAAGGAAAAAGAGGACCATAACACAATCCAAATGGCTCCATGATTTTGATGTCAACTTGCCTCCATCCCTAGACCACACGCGCACCACACAGGATTGCTCTTCCTCAACGGTACATCCTCTTACCATTATATTTTTTATGATAAATTTTCTAACTATGATGAGGCATATTTTGTGGCCGTTAGCTCCAACAATGAACCGGAAAATTTTCATGAAGCTATGCAGGATAAAAACTGGATAGAGGCTACGAAGAATGAGATTGGGCCCTCAAAGATAATAAAACATAGACGCTTGAACAATTTCTAGATGAAAAGCGAGCCATTGATTCAAAATGGGCTCATAAATAAAGTATAAACCAAATGGAAATATCAAAAGATACAAGGCTCGTCATGTGGCCAAAGGTTTTACTCAAATGGAAGGTGTTGACTTTCACAACAACTTTACCCCAATTTCTAAGCTTGTCACGATAAGAACTTTTCTAGTTGTTGGTGTCTAAAGGAGTTGGCTGATTCACCAGCTAGATGTGAACAATGCATTGATCCATGGTGATCTTGAAGAAGAGGTATATATGAAGATCCCAAATGAATTCTCCGAGGAAGAAGAAACCAGAGTTTATCGTCCTAGGAAATCTCTTTACGAGTTAAAACAGGCTTCCCGTAATTGGTACCAAAAACTTATCACTTCCTTGCTTGACATTGGGTACAACAAATCAAAAGTCGATCATTTGTTATTTATATTCAAGTTTAATGATTTTTTTGTGGTTGTGCTTATTTATGTAGACGATGTCATCATCACAAGAAGTCATGTGAAAATAAAGCAAATAAAAGAATATTTTCATGAAAGTTTTAGCATTAAAGACCTTGATCATTTAAAGTACTTTATGGGGATTGAAGTGAAAAGAACTGGGAATGGGTTGGTTTTGAGGCAATGGAAATACACTTTGGATATTCTTGAAAACAATGACTTGATGGGATGCCGACCTAGTTCTTTTCCCAAGGAACAATATCTCAAGCTTGATCAATCAGTGAAAGCAAAAAAAAAGATGCCAAGTAGTACAAAAGGCTCATTGGAAGATTATTGTATCTTCAAGCAACCAGACCAGATATTACTTATTTGGTTAACATCTTAAGTCAGTTCATCTCAAATCCTCGACGAGAACACATGGAAGTCGCCACTCGCATTCTTCGTTATCTAAAAACCACTCCTGGTCAGGGCATTATTTTAGCGCAGGACGTTGGTAATAATTTAGTTGCCTACTGTTTTGCTGACCGGTTAGGATGTACACACACTAGTCGGTCTCGAACCAATTACCTACTTTTATTAGGAGGAGCTCTGGTGGCATGGAAGACAAAGAAACAATCATTTGTTTCTAAATAGTCAGTTGAGGGCGAGTATCGCGGAATGGCAACAACCAAGTGAAGTTTTATGGGTTCCTTAGCTATTAGAAGATTTGAATGTCAAGTCAACATATGCTACGCCTTTGTTGCATGATAATCTTGTTGCTAAACCTATTGCCAACAATCCTCTATTTCACGAATAGACCAAGCTTGTAGAGATGGCCTATTATTTCGTTCAGAAAGAGTTGAGTCAAGAAAAATCTTGCCATTACATATTGATACCAAGAATCAAGTTGCAGATTTATTGACAAAATCCTTGGGAGCTCAATAATTAGCGTTCTCGCTTAATAAGTTAGGGATTTGTGATCTTCATACTCCAACTTAAAAGGAGTAAGAGAATATTCCCAATATTTAGTTTATATTTATCTCCTTATTACTAGGCTCCATATTATTATCTTTATTTCCATTCCATGTTTATCTCTATTTCATCTATAGTATTTAAACTTGTTTCTTAATCAATGAAAATTAGGGCTGTAAACGAAACGAACGTTTAGCGAACAGTTCGTGAACCGTTCTGCGGGAAGTTCGTTTATGTTCGTTCGATTATCTTAACGAACGCACATGAACAAAAAATTTTGTTCGGTTAGCTTAGCGAACAAACACGGACACAGGTCTCGTTCGTTCGACTGCGTTCGTGAACGTTCGGTAATATGTTCGGTTACGTTCGTTTGATTAAATTAAAAAAATAATAAACCTTTTTTCTAAACATATTGAAAACTTGAAACCCTATTTTTTTTTTCTAAGTTAGTTAATTTGGGGATTCTAAAACACTTTTTTGGGATAATTATATCTAAGTTAGTTAAACTCGATTCATCATTTGGGGGTGTAGTAGATTCTTGTGCTTTGATTTATCATTTGATGGTGTATTTAACTACTTATATCCAATGTTTAAGGATAACAATATTTTTAATTTTTTATTTTTGAAATTAAATGTTCGTTTACATTTGTTTTTATTTGTTTGCGTTCATTTGTGTTCGAGACCAGTGTTCATAAACTGTTCTTGAATAGCTGAGTTTCCTTAACGAACGAACACGAACATAACTTATGTTCGGTAAGTGAACAGTTCGCCAACATGTAAATTTCCTTAACGAACGAACACGAACACAGCCTTGTTCATGTTTGTTCGGTTCATTTATAGCCCTAATGAAAATGATAACATTATGCTATCATAACTTTAAAATTATTAATAGTTTTTGTGATTGTAAATAAATTAGACGGTTTTATGATAAAAAGCTTGTTGTAAATAGTCGTCAATTTTGTCGCTAATTTTGTAAGTTAACAAAAAAAGTGCAGTAGCTAAAATATATTCAACTGAAGCCAATTTCTAGAAGCTTGAATTCGCAACGATCCCACCACTGTTAATATATATTTACAAAAACCCACCATGTGTACAAACTTTTTGTAAAACCAATCATCATTAATAACTAATTTAACCCATTAAAATGACCACCCTCATTCAGGGCATTTAGGTAATGCATCTTTAATGTAAACTATTAGCATGTAACTTTACTTAGTTTCTCATATAGAACTCATTAACACCTAATTTAACACTTCAAGTCCATAATGTATACCTAGTATAACTCACTAAATACTTCCCACTTTTATGGGGCAACTCGGGTCACACCGCCGCTAGTCATGCGTGTGGTGCCCGGCGGGTAGGGTTGGGTCTATGTGGTTGCCGCATGGTGTTAGTGTGAGGGTAGGAGAGAGATAGAGAGAGTTGTGTGTGTATGGAAAGAGAGAGATGAGATAAAATGGTGAGGTCCATATTTTAGGGTAGTGGGAACCCTATACCAGCTTAGGTCAAACCGCTGCCAATCATGCGGGTGGTGCCCGATGGGTAGGGTTGGGTCTATGTGGTTGTCACATGGTGTTAGTGTGAGGGTAGGAGAGAGATAGAGAGAGTTGTATGTATGGAGAGTGAGAGAAGAGCTAAAATGGTGGGGTCCAGCAAATCAAGTGGTTTAGTATAGTGGTGCTACAAAATCAGGTGGTTTAGGGTAGTAGATGGACCTAGTGACGTGGCAAGACGGGATTGGAAGATGTTATGGTTGAAAGGGGATTTCATCGTATTGTACAAGGGGTTAGTTAAAGAAACATAACTAATGCACTATTAACACACCATTGATGTGTCATATGTGTGGTATGGTTCATATAGGTCGTATGACATTAAGCAAATCATATGAGTCGTTTGATGGCCAAATCAAATGACCCTTTTGATGCTTTAACTAACAAAGAACAATTGATGAGACCACGGACAAACTCACATAGCTCATATGACCTTTTCTGTCATGTCATGAAGGTGTGTATGACTCGTAAATCCTGTATAATGTGATAGATGATCTAGTGTACACTAATTGGTAGATGTAGTGTCATATTTATTCAACACCATTATATAAACCAATTAAAGAAGCCAAGTTATTTATCATTATTACTAAAATCAATATGAGATTATTACATTGTGTTAAAACATAATGATATGTTTCAGCTTTTTCTTAAAACAGCTAATACACTCATCTAATATACTTCTAAGGGTATACAGTATAGAGCTCAAGAAGAAAACAAGATGCTCAAGGTGGCGTAGGAACACTACCTCCAATTCGAAGCCAATTTCAATTGCTAGAACGGGGAGTTTTTCTCGACTTCATTCACACACCCCCTCTCCAAGTTGGTGAGTTGGGAAAAAGTTGATGTGGCGCTTATGTGCCGTTTGAAGAACGTTGATGGATACCCTCCACTCTAAGGCTATGCATTGTGGTTTAATATAACGTCACGTCACTATCACGTAAATAATGTACTTTAAGTCTTTAACTAGCTCACCCTTTATATGCCATATTGTGATTTTACTAATAATTAAATAAAAGAAAATCCATGATTGGTGCGTTAAGGTGCTCCCCCCTCTCACTCCCGTGAACATACTCACGTCCCCTCTAGTGGCAGCCCTTAACGCCCCTAGGGCAGTGTTATGAGACGTTAAAATCTGATGTGCCAATGGTGTTAAACTAGAGATGATCACGATACCCGTTCGGTACCGAAAAACGGGAAAAAGTGGTACCGGTAGCTAATACACCAGTTCGGTACCGGTACTTACCGGTGTTTTACTCGTAAATACCGGTACCGAAAAAAGGGGAAATGAGAACTTGTATCAATACCAAATATACCCGATACGGTGCCGGTAGCCGGTATCAAATGCCCATCCCTATGTTAAACCACAACGAACAACCTAATTATACCCCACATTTTACTTGAAACTCAAACCCTCAACCTTAGTGAAAGAACGTTAGTTAACACATCAAGATACAATTAATCTAATTAATCTAAACATGCGCTACACATAAAATAATACACATTATTATTATTTGTAACATATATTAAAGATCGTAAAAGCATACTAATAACTTAATTATCTAATGCAACTATTAAAGTCATCTTTTATGAGCGACTAAAGAATAGGGTCCATGTGTAAATAGATTAATTTAAAAGGGGTTTTAAAGAAATACTTTTCCGCCGAACGACGCCGCACCTGGGAACCGGTGCTTGTTGTCGTGTGGCCACTAATGACGTGTCCAACTTATTTGATTAGCAGCTGATTATGACGTTAATTAACACAAACTTACAAATTTGACCCATTTTTAGATTTGGTGGAACCCGACCCTTTTCGCTTGTATTTCCTTATATTGGGGGTTATCAACAAAGAAAATGGTCAAGTCGTTTGTCTGACTTTGAAAACTTTATAACACTCAAAAAAGAAAATAATATATAATATATTCTTTTTGGAGTTCGAAAATTATTTAACTATTTATAGACTTAGGTATAAGATTTAAGTTATAACTAGTATGATTCGGTGCACGATGCAGAAGTTCGATTTTGATCAATATTGATTTGTAAACGATACCAAATCGGTACAACAACTTAAAAATATATATAACCAAATAAATAAAGTCATGATATAAAAAGAATATTAACATGTGTTTTACATCAACCGAAAACAATTAAATGAATGGCAGTACAGGTTCGTCACAGTACCGTCAATCACTGTAGGTTGTAGCTAATGATCCTAAAAAAAGTATTTTATTTGGATACAACTCTGTTTTCAACAATTTTTTACCGGAATGTCGAGGTAAAAAAATTAAACACATCTGCATATTCTTTTTTAAGAAATTAACGAACGCAAGTTATTAAAGAAAATATAAAGAGTAAACTTCCGTTTTGCTCCTTGTGTTAAAAAATAGTCATTTTCCTCCCTAATGTTTTGATTTTGTCTCAGTTTGCTCCAAGGCTCTAACCCAGTTAAAACCATTCAATCAAAGGTAGGGGTATTTCCGTAATTTTAGATATAAGGATTTATTTATTTGTTATTAATTATTTAAATCCATTTTGAATTAATATAGATTATTATTATTAATATAAATAATATAAAAAGTTAATTATTTATTATTAATATATATTATACATTATAGATATTAATAATAATGTATGTATATCTGCATCTACACCCTTACTTGAACATCTACCACAACCACCACAATCTCTTGTTTTGTTCTTTGCTTTTTAGAAGTGTAGTGAGGATACTGTGGTTGATATTTCTGCTACTCACATTCGACATCCCGATGTAATATCAGTTGAAAAAAGTGGACATTGTTATCCATAAAGCAATTGATGAAATTTCTTCAATTAAAGAAGCAATTCTTATGATGGCTCTACTAACATTATCTACACCATCTGAATGCTAGAATTATAGAAAACTGCTAAACAACCACCACTGCAGCGAAGGGTGAGCCAGATCTGCTTAGGGTTCAAGGGGTGATTTTCAGATCTGGTTTTCTCCGGATCTGATCCAGATCTGTTCATCTAGATCCACGACGGCGGCGATAGGGGTATATATATGTAGATCTGGCACAACAAAGGAAAGACCTGCACACCAAAGGAATCTCCGGCGCCGGTGACTTCCGTCATCACTCCGGCGATCTCCCCTCTGATTTAAGGGTGGTGGTGAGGTGAAGACAGAGAGATTGTACAGAGATAGAAGACAGAGAGAGTGTAGGGAGAGAGGATAGAGAGAGAAAAAGACAATCAAATTGGATTTTGATATATATTGTTTATATATTATATATAATATAATCTTTATTCGTAGTTTTACTAAAATACCATTAGTTTTGTATTTAAAATTACCAAAATACCCATTCAGTTAGTACACAATTTGGATGGAGTTTAAGGTGATGAGCAAAATGGAAAAAACATAGTAAATTATTGGAGGAAAATGGTTATTTTAAATGTTTGGGACAAAATCGTTAAAACGACCAAACCAAAGGGAGGAAAACGAAAGTTTACTCAAATATAAATTAAATGAAAAATGAATAGGTTAAAACATATGTTGTTTAAAGTAAGTATAGGGGTGAAACTGTAATTAAGGAAAAAAAACATTCTATAATTCATAATTCATGCAAATTAATAGGTTGATGTTTGATAATTATAATCATGCAAATTAATAGTTGATGTTTGATTGTTTAGAAAATAAAGTTTAAATGTGAGCGTACTATTGTTCCTTAAAAACAACGAATGCCAACGTATACAAATTAACAAAAGTACAAAAACGACTAGATGCATAAATAAAGACGTAATCAAGGCAATGAGATGCGAACTTAAGGGCTGTTTGGCAACTTCTGAATGGTTAAGTCCTGAATGAGTAATATCATTAAGTGCTAAACCAGTAAGAGGTCTGAATTATTAAGAGCCAGTATTAACTGTTCAGAGGCAAATTTCTGATCAATTCATATTGGAGGTCTTAACCATTCAGACTAGGTATAATGCTTAACCATTCAGAGGCAAATGTCTGATTTGTTCGCGAAACAAACAGTCTGAACCATTAAGTGTTGAACCAGTAAAAGGTAGTAAGAGGCCTAAACCATTAAGAGCCCCATTAAGAGGTAAATAAACAGCCCCTTAGAAGGTCCAAAGTATTGTTTGTTACACTTATATAATTGTTTATTTAAACTACAGTATTTGAATATGAATGGATATAAGAATACAAAGTTTCTTAAACTATCACTAACAACGAGCAAGTTTTGTTCTTGTTTATTCATCTAAGTAAGCTACAATATTTTGTTCATATATTCAATAAAATAAATACAAATTTCGTTTATAACTTTAGTTCCAAGATTAGTGATAGTTATGAGCTCGGTTCAATGTACGGTTTGGATATTCGAAACAAAACTATAAGTGCAGTTTAGTTTTGATCTGGTCCGATCAGACTAAAAATTGAACTTGGTCGTTCTTATTTCGGCTTTGGTTTGGAAACCTCCGAGCAATATTGTAAAAAATGTGACTAGTCGGCGATTAATCGTTAGTCGGCCAGTAACTGAGTAATTTTTCGTTAATCAGTCCATTAATCGCTAGTCGGGCCTAGTCAGACCTAATCAGCCCTATCACCCCTAGTCGGGCCAAGTCGGCCGGCCAAAAATTGGCAATTAAGGCCAGATTCTGGCGAAAAACTGTATATTCCGGCCAAAACCTATAAATTTCGGCCAGTTTCCAACCAAACCATGTGAAGTCCAACAACTAATCTAGTATACTCAAAAAAATGAGTTAAGGAAGGTTTAAAACATGTCTAATTAAAATATTTACCTATAAAAATGTGTATGTGCATACAAAAACTGATAATTACATATAAAAATCTCAATCCGATTAATCCTGATTGATCCCGATTCAACGCTAGTCGGTACTCCACGACCGACTAGTGCCTAGCGCTTTTTACAACCTTGCCTCCGAGTCAAAGAGCAAAAATGAATTGATTGAAAATTTGGTTTATTCAACAAAATTCGAATTTGATTTGTTTCAAGTTAATATTAATTTACATGTATTGCATTTAAAGAAATAAATATGTGTTTATAAGACTCTCAAAATGGTCTATTTTTTAAGAAATCATTTCATGTGTCTATTTGTTTGTTAACATAGAAGAGAAATCAAAAGCATTGCTTTAGGAAAGCTTGACATTGATAGATTTTGGTCTCACAATGTTTCGTTAAACAATGTGATAAATAAATATAAAAGATAACGTCACTGTGCAGCCAACTTTTTGGCATTCTTATTTGTATTTAATCTATAAGACACCACTAATATCGTTAGGTTTCTAAATCTAAGTGAAAGTTTATGATTCATTACATCAATAAAAAATGTGTTAATACATTTATCAAAAGGATGTGTTCTTGGATTTAAAAAGAATAAAATAAGAAGATAAAAACAATAGAAAATAATATAAAGAAACGAAGAAAAAAGAACAATTCTTTTGTTTCTTTTGAGTTAAAAAAAAGGTACAACTTAACAACCTGTTAATTAAGATTGTTTTGTGTATTGGTTAGTAGTCGGTATTTGAGTCATATGAGCCTGACTTAGGGGTTGTTTGTCAACTTTTGAATGATTAAGTGTTGAACTAGTAAGAGATCTGAACCATTAAGTATTGAATCAGTAAGAGGCCTGAACTATTAAGAGCCAGTATAATGTTTAACCGTTCAGAGGCAAATGTCTGATCAATTCAGATTAGATGTCTTAACCATTCAGATTCGGTATAATGCTTTAACCATTCAGATGCAAATGTCTAAACCATTCAGACATTTGCTCGCGAAATAAACAGTCTGAATCATCAAGTGCTAAACCAGTAAAAAGTCTGAATTATTAAGAGCCTCATTAAGAGGCAAATAAACAGCCCCTTAAGATGCAAGTTAAGTCTAATTTATATTAACCTAAAAGAGCCAACAAGTGTTTTGCTACTATAAATAAGGGTCAAGTTGGTCCAATGTATGTGTGTTGTCGTGTTTCGTTCTTTATTCTATTCTATTCTATTCTAACATATAAAAAACAATATGGCAGGAATAGTTGTGCCACCTCATTGGTGGTAAATGGACGGCAATCTTATTTTATTTTTTATTTTTACTTTTATTTTTTTTATACTATACAATTCACATGGAAATGAATAGTGTCAGTCAGCTTGTATGACACTTTATTATATTGTATCCATTTTAAAATTACGGTTTTACTCTCAGTTTCAAATTTACGCTTTGCCCCGTATTGAAAATAAAATCATGCTTTTATCCTTAGTTAAAAATTACGATTTCACCCTCGATTCCAAATTACGATTTTTTTCCCCAGTTTAAATTTACAATTTTGCCCTAAGTTCAAAATTACGCTTTTTGCCCCCAGTTTAAAATAAAATTACATTTTTGCCCACAGCTAAAAATTAAGATTCTGCCCTCAGTTCACAATTATGATTTTGCCCCCAGTTTATCACAAACTTATGGTTTTGTCCCCAGCCTAAAATTACGATTTTGCCCTCCGTTCAAAAACATGATTTCGCCCTGAGTTCACAATTACGTTTTTCCAACCAGTTCAAAATAAAATTATGCTTTTGCCCCAGCTCAAAATTAAAACTTTGCCCTAAGTTCAAAATTATGATTTCGCCCCATGTTCAAAATAAATTTACGGTTTTGTCCCCAGCTTAAATTACGATTTTGCCCTTAGTTCAAATTACAGGCTACTGCCTAGCACTCTTCCATTGGTCAGGGTATATTACAATTTAACCCGAAGTTCAAAATTATGAACTTGCACCTGTGCAAAATTACGATTGTGTCCCCGATTCAAATTTACAGTATTGACATCGCTTTCGCTTTTGACAAATTACAATTTTATTCAAGTTAAAAAATACAATTTGCCCTCAGTTCAAAATTACAATATTGCTATCGTTTTATTTTTTTCGCAATAAGTGTTTTCTTTTAATTTTAATTGGTTTACTCGAGTTTTACTGTGTCAATGAGCTATTAACACTCGCTCATTAGTCTTGACAAATTATAGTTTTGCCTTGAACTAAAAATTACGGTATTGCTATCGTTTTAGTTTTTTTTTTTTTTTTACCAAAACTATAGTATTGATTTTTTAATTGGTTGAGATTATTCGGCCTGTCACCCTGCAACACGGACGGGGCATCAACTAGTTAATAAACAAAAAAAAGGAGTTATGAGAAATTCTTAAAAATCACTATGTTACTGCGTTTTATGTTCAATTATTTTCAACATAGTCTTCAAGCACCAAAATCCCAAAACTTGTTCAAATAAACCAACCATGAAAATGACTAGCATCGATTACTAGCATAATCATTAGAGGTGCACAAATCGGGTTCTTATAATACCTGGTTCCTAGCACGATTAGGTATTCAGAGAAACCGGGTAGAGTTTGAGTACGGGTATTGAGGAGAAAAACCATACCCTATGTACCTAGGTAAGGTATGAATGGGTTTGGGTATAACTAGGTAATGGAACCAGATATTAATCAGAGTATTAATACTTGCTTTTAAAAAAATAAGTTTTATTTATTATTTTACAAAATAATAAGTTTATTTAAAATTAATTTTAGTTTGTAATTTGTAAAAAAAAATCAAAATAAATTACAACAACATATATTCACTCAAGTACAAATTATATGCTTTATAATATGCATTTAAAAATAACTTAAATATAAAAGTTGTAAACGAAACATACTTTGAAAATTTAGGTATTCTATCGGGTAACAAAAAAACGCTATTCGGTATAAAGTATAACCGGGTTTGGGTATGACCGGTTCTGGGTATGTTCGGTATAAAGCGGGAACGGTTTCAGGTACGGGTATTTACCTCAAAATCATACCTTACTTACAGGTAGGGTGAGGCTCGATTTTAGATATAAAATACCCGAGTTACCAAAATAACTGGTTCCGAGTTCTTTACTCGTGTCTAGTTCCGGATACGAGCTTTTTGTGCACCTTTAATAATCATCATATATGAAGAGTGAAAATAATTCGCAGTTTGAATAAAAATTACAAATAATCTATATCTATATATCTATACTATATAATAAAAGAAATCGATGTAAAACACTTGTTAAAGATATAACTTTTTTATTATCTAATATATAAAATTACATTTGTTTAACCCTATAATAAATGAGGTTTTAAAATATATACTACGAGTTATCGCTAACCCGCACGTTGCGGCGGGACGTTTATTATAATTTCTCAATAGTATTTCCTTTTCTAAAAAGTAACTCGAATTTATATCGTTTAAGGAAAATGTATTATAGTTAACCTTACTCGTTTCTAAGCAACATTTACGTTTTGAACATAGACCAACTAAAAACATATTATTTATTATTATTATTGTTGTTGTCGTCGCCGTCGTCATCGTCGTCTTAATATTTTTACAAACGTAATTTACAAACTTGATGATGTATCAATATTAAGTAGACTTTGTTTTTTTTGTTAAAAATAAGTAGAAATAGTAATATACACCCACGCGCAATTAACGTTTGAATTGTTGTAATAATTTGATACTGATACATCATCAACTAAAAACTGGTTTTTAAACCGTTGCGGTGTTTCATTGGTTGAATGCACGGCCTATTATCATAAATAAGGGTTCATGTTTTATGCCATGGACACGTTTAATTTCTTTTGTTTTACTAACCAACCCACCTACCGTCTCAATGGTGACTTCAAATTAAAACGTTGTGCTAGTGGCTTGAAAGGATATTGTGAAACGTGCCTTTTTGTGCGTATTTTTTAGCAGTCACATCTTTCTGGATAATATAGTATAGATAGTCATCTCCTCAGTCATCCACACGTGGCTCGGTTGCTTTTTTGCAAAAGTGTATAACAATTTGGACGGGTGCTTATGGATCATGTTGAGTGTGACTTTTTGCAAAGTATATAACGGTTCGAATGGGTGCACATGAAAATTTTCGCATGAACCAATGATTCGCATGACGGTTATATTGAAGGGTCGTGAGTCGTGACGTTATCCCACGCGTTGTGGTGAGATGTGGATTCTGAATATTTTTAATATCACCATGAGAACTGAAATTGTTAGATTTATGAAAAAAAATTGTTTTAAAAAATGCCATAATTCTAATACCCAGTTCATTCAAGACATTTAGGACTACCAATAAATGCTAAATAGTTATTTTAAACATCTCGAACGATAATATTTTATTTTAATTTAAACAGTTGCAATACGGCCTCCATCTCAGGCGTGGTGATCGACGTTTGTTGTTCCGGCTTTACAGTTACGGAAGGTCGAACGTTTAAACCAATTTCACGCGGCGTTAACATTCTAGCGCCCCTCCCTTTTAACGCCCCCTAAATTCGCCATGGAGCGTAACACCTTTGCCATATTGGATTAACGTCGTGGGCGTGTTATTATTAGTCACGATCTTTAAGTGTGGATGTATAGTATGAGAATACAAATCGTAGCATACCACAATTTATTATTAATCATTCAATAATGATACAACTCGAGAATTTCAGCACCACAACATATCATTAATCATTCAACAAGAATACCACATAAAAGGTTCATATTCCAAATAACGCTAAAGTTCTGTCCCTGGTGCATATTACAAAAAGAAAGAAAGATCATGGAATTTACAACAATGTTTTTGGAATAATCATTATAAATTCATATTCATCAGTCAATTTTTTTTATTAACCATTACTTAACATTATCATATACAGTCAAATTCTTAATGTGACTTGCATCCAAAATCACAGTTCGTGGACATACGATTGAAAGTTAAGCAGGATCACGAAGGAAAATACGGAAACAACAAAAATAACATATGATTGAATCAGTTTTTACCTTTAATGGCAAGCGTATAGGGGGATTGGTTAATGGAAATTGAAAGAGAAAGAAGGGATGTTGGGAAGTTAGAGATTATGGGATTTGGTACGTTGGAGGAATATGGATGACGGTTACGGCTGAAGTGAAAATGAAGATAACAAAAAAAGGTGGGAAAAATAAGGGAACCGGTGGGAGTGGGATTCGAACGGAAATCATTGATTGCAACCATTCAAACAAAGGAATTTTATGATATTAATTACTTTTAATTAATTCATATTTTTAAGTGAAATGAAGTAAAGGATGTGAGATTTAAACAAATTAGACATAACCCAAGTTGCTAACTATATAAGGGTATAATATAATTTTATTATTTATTACATAAAATTACATTTATTCTACCCGTATATACGAGGTTCCCACGGTTTCCAACCTGTTGTATAATAGAAAAAATATTCGCACACCAAAATTTATACGCAACATAACCTCATCAAAGTTTTGACTACTTTATAAATACTTCTCACCCCAAAAATATATATCATGATGTCATGTTAAAATTCCCATCAATTTCCAACCTAAACTGTTAACCATCATATATATATACACATTTGACAACCATATTTCCACATTTGTCAAAATCTGTTGCGAACCAGTCCGAAAAATCTGTGAAATATATCATCTTTGGAAAACCAACATCACGAATTGAGAAAAAGACAATGGGCTCATGTACACTGAAATCATGCGAGTGTATCTAGCGTTTGTCACCTCGAAACAAGAAAACGCCACGCGAAACCGACACTCATCAATGTGTCCATACGCGATAACTATAAACAATACTAAAATTCAAGTAGCAAACCCAACTAGAGATGGGTCAATACGGTGTATGTTTTATATCAAACAAATAAACATGTCAAACAACGACCCATTTCAACTCCAGCCCGTTACCAAACCCATCTTACCACATTTACCGACAAAAACACAAAAGCTGGCCCGTTTTCACGGAATTTGAACAACGATAGGCAGCTTAGAAGTCACTACGGTTTCAAAAAGTATTTGCAACTACAATACTAAAAAACTTTGCTTAAGACCTACAAACAAACCACAAAACGAGATCATTAAGCAATTAGCTGCTAAACTTCGAAAAACAAAACATTACCATATTTGTACAAGTTCTTGTGCTTTTCTATCTTACCGCTTGTGATGAAACCGCACCTTCAGCAAGAACTGCAGCTTAACCTGTTAAAAAAATATTAATATATATATAATCTCCATAATATATTATGTAGCAGATTAGTTTTGTAGACAATGTACAAAAGAATATTAAAGAACTTACTTGATCAGTGTTGTAGACAATGTATTCATTATACATCAATTCAGTCGCCTTAACATTTGACGGTACGGGCTTGCCACATGGCACGATGACATCATCTTTCCAGTTAAGGTGTTCAGAAGCATTAGGTATGTTCTTGCCAAGCCCTTTAGTCGAGTGCTTCCCTTTTGGAGGTTTGTCGATGTACTAAAATAACAAATAAAAAAAAGTTTCACGACCATGAAAAAATATTACACATAATAACAATTTTATAAAACAAAATGCAACAAAATATGACCTTGGCCTTCTTTAGCTCGTACATCTCCCCTAAAGCGACTTCGCTTAGTAGCATTAAACCCACCGGGTTTTTCTTGTCGGTAAAACAATATTGAGCACTTTTACTCACCAAGTCGGCAAAATAAATCCCTTTGCCAAACTACACATCAAAAAAGATTATTACAACTGCACATATATATACTGAAAGGTTCAAATACAAAAGGCTCTTAACGTGCTACGGTACGCGACCACTAATATAACGTGCGAAATTATGCAAATAACGTGCGTAATTAGGGTTAACCCAACCCATGCGTAATTATGCAAATAACGTGAGTAATTAGGGTTTAGCCCAACCCATGCGTACGCAAATAATGTGCGTAATTATGTATTATAACGTGTGTAATTATGCAATAACGTGCATAATTATGCAAAGTTAATTAGATCAGATGTGCGGTTGAGATGCTTGGGTACGCATCGCACGATAAGGTGGTCGTGTACGTTAACCGCCCTCTATATATATGTGTGTGTGTATGTGTTAGAGAGAGCGAACCATATAACCCGTTGCAGGAGCTTCAGGAGGGGCTATTCGCAACCCTTGGCTTAAGATACCGACAAAGTTTGTCAACCGAGAACCTATCAACGAAACGGGTCAAAGGGGAAAAAAATTTTAAAAATGTAGCTTGAAAACAAACGTATCAAAGGGGTTTAATTAAACCTACCGTGCCAAAGGAGCATCTTGTTCTTGAGTTTATTTTTATACGGAGAAAACTTATCAAACTCCCCTCGTCGTTCAACTGTGAAAACTTCTTCAAGTTCAAGTGCCCAATCCTGGAAAAAAAAGATAAAAATTTCAGTACACGTGTTATCATTTCGAAAGACCAAAAAGCCCGTGAAACGTTTCGAACCAATTAAGAGATACAGAGAGAGAATTAGACGCACCGTATGTGTAGGGGCATGTGTTGTCTGGAGATATTTCTCAACTAATCGATAATCTTCAGAGTTGTGAGGAAGTGGGACCATTTCACATTGAAGCTTTTTGTATTTATCATCAAGAGAATCATCGTTGTCAACATCAAACCCTACTAGCCTTGAAGCTATTTCGATATCTTGAAGCGCTTCCAACATTTTAACCTACAAATTAGAGATTTTTGGTGCTAAATAAGTTATACTAACATAATAAAATATTAATAACATTGTTACCTTTGATTTAAAGTCGTCTTCATCTTTGATTACATGTGGATGAACAGAAGGAATAACCGTAAAAAACCGGTTGCTCGCAGCAACAATCATGCTTTCTTTGACTGCAGGGTTATCAGTTGACTTGTTCAATAGATCCTGAAGCTCAGTCAACACTTCAAAACCTAAAGGAAAAAAATCAAGAAAATAAAACTTTATAGTTTACAAGGAAAAGATAATAATATTCCGATAGACATTAGCAATTTTCATTACCTTTCTGAATATTGCTTTTGCTAAGCTTCCCAAGGGGCATTTCCGCCATATTTATTTCAAATTCCATCATTGCAGCTCTGCAAAGTTTGAATATATATATAATATATATATATAAAATATAAAAATCCTCCTTTAAGAATATAAGTACATATATAAATTATAAATTATATTTACCGGTATGTTTCCACGTTAAACAACATCTTCATCAACTCTGCTAACGGGGGAGCGAGTTGACTTTTAGCATCTTTAAGTTTGTTTCTCTGAATCGAATCTTTGCTCACACCATAATCCTGCAAGATAAAGCATTCGACGCGTTAGCGGAAACTAATGAAATGTGACTCTGGAAAGTAGTGCTTGCAATTTCGACCCGTTTACGTAATACAGATCGATTTAGGTTGTATTTATCTCCAACGTAGGGGTGTTCAGTATTCAATTCAGAAATGAAAATTTCAAAATTCGACTCAATTCGAATTCGATTATAAAGCTTCAAGTTCGGTTTTCAAATATTCAAGTTCGATTCGATTCAAATTTGAGTCAAGTAATTGAATACGAATTTATGATTTTCAATTCAATTCGAAATTCGAACTCAAATTATACACACACACACATATATATATAGTGAATGTGTATTGTACAATTTTGCTTAACGTACGCTGATTAAATTATAACATGCGTGATTATTTTTATAATATGCGTGATTAGGTTTTTTACCCTATCGTAATTTCTGATTTTGTACATGCGTGATTATGTTCATGCGTGATTATGGTTTTCAACATGCGTGATTAGGGTTTTTGAGTTTTATAACGTGCGTAATTTCATCTCGTACACATCGTACGTTAAGAAATATTGTACGTTAACCAACCCCTACAATATGAATATATATACATATGCACACACACATGGAAAAACCTTTTAACTTTGGGCAAAACTCTAAAAGCCCTTACAATTAGTTTGTAGTAGTTTTAAAAATAAAAGTAAAAGAATTTATTATTTTGGGTGAATTTGAATCAAATCGAATTTATTCAAACCGAATTTGAGTTTCAAATACGAACCGAATCGAATTTCGAATTGGGCATAAAATTCGAATCGAATACGAATTCAGGTAAAAAAAATAAAAATTCGATTCGATTAATTCGAAAATTCGTTATGTGATTCGTTGAACACCCCTACTCCAACGGGTCAATTGGCTGAAGATTTAAAATCTTAACTAAAACTGAAACAGATCAGCATCTGCCAAAAGTGATAGCTTTATTTTGGAAAACTAGATTAATATCATATTTATACATTGAATAGTTACAAAATTCGATAAAATGGACAAATGGTGTTGTTGGTCAACCGACAGACCGGAATTATAAAATATTTTGACAAAATGGTGTTGTTGGGTCAACCGACAGACCGGAATTATAAAAATTACTTGTGTTGACCCAAACCTATTTGACAGGTTACCCAACCCACCCATCTTGCCACATACCCACTTCTATACAAAAGTAAATAGGTAAGATAAACAATACAATTTCCAAGGGGTAGAATCGTCCGGGTTGTTTTTGAAGTGTCTTTTTTTCCCAAGACTCCCATGAATTCCCGGTTTTTTCAAGGAATAACCGTTTGAATTCGTGAATTGCATCTTCTTTACACATCTCTTCCAACTTGGTCCCACCAATTTTTTCATTGCCAACACGACCCCACTTTCGGAATACATGGCAGCCTGAGCCTTTATCATCTTCAATAATCTGAAGGATATAATAACTTCATGCAAAAAAAAACACATAACACATATTAAACACAAAAGTGAAAAGGGAAATATTAAAAAGAGTAAAATCCAATTTTCGTCCCTAAGGTTTGATCACTTTTGCGACTTTAGTCCAAAGTTTGTTTTTTCGCATCTGGATCCAAAAGGTTTGAAATCGTGCCATTTTCATCCGACATGTTAACTCCATCCATTTTTCTCCGTTAAAAGAGGGGCATTTCCGTCTTTTTAGACATTTTTAATTCAATTAAAAAACCCTATAAGAAATAAAGATCCACCTCTATTGACTTTCTCCCCCACCAAAACCCTTTAATCATCACAAAAATGTCTAAAAAGAAAAAAATACACCTGACTTAATGTCAAAAAATGGATGGAGTGAATGAGTTGGATGGAAATGGCAAGATTTTAAACCTTTTGGACCCATATGAGGAAAAACAAACCTTTGGACGAAAGTCGCAGAAGTAGTCAAACCTCAAGGACGAAAATGGCATTTTACTCTTTAAGAAAATAATGGAATATTTAAAATATTTGAAAGAACCACCTGTTAACACCAGTGGATAGATCCGATAAGCTAAGAGTTGTATTATAGATGCTTTTTCCGTGCTCTAAAATATGACCCGTATCTTGCAAACCGGATGCTTCATGCACAGCACTCCGCCCTTTGACTTTTACAGTGACCATGCTTTTGTTAGCTTCTTCGTTGGTTTCAAGTTTATACAAATCGAAACGAAGTTTTTTCTTTCTTTCAAAGCAGTCGACCAGATAATCCTCCCTCAGAATAGGTATTTTCATCCTCCTGTCAAAATTATACTTTATTATATCAATACTTCCATTTGTTATACATTGTATGATTAGAAATTAGATGTGATCATGGTGGTCCATTTATTTGACCTACAAATATATGTGTTGCCGAACTGTTCACGAACACTTACCGAACAAGATTTTCTGTTCATTTTCTTTCATTAAGGAAATGAACGTGGTCTTGTTCGTTTGTTAAATTTAGGCAATGAACACAAACGAATGCAAACTAGTGTTCATGAACATAAATGAATACAAACAAACACAAACAAGCGTTTATGAACAAAATATATAATACACTAATACTTATCAAATATTTTATTTGTCAAATTTTGAAGTATTTAGATAAAATATAAAATTTAAAAACACTTATTAAATATCTTATTTGTCGAAATTTTGAAGTATTTAAATAAAATATGAAATATAAAAAACCCTGATGAACTATCGAACACAAATGAACATGTTCACGGACATAAATGAATGAATGCAACCTCTCTTCATGTTCCCTCATTTAACTACACGAACGAAGTATCTAGTTTGTGTTCGTTCATTTATTAAACGAACGAACACAAACGAACTTCCCGCCAAACGGTTTACGAACTGTTCGCTGAACGTTCGGTTCATCTGCAGCCCTATGTGGATCGTTTGGAATGGGTCAACAGTTGTTTATTTATGTCACGTTTATTTAGTTTGTTATTGTTTCAAAGTATTCGAGTGGGTCAAAATCATGGGTTCATTATATAAAAGAGTCGAGTAAAGGTTTTGCTCAATTGTTGTGTTTTCTTGCTTATCGGTCAAGGGGCAAAACACTAACAATGTTTACACATCTGACCTATTTGACTCATTTCCCTTTTAGCAAACCGTCTCTAAGATCAATTTGGAATAAGACAATACCCAAATCAACCCATTCATGATAAATGGATCAAAACACCACCTCTAACTTCAAGTAAACAGATAATTCATATGGTGTAAACAAAAACCATATTAATAGCCAATGCAACCTTTAGTTTGAAGAGAATATAAAAGAAAGTATCAACTAATTATGTTTGTGTTCTTGAATTTGAAAGTAAGCAAAAGAAAATGCAACTTCTAGTTTTTTTTTTGTAATTGGGTTTGGTTAAGATGGGGATCGTTTGGTCATTTATTAAAAAATCATCAAGCCTTCCCTTTTCTTTTTTCCAAATATATTTATCACCGCCACAAGAGACTGCTTATTGAGCCGTAATTCATAACCCTGATTCAAAATAGAAACTTTTTGCTAACCCGATTCAAAATCAGATCTTTTCGCAAACCCAGATTCAAAATCCAATCTTTCTGAAAACCCGGATACAAAATCGAATCTTGTTTGAAAACCCGGATTCAAAATCGGAACTTTTTCAAAACCCGGATTCAAAATCCGAAATTTTTTAAAGCCCGGATTCAAAAACGAAACTTTTTTCCAGTATATTTCTCCCTGTTTCCATCCAAATCACTCTCTTTAAAAGAGTTCGAAAATAGGCACTAATCAATCAAAATAATTTGGAATCATAACAGCTTTACCCAAACACACAAAATTGATGATTGCAGCCTAAAATTACAATACTTAGTTTAAAATATGGACTACCTTGCCTTCTTCATCTCAGCATTCAGATTATCCGGCACTCCACTTACAACTAAGCAGTTTGTGTCTGCCATATTGACATTAAAACGGCATCATATTAGCCATGCAACTTCAAAAATACGCATAAAGATGTCTTTTTAATTCACGTCTCAAGTAAAGACTAAAGAATACATACCTTTTTTTATTTTCGGATGAAACTGAGCTCCCTCGCTTTGAATTTTGTTCTTCCATTCATCCTGCACGACAGTATTATCAGAAAGTTGTATGATTTATTGATTTAAGAAAAGTTGATAAAGCAAATTTACTGGAAATGGTACCATAGCTTTAGACGAGAAACCGATAACCGACACTTTCAGATCTCCCAATATTTCACTGTGCGATGACTGAGTCGTTACAGTACTAGCCGGTTTTCCAGGAGTGCTAGATGAAGGCGGAGGCATTATCCTAACAGGCTTTTTCGTCTTTTGTGTCTTGAACCACTGATGATTAGAAAATAATCAAATATACCACCAATATATCAAAGTAGAGGCGTAAATTTACCAAAATACCTTGTTCAGATATTGGTTTTTAGTTTCTTCTGGAATGTTCCATTTTCCTTTTACACGTTCGGGTTCGGTAGTGGAAAATGCGCACTTGCTCCATTCGGTTAGAAACCCTCTGCATTTATAGGTGCCTCCGGAATAGTGAAGATGCCCGGAACAAAGTTCACACGGTTTTAGTGCTCCAAATAGCATCCCATCGGCACTGATTCAAGAAAATTTGGAAACATATAAAAACCGTCTTCATGATATGCTAATGACCGTGCATAAAAAATGTGTTCACGAACTATTCATGAACACTTACCGCACGAGATTTTATGTCCGTGTTCGTTCATTAAGGAAATGAGGGTGTTCGTGTCCGTTCGTTAATTTTAGGTAATGAATGCATACGAACGTTTATGAACACAAGTGAACGTTCATGAGCACAAACAGCGTTCATAAACATAAACGAACACAAATACATTACATTTCGAATAAAACTGGCATCTTT